>ML781031.1:67372-122995 GCA_009831015.1 Picea engelmannii | reverse complement strand
TGTATGTGGCACATTATGTAGATCAAAGAATTGCTCCATCTGAAGTATCCATGTGATTGGGTCCTTGCCATCAAACTTCCTCATATCGATCTTAGGAATGTGGTTGGTCTTCAACCCAAAGTTGGAGTTTCTCCATTCTTGATGCACCTTCCTTGTGTCCTCATCATGAATTTCATGGGATGCATTTTCACTTTCGGGTGTCTTCTTTGTTACGAAATGTTTCAATACTTCCATGATCTCCTCTTTTAAACCATCCATCTTTGCCTCCAACTTAGCTTCCATATCTTGTAGTTCATATTTTGTTACTATCTTATTTTGTAAATCATTTATGTCCCTATGCATTTCTTCACCTTCATCAAGAGTCCAACTAGGAATGTATGGAGGCTTATTTGGTGTAGAAGTTCCCTTTTTGGGTGGCATGTTGGCCAAGTATCACTTTTGAACCTTGATTTTGAGGTGGTTCTGCTAGACAATCTTTCTTCTATTGTATCTCCCAAGTTTCAACCCTTTTGGGTATGAAAATTTATTTTATGTAGTTCTCTGATATTTCTTCTCTATAATGCCACAGGTCTGATCAAGATTGGATGTGCCAAGTGGAATTTACGGTAACTTCCCCACAACTTGCCGATTTTTTGCCTTTCCAGGAGATCTCACTTGTATAGCATGCCATGTACAAAATAATTGATATAAAATTCTAAAACTTGTACCAGAAATACTACAGACTATCCACGATCCAATGAAACTAGTCCCACTCAATTTGGATACTCTAGGAAGAAATTATGATTGTTTTTCCTAGAACACCTTCTTGAGACTAGTCAATAGGACTAGTCAGATACCCTATCTTACACAGGGTGTATCTACAAATTTAAGATGAACCAGAATCTGAAATTTTTACCAAAGATACCTTACTAATTTATGTGAATATCTTCTAGAGTGCAAGGTATGAAACGTTACAGAAATTTTTTTATAGCGAAAATTACGCAATGACTCATTTCAGGATGATTCCAAAACCCTATCTTGTACATGTTGTATCTCCAAAAGTATAAGCCCTCAGGAGCTGAAATTTTAACTCAACGTACCTTGATCCATCTACTAGATATCATCCAATACATTCCTTTTGAAACATTGTAGAAAAAACGTTATAGAAAAAGTTCCAAGGTGTCTCATATGTAGAAGCGAAACCCCAAGACCTTGAGCTCTGATACCATATATTAAGATTCAAATATCAATATAGCATAGAAATACCTCAGAATAAGTACTCAACGCCTTGAAAAAGATATAATTTCATATAATAATCCTCTTCGAGGAGGCAACCTCCTTTTACCCCACATAAATGTTCAAGTACAAGATGATTCCAAATGAAAATGTCTCCTTGGTATATATAGGAGACTAGGAGGTATAATTACAACTAATGGAATAAAGCCGACATAAATAAAATAACATTACTAATGTAATATGCCCCAATTAAGGGGTAATGAGCCAATATTAGGGCTTAACAAGTTATTTTCTTGTTGTAATAGTCTAGGACAACATGGTATTTTTCCAACCAATCCATGCCAATTAGACAATCATATTAACCCATAAGTATAATGCTCACATCTACCTTTGTGTCGAGCCCATTCATGTCTATTGGACAATATTTAACCAATGCATTGATCTTTCTCTTATTCCTGATTGATAACTGAACTAACCAAGATTTCTTATGCTCCTTTGCAAGTGAAATCTTAGAGTTTATGTAACTATGGCTAGCTCCATAATCATTTAAAATTGCTATGGGTTGGTAATCAATCTTACCTTCCACTTCAATCATGGGGGATTGATACTTTTCTTTCTTGTTGTCCAAGGATGCATAAATCCTTGACATTCTTCGTCCCATATATTGCATTGTTTTAGCCTCCTGAATGTTGTGGAAAGTCCTCATTCTTTCTCCTTCGTGAGGGCAGTCCTTATACAAGTGATTCCCCTCACATCCCCAACATTGTAGAAGCTACTAACTTGGCCTTTTCCCAAAATAATTTTTTGTCTTATGTTCATTTTGGGTTAACTAGCCTTGTTGATTTACTTAAGAGTTATTCTTGAAAAATGGTGGCTTAAAACCCTTTTTCCTTTGCTCCCTCTTTCCTTTCATCTTCTCATTCCAAGTCTTTTGAAAGATTGGCCTCCCTTTTCTCTGCTCATAGATATGCCTTACTCTCTTTATGGTCTCCTCCAACATCTTGGGGTTATCATATTGTATTTTGTCATAGTAGAAGAAGGGTAACCCACTAAGAAACCTTTGGATTTTGAAATTTGCATCCTTTATGAAGTCAACATACTTCAACAATTCAAATAACCTCTTCTCATACTCATCCATTTTCATGCTTTTCAACTTGAGTTCAAAGAAATATTTCATATTCCTCTCATAGTACTTATCAGACAAATATTTCTCTTGGAAATATCCTTTGAACTACCTCCATGAGACCCTCTTCTCATCGCAATGCTTGGCTTGCTTAAGTTAGTCCCCACCACATGGTTGTCTTCCCTTGCAAATGGTAGGCTGCAATTCTTATTTCTACCTTGGAGGGGTAATCATGTAGTTGGAAATATTTCTTCATTTCCAATAGCCAGGCCTCGACCTCTTCTCCCTTCCTGTGCTCACCATTAAAAAAATTTGGCTTGACCTTCCATCTTCCTAAGCTCACCTTGCAAGATGTCTCCCTCGAGCCTTCTCCTCTGCCTCCTGACAGGGGACACACTTGGGATACTCCGTGGACCTGAACTAGCATGAGCTCTAATAGTGTATCTCTATGGGGAATGATGGTTCATTCTCCTACTCCTTTAATTCCTATCATTACCATTCCCATACCTTCTGCTATGGGATTTAGATGTTGTCATTTGTCTAACACTAGCTTCTGGTTTTGTGCCATAGTCCTTTTTTGGATTTCTATTGCAACACGTTAAATCTGTGAAGTATATATTCCTGAGCCTTCATAATATTTTCATTATCATCTCTATATCTCTTCACTTCTCTAAGCATACTTCTCATAGTTATAGGCTCCTGCCTATCTCTTCTTCCATTTCACCGAGTCTCAGCATTCCCCATGCTGACATGAAGACCTACGAATTCCTCCCCATCACTGTAGGACCCTTGGGAATATTCCATTTTTGTGGTTCTCATATAGAAACCAAAATTCTTCTTTGAACCTCTAATTTTGCAAAAAATGTGCAAGAAAACAATTTTTGTTAGATGATAATAAATACATACACAATTCAGAAAAGAAATCATAAATTTTTCTAACTGTTAATGTTACCAGTCGTCTTCTTTTGAGTTGACTGCAAAATTTTCTGATAAAATTAATTTTATGGGTTAATATATGGATTCTCCTCTTCATGACCTTTCCATCGACTATTTATTTTCCCAATTCTGAGTTCTGAGCAGAAAGTTATGGTTTTCACAAGTTTTTATCATTTTCCTTTTTTCAACCTTGAATGCTACAAGTTTGCTCTATCTCTCCCAACACATTTTTAAGTACCCATAACTCAATTATGGATCCATAGTTTACTTATAGAGTCCATGATATTTCCATAGACTGCTCTTGGGCCCCAAACTGACTCCTGAGATAATAGTTATTACCTCTAAAAAAAATTTGGTACTAAATTTTTACCCTTGAATGTTTTGGCTGTAACTCCCTCATACAAGCTTCGTTTGGTGAACAATTTAACTTGTTGGAAAGCTCTCTATTAGATTTATCATTTTAGAAGGAGAAATGTGTCTTGGAAGAACACATAATTTGTAAAAAATTGATTTTCTAAAACATTGTTTAGGCCCTAAAAAATGTCCTTCAATATGAAGACCTTCAAAATCTAGAATATTTCCTCGAGAAATCCACTAAATTACCATTATAACAGTCTTTATATCCAAATCGTTGATATTAAAATTTGTATTAATCCTAATCGTGATATTCTAGGCCTTTCCAAGCTATGGCTAGACTTCTGCAACACTATTGAAATCTCTTTCTCGGACTCTTCCCATCATAAACTTTCATTGTTGGGTATGTGAATTCCCCAAAATCCACAGTCTGAAACATTGTCAGAATCTTCCCATCGGAAACCCTCCATCAAAAACAAAACTTTCTAGGCTCCTCGACCTTTCTGAATTTCAAAGTCTGATGTCCTATCAAGATAGTTCTATTAGAATCACCCATCGTAAACACTCTCCCTGAACGAACCTTCCAACAACCTCCTTCTGAAGAGTTGCATCTGAATGCTACATGGCACTCACTAATTCATCTTCCCTTGCTGATATGTCCTCTGACATGATACATTGATGTGGCAACTTACATGGAACTCTCCTTCACCCTCGACCCTTCCAAGGAAACATGATCATCATATATATAGGATGATCATAAATCATGTCATTCAATGGCCACAATCATCTCGAGCTCCCAGAACTACACACTGGTTACCTTAGTCGGACTGACTTCGTTGAATGCCAAAACTTGCCCAACCTTCTAAACAAGCTCTCCTGAAACGCCTCCTACAAATCTAACGGCCAGGAAAATATCTGAAGGCTCTTGTTATTTTTGGCTCGTGTCATCAGAATTTTCCCTTCGAACTCAACCCCATGCCTAACTCCAAGTCCTTTTGAAACCTTCTTCCCGAAGGCCTTTAAGGAATGCCTTGATCTGATCTTCTGCATTTGAATAGTGACCGAAAATTCTCCAGGTCGAATTAATCTGGGTCGTTGAATCTGTAAAACTTCTCAGTCATCATGAAACATGCATAAATTTGTCTTCCAAGGTCAAATTTGACTCCACAACTTGCAGGTTGACGCCGCAAATTACTTTCTATGACTACTCTGAAGAACTTAACTAGAAATCTGCTCAAAATTTGGGGATTTCACTTTAGTTCCCCATTTTTCTCCAATTTCATCACAGGACAAAATATGCAACCATGAATCTAATCAATTTGTGATGGCTCCTGGCCCATACAAGCTCTTTGTTTAACCTTGATCTCTGATATCATTATGTAATGTCCCCCAGCTTAATCAGGGAACATTCTATGCAGAAATACACATAAAACAAAATTTTGTTTTTCTATTCAAATCCTATAGCTTACCAACGATGATTTAAACAAATTTCCAACTAATTTCTGATACCCATAATGAAATGCATCTACAACACTCTAAATGACCATACATGCAGATAATAACTCATTCACAACAACAATTAACCATTCACATATTCAGAGTTAAGCACAGTGATTAAATTCATAGAATAACTTAGCAAATAGATAAACACTTATCTTTTATGAAATGCTTTTGCAACCAACTACTTGGGAAGGATGTTCCACCCAAACTTAGACTTGTTGTTCCATTTTTCAATAGCAAGTCACCCCCAACCTGGGGCTAGGAATCCACAAAAGAATGGTGCCTCTCACAGTCCCCTCACATCTCAATATCACACAACCCATTGGATTTCTCTTACAACTATCCTGAATTTCCTCCATCTCTCTTCCTCTTGACCTACCCAACCAAAGAAATGTACCCCTTCACTACTCTCAGTCCATCGAGTGTCCCATTCATTTATTAGGGTCTCTCTAGAACATGTAGTTAGGAATATCTCAGCTGGGAACTCAAGGGAATTCACTTCTAGGAAAAAATACAAACAAACAATAACAAACACCTGTTGATACAGTGCAACTCACCCAGGAGTTCACTCTTCAGGCCTGGCAACCTGGCTCTTCAATTTCTAGCTCCAAAATGCTCCAAAATATCTCCATCATGCTCTAGAATTTACCCAATCTTGTTATTCCAGCTCCCAATCTCTCTCCCCTCTTCTCTACTTATTGTTCATGTAAAAACTGGATGTGAAAAGATGCATGTTACTACCCATACAAATTTCCTCTCTTTCCCCAAGACATTTGACTGCTCACTTTTCTCTATGTTGCTTGTACCTCAACCCCATTCTCTCCAATAACTATGGGATGTGACTCTCACACCCACCCTATGACAGATACTCAATGATTGGAATCATACACTTAACCATAAAAATATAAGTTTTCCCCAAATGATAATAAAATTCAGAAAAATGGGTTTTGAATTAATACCCATAAATTATTTCCCCTTGGACCCCTCTTGGCACTCTCTAGGAATTCCCCCTCTTGTGGATTAATTATCCCCCATCTATGTCCATATCCCAACAACTGGTATTACATTATATTTATTTACAATTCAGGAAAATACATTTCACATTTACATTGCTTGGCCATAGCCACATTTATATCTGCATTATGCATTAATTAAATCAAAGATTATAGTGGGGATGTTACATAAATTCACACTATAAAGAACACAACAATGTATAAAGAACCCTTAAGGTAGGATAACACCATCAAATACTCCTTATGGAAATAATCGTTTCACAAGCCCTACTTGCTACAATACATTAAGCATCCAACATTCAACATATTTCAATACAATGATATACATGTGTATATATAGTTTTTCATGAGTATTCCTAGGGGTTTGTGCCAACTACCCATCATTATTATATTATTTCCTCTAACTACATAATGGGTCCATTACATGATTATGGCCACATTATGATTCATTATCCCCTTGGGTACCTCTCTAAGTAGACCATATTATCTTCCCTAGGTACATTACATATGCGTAGTAATTATGAAGAGTTGATATATCTAGATGTAAAAAAGTTAT
Organism: Picea engelmannii; assembly: GCA_009831015.1. NCBI lineage: Eukaryota > Viridiplantae > Streptophyta > Pinopsida > Pinales > Pinaceae > Picea > Picea engelmannii. Next base: position 116,298 of record ML781031.1, on the reverse strand, counting down.
ACAATATGGAATGAAGGTTTTTGTCTCTGAAAACAGAGTGATTTTCAGAGAGGGGTTTAATACTCTTGTACCACCAAATACTTTAAAAATATAGAGACAATTAATAATATGGATTTATGAGCTGAACAAAATAAATAACAAACCGAATATAATAACACATAGATACAGAGAACAACAACAGATATCCAGTGAACAATAACTTCTATTGAATAAATAAAATAGGCTAAAACTGTAAAATTGCAGAACTGATAACAACTTGCTCGAATGGTGGTATCTATCGCTAAGAAAAGATGTGGCTGCTACACACATCTATATGAGAAGAATGATTACAATGAGGCTCCAAAGGAAGTTTTAACATTACTCATGAATGCCAAAACCCTAGACATCTAAAAACATAACCGTAAGAGATGAAACGCCAAAAGTTATGTGGGTCCCGATGGGTAAGTTGGTACCTCAACTTCCCGGGGTCGTAAATTTTGCGTACTACCTCCATTTTAAGCATGTGATAGCCTGTTGGAAAGGTATTTTCAAGATATACACATTATGCCCTCAAAATATAATTATGTCCATAGCTTAACTGTGGCAAGCTAAAAAAAAACACTGTTTAGGGCCCCAAAACGACCCTGGAAGTACATAAAGATGTACTGACATGAAAACTTCTAAAATAAGCCAGTTGGAATAGGTGGGTGGCCACCAATATCCACCTGGATGTTGTGTAGGGATTCATGATAACCCTGGAAGTGAAGAATCCACAATTACAAAGAAATGTCATCATAACATAGAAACATGCTAAACTAAAAACTGTCAAAAGTAGCCAGTTGGAATAGGTGGGTGGCTACCAATATCCACCTGGATCAGTTAAGAGTAAGAGAAATAAAAGATATTGAAGGAAATGTTTCAATTGAATCTTTCAAAATAATGAAATGTGGATGAAGGAAGCCGACTATTAACTGCAATTGGATATCGATAGAGGTTTGTTGCCCATTGTTGGACATGGAATTGTGGTTGATTTATATTATTGTCATCCTATTTATTTTTTAAAACAAATGTTTTAAATCATGATGTTGTCTTGGTTGGATGATAAATGAAACCCTCTTTCTATTTGTTAATTTCAATGTGTTTTTCAATGAAAGAATGAAAATTTTGAACAACTTTGTAAAAGGGCATTGCTAATTGAGCCTCTTGTGGGATTTATGCAAGCCATAGTACAAACACAAAATGATTGAAATAAAAAAATATTAATCTGCATGAATGTTAAGAATCTCTACCACTTGCTCTCACATGCCTCCTAAAGCCACAAAATAAAACAATTCATTTATGAAGCATGAGTTTGTGACCTATTCATATAAAAAATCCATTAACTAAATATATAAATTTAAGATCAAAGTGTTTATAAAATAACAATGATATGATTCATTCAATGTGTAATTTCAAATCCGATGATGTACACAATATAAACCACATCAATGCATCTTACACATGCACACATTAGTGCATACATAATAATAGCATACAAAAAACACATTGGGCACAACATGTAATGTACCTAGGGAGGATAATATGGGGAACCCAAGGGAATAATGAATGTAATGTGGTCATAATAATGATATAGGCCCACTATGTAGTTAGAGAAAATAATGTAATAATGAGGGGTAGTTCACATAGATCCCTACGAATACCTGACATGAGAAAGTATATATACACATGAGTATCACTGTATTGAGATATGTTGAATGTTGGATGTTTATTGTATTGTAGCAAGCATGGTTTGTTGAGTGATTCCTTCCATAAGAAGTACTTTATGGTGTTACCCTACCTTAAGGGTTCTCTTGATATTGTTGTGTTCTTTATAGTGTAAATGTCTTTCTCAAGTTAACATTTTATATTTTATCTATCAAGGCTCAATGACACAATGCAGCACAAACACTATAAAATAATATGCAACACTCACTGTGATGTTATTTAATAAACAAAATAAATAAATAAAAATTTCTACATGTTTTCCACCCAATGAGAAATACTTTTAAGAAACATGATTGCATTGACATACAAAGACAAGTGTGCATCTAGGAATTGCAATGTGCTTACATGGAAATGATGCACCAGTCATGGTGCATCCAATATTGCACCAAAATATGGTAGTAATCCAGTGTGGTTTACCTACATCTTAGATAGTGTGTCTAAACAACCTAAAGTCATGGAGTAATAAGTTCACTTCTCCCTATTCTCTTTGGTGCATTTAGGATGATGGGACACCTCATGTATGGTGTACTAAAGATGCAATATTACAAATGGACATCAGCACATATGTGGGTGTTATAGCTTGCATTGACAATGGTGCATCCAAGCAAATAAAAATAATTGTAAAATCCAAATTACATATGGTTGCATTAGCAATGCATTAAGGTTGATGAGACATAGTAATGTCAATGTGAGGTATAGTGTACCAATATTGGCATGTTGAGATGTATGTGCATCTAGTCAAATAGAATGCACCTCATAGCTCTTACTAGCACATTTATTTTGACGAGATGCAAAATATGAAGTGATTCATCCTAATGCTATTCTTGGTGCATGATGAGATGCATCACCACAGTGCATTACAAGAAAAATGTTTAAAAATGAAAAAAATATATAATTTTACAATAAAACGTTTTATTTTCTCTTTGCACTCGATAAGACATGACCTTGGAAATGTGAAAAATTCTCCACATTAAAAAAATAAAAATCAAATTGAGCATTTCAATTCGACATAAATGGAGAAAGAGGACCAAATTTGTTAATTCAGAATCATTGGACTTGGGGTAAGGGTATAGTGAAAAGGAACACTGATTCTTGGAAGGAAGGAAAGCACTAAAGGATGGTAAAAATCGAAAAATGAATTTTAATTTTATCCTAACCATGGTGTACTTTTGATTTTGATGCACTAGTTCTGTTAAATGACTATGGTGCACCAAATAACATTTTCCACTAAAACCTCTACCCACCACTTTCACTAGAGAAAATGAGGGAGAAGGGACTTTGGTAAACCTTGTTTTTCTTTCCATGTTTGTAACTAAATTAGAAACCTTGACTATGATGGAAATAATTCTATTTATAGAAAATAGAACCACGGAGGGGTATACAGTACGACAAATAGTTGTGGAATAAAATCTAGCCTTCTCAACTTCTCATCCATACATTTGACTGAGGCATCTATGAATTTTTCACTAAGAAAGTTATCTTTATTTTATCAATGTGGGGTGATCGTCATGGATTATTTTGTACAACCCACAAATGACGAACCAAATATAGAGAACAAATGGGGGAAATCACCTTTGACCTTATCAACCATTTTGTGCACCCTTAAATGATTATGAGGATGTTGGAGGCCTTCCAAAGTCATTTCCATCTAACCAATGAACCAAATCAAACATGCATGCCAAGGTTGATACAAGTAGGAAGAGTGTATCCAAGGGAAGAATTCAATAACTATTAAACAAAGCCAAGTCAAGATTAAAGAAAAAAGACAAATGACATACAGTCTGCATAACCATAGACCATAGACCATAATAACCCTTCATAGATAGATTCATTTACTAGGTAAGTAAGTCCTTTCCTAGCAAGATTCATTGGACGGAGAGGGCATTTCATCATACTAGACATCAAATGGGGAAAACACATTCGCACGTGTAGGCCTAGACAAGGGACTAAATAAGGAAGGACCAAAAACACAAGTAATATATCATGATAATATGGAAAGCCTCATGTCATATTCGGGCATTCGGTGCATAGAAGCATTAAGTACAAAATACATACATTGCATATTATCCCCATTGCAAGAGTTATAATCCATGAAGAGGATAGCAATGAGTTGTCATGTCCAAGATAAAATGCAAAGCATCACTCTTGCGAATAAGATAGGTAGTTTTCATGCTATTGCTTAGATTCCCATAAGATTTCTTAAAAAATAGACAAAATAGAATTTTTTTTCGTATATTTTCACGTGAATGGTCTTTTATTAATGGTCTTATGGTTGATTACATGTTTTTTTTTCCACATTGGAGATTCCGCGCTGGAAACCCACCCCAGATATTTCCCTACATAGTGGCTGATATGGGAGTGATAAAGCTTCGCAGCCCCAAGGGACACAGGTTTCGAACTCGTGACCTCTCCCCAAACTGGAAGAGTGTGCGCACGTCTTAACCAATTGTGCTATCCCATGGGACCTGGTTGATTACATGTTAAAATGAACTTTTTCACATTTGTGAATGTTTGTAAAAAATCCAAGTTTTCATAAGCTCAATTTTACCCTATTTTATATACATTAGGATTTTTTAATATATATTTCTAAAAATAAAATGTGAAAAAACATTAAGATTCTAATATACGAATTTTTTAATAATTGAGATTTAACCATATTTTACTTAATTTAAGATTTTTGTTTTTCTTTCTAAAAGAAACATGAGAAAAATCATTAATGTTTTAAAATATTAAAATCTTATTAAATCAGTCTTATATAAACAAAACAAAATTTCATTTAGTGAAAATATGAGATATATTTGTTTATTTAAAGATAGTAATATTATAACATTGAAACAAACTTATAATGAATTGTCTTTGCATTTTTATTTATAATAAATAGTGTTACCTTCTATCTCACATCTCACATGGTTCTTGTTCGTGTTTTAATTTGATGACAATGAAATTCAAAAAAATTCATCAAACCAAAAGGTTTGCCATTAAGTATATGAAATATAATGATGATGATGATTAATGTCCAATGAGATCAAAATTGGTCTATCGGACCTTAAGAAAGGTAAGAAATTACTTTGATTTGCTTCTAAGGTCATTTCGATGCTAAAAAATCATTAGGAGAAGTTTTCCAATATCACTATAGTTTTGATGACTTGGAAGGTTAGGAAGGTTTGTATTATAACATAAATTTTGAAATCGATATCTAATTTGGGTATAAGCAGGGAACTCCAGAAGAAAGTGATTTTCATCTTCAACCTTCTTGGTGTAAAAAAGGTGACATATTCTTTCATGCCATGGTGTTTTGGGAATTGTCCAACACCCAGTCTCACTATGTAGCTCATGAGAATTAGTTCTAATTTTAGCAATATTAATTCTCTTTTTAACGCTAGTCAAAATAGAGAGATATTTTTGATCTTCAAGATTAGGGTTAACCACCTCCTTATAGTATTGTTGGATAGGCAGTTTTGGGATAAAATTTTGGGAAAAACCCTAAGAAGAGAAGAAGTGTGCAGTAGAGGTGTGTAGGAGAATATGGAAGACTAGGCAGTGAGAAGCAGAGGCACATCCTGAAGTACACCACACAGTGAGAGGAGAATAAAAAAAAATAAGAGAATAAAGTAGAGAGAATAATAAAGCAGAGAATAAAGAAAGAGAAGAAAGCGTGAGAAAAGGAAGGATGACAACTCAATAGGCTAAAGATGGAAGCACGAGAAAAAGCAAGAAGAACAAGAATTCAAAGTGAAAAATCAACATGCAGATGGAAAAAAAAGTGAAAGCAGCCGAACATCGATTTAACTGGAGTAGTCATGCATTGTAATAGGGTTTTGGGAGGAACCAAGTAGGGTTTTAAGCCCTAGATTACATTTATAAATATGTAAAGGGTTGGGAGAATAGGGGTTCTTTTGGGTTGTATTCTTCTGGTCTCGGAGTGTTGAGTTCTTTGCTAAGTATTGTATGGTTCTATTCTATTTCGTTGAAGATAGGAATCAATGTATGAATGTAAGATATGATGCATAGAGAGAGAGAGAGAGGCTTGCACTACAGAGAGGCTAGGCTAGGAGAGACGAAATATAACCACAACATATCTTTGTAAGCACAGTGCGCAATCCAAAATAAATTCAAAAATGCATAATAAAGAAGCCAGTATTTGTGGACATAGCCCATAGTTGGGTGAACCAAGTTAAGTCGTGTGTTCCATGTATGCTATATGATCATTCATGGATTTTGTTTCATGATTATTAGATTAGATCTATATTATGTATAATCATTGCGCAATAATCATCACTATTATAGTAACGGGTTATGTGGTAAACTAGAATATAATGATAGTATGAATCTGAAATAACTAAGTAGTTAATAAGGAACAAAGACAGAGTTACACGCATAGAAATAATAAGACAAAATGAACATAATGGTCACCTCCCATTTCCTCACTACTGCATAAACTTAGTTCTTGCAGTCCCAATAGATACCTCAGGTGAGACTTCATCTGCACAAGCGGGTGATGTCGAAATGGCCAGTGTCTGGTGGGTTTTGTTGGTCAAAGATAAATCGAACCTGGGGTCTTACAAACCATGCACAGCACCAACAAATGGTTTTGTTTTCGGGACCCGGAATTTGCAATTGAGGGAATGTTTTGGAGGCTGACTAAGAAAGAGATCTCAGAATGGTTAGAAAGGAAGGAATGAGAGTTTTCTCAAAAAAAGAATAGAAATCCTTGGATGAGTGACAAGAAATGGATGCAAAGGTATGTGTATACAGAACTACATGAAATTGTCTTTGGTGAATTTCCAATTATTCTGACTGAGTGGCTAGAAAGATTAGTTGAGAATACTAGAAGGTACAAAATTGTAGTGTCGAGGAACTGGAATCCTGAGTTGGTAAGACAATTGAATTATGTAAGTAATTGAACTACTCGTATAGTTGATTTCTGGTTGGATAGCATACTAGGAATATATATTACAGAGTTTGTCGTAGATTGTACCCAATCATATAGTGTTGTAAAAAGGGACTTTTTCAAGGGTCTGTGCAGAAGGTTCATGAAATCATTAGGTATGTGGATAAAGATGTTGTCATGTGACAAGTGTGTGATGATGATGGAATCCGACTGCTAAAGGGCTTCATGCACATAGGGGAACCAGGGGATGACAAGAGGATAGTCTGAGAACATGAGAGAATGAGAGAATGAAGGAAGCGATGAAAAAGAAAGGGAGGGACTAAGGATGCAAGAAGAAGGTATACTAGAGGGAGAATACGAGTTTGGAATATTTCATGGAGGAAGGAGGTACAAGAGACAAAATACTGGAGTTGATTGAGGAGAGTCACACAGTGAACCAGAGGAGAGAGAACCTTGCACAATAGTCTAAATCATGGATATAACATATATAGGAGAAGAAGAAGAGGAGTTCCAGTCCAGTCCAGTAATAGAAGAATTGGTAAGTTCTACTCAGACCGAGTCTTGTGTCGAATCCACAACCCCATGTGCGCCACCACTATAAGAGATAATAGTTGAAGAATAACATTTTTTACGTGTGGAGGAGCAAGGACAAGGGTTGATATGACAAATGGAGGGAAGCAAACTCAGCAATGGGTAAGGAATTCAATAGGGCCTATGCCAACCTTTGATCCTCAGCAAGAAAAGGAGATGTATCAAAGGGAAAGAAAAGAGGTACCGGGACAACATTGGGGAGAATCAACATCATCTATGCCTCACGTTGGAGATCACACTATGCCTAAGAAGCCAAATGGAAAGGTAAGAACGCTAACAAAATTCCTAAGAAGTTGTGTAAAGATAATAAAAGATAAAACTGCGCTAAGTACACTATATGACATGATTGATCATTGTACACAAGGAAGGAAAACACATATCGCACAAAGGGTGGTAAATTAGGTACTACACAAGAAGAGGACAAACAGAGAATTCATATTTAGTGTGCAAATTGGGGAGTATGATGTGGATAATGTTATCTTGGACTTGGGGTCCAACATGAAATTTCTACCTAAGAAGACATGGGAGATGATGGGAAAACCAAAGTTATTATGGTCTCATGTTCATCTAAGGCTCTTGAATCATCACAAAATAGTATTAATTGGTTGGTTGACAGGAGTACCTGTGAACATAGTTGGGGTGAGCATCGTGGCAGACTTTGAATTTACTGAGATCATGGATGACAGTCAACCATATCCAACACTAATGGGACTCTAATGGGATTTTGATAACTAGACAATTATCAACTTGAAGAGGAGGGAGATGATATTTGAAGTTGGAGAATTGAAGGTTACAACACCCTTGGACCCATCATAAGGAAAGAGATACATAGATCCATCCATAGGAAATGACATTGACAAATTATATAACATGACTACGAGGATGGAGTATTATGTCAATATGGTTGTGGATGGTGCGCTAAGTTGGAGAAGTATAAGTTCATGTGCATCAGATTCTGAAGAAGGTCTAGAGCATTGGCAAAAAAGAATGCATGAAGTGTCAACTAGACAATGTGCACGTATAATCTGATCCTTGCGTTGGATTGGAACAAAGCTATGTGACCCACCCATGTATGACGGATTAACTGATATAAGTTTGTTTGTAAAGGAATTTTAGTTGTAGGTACCCAAACAACAAAGGATGTTAGCACTAGATGTTGTCTTAAAAGTGACCCCAACCAGATGGTGGGTTGCACACAGAGAGGGAATAAAATACTGGTCACAATGCAACAGACTCATGCAAGGTTTGGCATTGAGGAAGAAAATATTGTGCAGAAGTATATAGGAGAGGGTGTGTTATAACCCTAAATTGCACCATACTTGCATACCTAGCATCAGGCCATCTTACTTACTATTTTTGCCAAGCCAATACTGAACAATTCTTCTTAAAAACACTATTTTTGAAGATGTACGCACTCTGAACCACTACTGACCATGTATGTACGCTAGCTACCACACTACTTCCCGCGTACGTATGCTCACTGCACCATTGCAGCCCGCGTATGCCCACAAAATTTGCAAAAAATAAAAATTTGCAAGGGATTTGTTGAGATTACAGGCTATTGGGTAGTTTCCCAACTAATTCACCACCTATAGCCCATCACCCAACCAAATAACCATACTTTTGTCATATAAAAGGAGTTGTTGGGGTCTCATTCCAAGGAGAAACATAGCTACAGTGAAAATCTGCCCATTTCACTTTCCCCCCTTGCCCCAGGAATTTGTAGCCACATTGTGAGTTTTGAGCCAGAATTCCCTATTCTTGCCTTTTTCCTCATTCATAAGACTATGCCCATTCTCTAGAGATAAGTGTGAGAGAAGAAGGATATGTGGAAGCAATTGGATCTTGGTGAAGAGGAACCCAGGACTGGGTTCGAGGAGCAGTCATCGATCTCATTTTGTAAGTGACTTTGTGAGATTAATATAAAGAAGTTATTTTTCCGTCCCGCCATATGATGTGTTCAATATTTATGTTTGATTTACATTTTGTTATGACATCTAACCCACTAATTCATATATAAGATGCATGTTTGTAGTTTCTTGTTTGTCTTTTGGTGAATGCAGGTCAGCCTTGGGAGGAGATTTGCAGTTGTGAAGCGACCGAATGCAAAAGGATCAACACCAGACACAGAGTTTAAGGTAAGACTACCAGATCCTTATACTTTGTATTTTATGCATGAATGTGGGGTATTGTCGAGATAATTGTTAAAAGTAGGAGACTTTAGACGGTTAGCTCTACTTGCACGATTGAACCCTAGTGTAGTCCATAGGGGGGTTTTCCCACTATAGCAGGGTGACCCAATGGGTCATGTTGAGAAGTGTAGGACTTTATGGAGTTCAGTACCGGAAACATAATGGATGCACAAATTTATACACACACTAGACACAATTCCGAAGAACTAGTATTTGGAATTAGAAATGTGCAGGGAGACAACAAGATGGGAAGAGTTGGTCCAGAGATTCAAAGTCACGTTTACATTTGAACATGAATCTCCATCAATAGATGCAATGCTATAGGCCATTCGAACTAAGATATTTTCAAAAGAAGGGTTGATGGAGGTGGTACCAGTATGCAATGTGCACAGAGACAATATGATTGTCCATGAGTTATTGGAGTGTTACAATGTGGCTAAGGAAGAACATGATGAAGAATATCCTAGGAACATGCAAGTACATGAGATAGAAGGAGAACAAGTAGTAGAATGGCCAGAGCTTGAATCTGCCGCATACACACAAACTATAAAGGCATGGAAGGTAAACATTGGGATGACAAAGAATCCCAAGTTTGTGTAGATAGGAGATTATTGGAGTGATGAGACAGTAGAGAAGATTGCAGACTTGTTGCGAGAATATCATGACCTATTCCCAACGACATTTTCAGAGATAAAGGGGATAGATGGGGACTTATGTGAGATGAAGATTCCACTGAAACTAGGTGCTAAGATAGTGAGACAACGACAGAATATGAAGTACAAAGAAAAGGTGAATGTTGAAATAGACAGAATGTTGGATGCAGGAATCATTGAACTGATCAAGACTACGAGTGGATCAGTCCAAGGTAGTGTAGGACAAGAAGACAAGGGGAATCAAGATCTGTGTGGATCTGAGGAAGTTGAATGATGCGTGTTTACATGACCCTTTCCTAACACCATTCACAGATGAGGTACTGGAGAACATAGGGGGTCAAGACACTTATTCTTTCACAGATGGATTCTCGGGGTACCATCAAATAAAAATTGCGTAGGAAGACTGGCACAAGACTAATTTTGTGATAGAGTGGGGGATTTATCAATACACGGTAATGCACTTTGGACTGAAGAATGCCCTTGCGGTTTTTTCCAGAGTTGTGGTTGCAACGTTCAAGGAATTTATCCATAAGTTCCTTGAAGTGTACTTGTATGATTGGACTGTGTTCAGTCTACTGAATGATCATATAGAAGTCCTCAGGCTAATGTTGGACAGGTGAAGACAATTTCATATTTCATTGAGCTTAAAGAAGTGTATTTTTTGTGCACCATTTGGAATTTTATTGGGACATGTAGTTTGTAAATAGGGATTACTAATAGATCCAACCAAGATTGCATTAATTCTGGAGTTAGAAACTCCTACATTAGTCAGATAGTTGAGGGAAAATCTGGGTCATACAGGATATTTCATGAATTTCATCAAGGGCTATGTGCATATCACAACACCGATGGAAAATTTACTGAAGAAGGAAGTAAAGTTTCAATGGAACAAGGACTTCCAAAAGGGATTGGACACCTTAAAGAAGAAACTAGTAACTTCATTGATTGTGATATTTCTAGATTGGAACAAAGATTTCCATGCTCATGTAGATGAATCATCCATAGCATTGGGAACAATACTATCTCAACCAGGGGAGGGAGACCCAATTAAGTTTGCAAGTAGGAAGTTTTCCATAGAAGAAAATAATTATACTACCACAAAACAAGAAGGATTGGAAATGGTCTATGTGCTACAAAAGTTCAAACATTATTTATTGGGGTCTCACTTTAAAATGTATATAGACCATTCTGCATTAAAATACTTAGTGAACAAGCCAGTGTTGGGGGGGAGAATATGTAGATGGATACTATTATTCAAGGAATATGATTTTGAGGTTGTAGTGAAACCATGGAAGATGAATGCAAGACCAGATCATCTATTGTGCATACTATCAGGAGAAGATGTAGGCATTTTATAAGACATCTTCCTAGATGCACAACTATTTGTAGTTAAAATGGTGGATGATTACTTCTCGTACATCGTACAATTTCTAAATACAAGAATGGCTCCATCAGACATGATGGTTGCGCAGAAAAAACAAATGGTAGTGAAAGAAACATATTATCAATTGATTGTAGGGAATTTATACAAGTTGGGTGCATATGGAATATTGAGATGTTGTGTGTTGGAACACGAGAGGGCGATGATACTTGAAGAAGAACATGACGGGATTGGAGGAGGACATTATGCAGGGAGAGAAAATGCACAAAATACTTTGTGCACAAGGATTTTGTGGCCCACACTTCACAAAGATGCTAAGGAATATTGGAAGTCACGCAATGTATGTCAAAGAGTGGGAAATCCATCTAAGAGGGATGAAATTCCTTTGAATCCTCAGGTTACATTGCAAGCATTTGAGAAATGGGCCATAGAATTAGTAGGGCCAATCAATCCACAAGAAATAAGATCAGGGGAAAGATACATCATCATTGTTACAGAGTACTTGATAAGATGGGAAGAAGCAACACTAGTTACAGACTGCACAATGAAGACTCTTGCGAGGTTTTTGTTTGAGAGTGTAGTCACAAGGTTTGGATGTCTGCGCGTATTACTCATTGATCAAGGCACACACTTTTTGAACAAGAAATATTCATCATTGAATAAGGAGCTTCAAATTCATCATCAAAAGAGTAACCCATATCATCCTCAGGCCAATGGAACAGTAGAAGCTTTCAATAAAATTCTGGAGAATGCTTTGACAAAAATTGCAATGTATGGAGAGACGATTGGGACTTAAGAGTTCTTGCAGTATTATGGGCTTACAGGACTACAAGTAAAAATTTGACAAGATATACACCTTTCAGGTTGATTTATGGGAAGAAGAATTGATGCCAATGGAGTTTATTCTACGTAGCCGATGCATTGCAACGATCATTGAGCTATCAGCCTATGGCACAATAAAGGAGATATTGACACGGTTAGTACAACTTGAGGAAGACTGGTTTGTCACAGGTTTCCATCAGCAAGTCCAGAAGGCAAGAGAGAAGGCTTGGCATGATCGACACATTAAAAAAAAAAGTTTCAAGTAGGAGATTTGATATTACTCTATGAAAACAAGTTTATGCAACATCCAAGAAAGTTTAGAATGCATTGGTTAGGACCCTATGTGATTCAACATGTAACAGAGATAGGTGTTTCACAGTTGGAAATCATGAATGGATAAGTCCTTGGAGAAATGGTCAATAAAAGTCATCTGAAACTCTATAGAGATGGTCAATAGTCTGTGTAGTAATCTGGGTTGTTTTAGAACACATGTATCATAGTAGTTGTACTATAGTTGTAAAGAAAAACAAGGAAAAACAAATAAAAATTAGAAAAAAGGAATAAAATAAAATAAAAAGTAGATAAAGAAAAAGAAAAAGGGTGTTGAAGTACATGGCATAGGAGATTGCACAGAAGGAATGGTTATCACACATCATAATAGAACTGTGTCAATTCAGAAAATAATACATAGAAGAGAAAGATTGTGACGCACATAGATGCAAAATAAAGAACCGTTGAGAAGTTTGGAAATGACGAGACTATTAAAATAATTAAATTATGGAAACGACGGCTACAAAGTAGGAATTATAGGTCATAAAGGAATCATATAATCTTAAATGGTAAAATCCACTGAAAATCACGACAAAATGGAAATACGAGAGAAACATCACACAACAGATTTGGTAATAAATATACATTTATTTAACAACTCATCAACCACATTGGTGGATTGGACAAGTTAGTTAAGGTGGGATGAGACATGTGCAGTTCGAAACAAGGCACAAAAACAGTAGAATATCCTTCAACAGAGCCTGGTACTAATGCAGGAAGAAGCAGTGAAGGTAATCGGTGAACTGGCCACTGCATAGGGTAAGGTAAAGAAAGCATACTATGAAGAAGAGAGAAAATTACAACCTTAATTGCGCAGGGGGCTGAAGAGATCACATAAATAGAGGCAACGATACTCAAGGAAGTGGAGCTAGCTAAGGAAGCCTCCCAAAATTTCATTGCGGCATGGAGGAGCAAGAAACAGGCCTGAGTGGCTCGAGACGAGCCACAGGTGAGCATTGGGGGCCTGTTGGATAGGAAGTTTTGGGATACAATTTTGGAAAAAATACTAAGTAGAGAAGAAGTGCACATGAGAAGATGGAAGAATAGGAAGTGAGAAGCAGAGGCACATCCAAAAGTACAACACACAGTGAGAGGAGAATAAAGTAGAAAAGGTGAATAAAGCAGAGAGACGAATAAAGAAAATAATAAAGAAGGAGAAGAAAGCAGGTGAAAAGGAAGGATGACAAATCGACATGCTAAATATGAAAGGATGTGCAAAAGCAAGAAGAACAAGCAATCAAAGTGCAAAAGCAACATGCAGATGAAAAAGAAAGTGAAAGCAGTCGAACAACTAGTTAACTGGAGTAGTCATGCATTGTCATAGGGTTTTGGGAAGAACAAAGTAGGGTTTTATGCCCTATATTGTATGTATAAATATGTAAAGGGTTTGGAGAATAGGGGTTCTCTCTGGTTGTATTCTTCTAGTTCCAGAGTGTTGAGTTCTCTATTAAGTATTGTATGGTTTTGTTCTGTTCCGTTGAATATAGGAATCAATGTTTGGATGTAAGAGATGATGCAGAGAGAGAGAGGCTTGCACTGCAAAGAGGCTAGACTAGGACATAAGAAATATAACCATGACATATCTTTGTAAGTGCAGTGTGCAAGACAAAATAAATTGATGAACGCATAATAAAGAAGCCAACCATTGTGGATGTAGCCTAGAATTGGGTGAACCATGTAAAGTCTTGTGTTCCATGTCTGTTATATGATTATTCATGGATTTTTTTTTATGCTTATTAGATTAGATATGTGTTATGCATAATCATTGCACAATAATCATGATTGTTACAGTAATGGGTTATGTGGTAAACTGGAATCTAATGATAGTATGAATCTGAAATAACTAAGTAGTTAATAAGGAACAAGGACAAAGTTACGCGCACAGAAATAATAAGACATAATGAACAAAATGGTCACCTCCCATTTCCTCACTATAGTAGAAACTTGGTTCTTTCAGTCCCAATAGATACCTTGGGTGAGACTTCATCTACGCAAGCGAGTGATGCTGAAAGGGCTAGTGTCTAGTGGGTTTTGTTGGTCATAGATAACTCGAACCTAGGGTCTTACAAACCGTGCACAGTGCCAACACGTATCATAATTTTCTTTTATCCTCTAATTCTTTGTCGCACCATATATTCTCCTGAAATTTATCTTGAAGACTATTTTTAATATCATTGGTATTTGCAGAATAAATTATTCTTTTGTTTCCCAATGATTTAGACAAGACTTGGCATCATTATGACATACTCGCTTGAGTCATTGGTGATTTAGGATAGAGTCTGAAGAAATTTTGGGGAGCCTCTTGTTATCCAAGTTGTTTATATTGTTATTGTACATTAAGTACCTAATCATAGTTTTTCTCTCAATGGGGGAAATGATTGCTTCTATGAGGAGGTTAGGATAGGGTGTATTTCCTTTACTTTTGAGATTATAAGTTATAAAATTCTTTTGGATATGTTTTATCTTTCTCCAGGATTCTCGAGAGAAATTACATCCCCAAACTTCACATTCATACAATTCATACAATATATCAGGGGTGAAAAGAGTCTCAAATAAGATTTTTTTCTTATCCCATAGCCAAAGGTCTGCTAATTTACAATTATTTTCAATCCCATAATTAGCTTTCCACCCTCCATTTATCCTTTCCTCAATGTTATAGTTCCACTTGAGCTTGTGATGAATATCAATTCCAAGACACTTGTACCAAGGAACTTACTCTAAGGTATTTTTGTCATATACAAAAGTATCATAGGCGATCTTGTTGGATTTAATTATCATAACCTTCATTTTGTCAGTGTTCACAACCATTCCTATACTAGAGCAGAAATCCTTGAGGATGCTAAGTTGCTTATTGAGGCCATAGGGATTCCTTTCCATTAGAACAATATCACTGACATAGAGAAGAAGGATGATGTCTATATATTATTAACTTATATAACTATTGTAATACATTACCTTGGTGTCATCTCTAGAATCACCCTCCAGTGTATTTTTTCCCAATAAAATTAAGTTTTCACAATGCACGACATGACATTGTTAGGGGTGTTGTCATTTGCATCTTATTAAAGTTGTGCCATGCATATTTTGCATCCTAATTTCAACATGTGCCTTGCTCTGCATCAACTTAGTGTCGTACTATGCAACATTTCATTGATATGTGCACCATGTTAGCATCTTGTGTGATGAAATGTAACACTTATAACATCGTAATTGCATCGCAAGGGTGTTTTTTGTTGTGTTTAGGAATCAATGGCTCTATATGGGTATTGTACTTGCATCGTCATCATAGTTTTGAATGTGTCTAGTGGGTGTTATACTAACATTGACATGTGTGCATTTTGAGTCATGTTGTGTCAAGTTGGCGTCAAATTTATATTGTAGGATTCATGAATAGCATCACATAGTTTGGCATAAAGATGAAATTTCAACATTAGAATGTCGTGTTTGTGTCCTTATTGCATTGTTAACATGTTTCTCACTATTGGTATTACTTTAATTATTATTGATTATCCTTATTATTTTAAAATTAATAATTTTATTTATTTATAATTACAATTATAATTATAATCAATTACTAATTTAATTTTTTGGGTTATTTATTAATTTTATAATATTTAAATATTGATGAGATTGATTATGAGAATGCGTCTATTTTACTACACTAACATGCAATCAATTTCACACTATTAAAGAAAAGAACCGTATATCCATAAAAGTAATTATGAAATTTTATTTCACTATCATTCAAACAATTTCACACCATGAAAGAAAAAATCCATGTATATATAAACATAGTTATATAATTTTAAATTAAATCATAAAATAACCATGCTTTTTTGCCTATAATAAGTGGCACACTACCAAGATTTTGATCTTTTTTCTTGAATATAACAGTGTACATGGTAGAAATCAAGAACTTTATGGTCTAAAACCCTAGACACCATCTTCTCCCCTCCCTTTTGCTTGACCCTTTTGGCCATGGATTTGGGTGGGAGAAGCCTTATGGATCCCCACCCCTTTCAATAGGGGCCTTGTCCTTTCAATAATTAGAGACCTCCCATTCATTAATAAATGTCCCTCCATCTTGGAGGTTAATTTTACACCATCTACTATGTGTCTAGAAGATCTTTCTCTTGTAGATTACACTCTCTTTAGTAAGTTTACAAGTCTTTTTCCCTATCCAAGGTAATGGACCAATCGATACTGACAAACTGGATGCCATTAATAAAGGGTAAGCTTTCCTATTTCTTCTATTGTAGGGGTTACTTTACCTTTTTTTTTAGCTAAAAGAAAATCCATATCTCATTTTCAATAGAAGAGCATGTTTTGTAGGGCCATGAGGAATGTGTATGAACCAATGGAAACTAGATTTTGATCCAAAGGTTGATGTGCCTTTAGTGGTTCTTGTCTAGGTTCATCATCCCCATCTGTCTCTTCATTGTTGGAATGATGAATCCTTGGAATCTATTGGCAACACCCTTTGCAGATACATTGATAAGTCTGAGCCCATGTCTGGGATGTTTTATTGTGCTAGAATCCATGTGGAGGTTGATCTAGAGAAAGATATTCCTAAACTTGTCACTCTAGCTCTAGATAACTAGACTTATCTTCAGAAGCTTGACTATGAATAGCTTCCATTTAAATGCAATTCCTATCATGAGTATGACCATTTTCCTAAATTTTTGTTTTTGCAATCCCTTATTGTCTCTATTTGTGCAGCCCCTATTCCTCAACTAGGCTCCCCTGCTCCAAGCTTGGTAACTCCCCTGGTTTCCTAGGTGAAATATCCATCTTTTCATGGTGTCATTTTGACAACGTATAAGTATTTGTAATAGAAAGAGTAATAATAGGATGAAGAGAAATATACCTAAGAAAAAAAGGGTTGTAAAACTAACAAAGAGAAGAGAGAAGAAGCAAAAAAAGAGAAAAATAATCTAGGATCTCAATTGAAATTAGAAATAGCCTTTGGTAGTGGCTCCAAAATCCTAATTAATAAATAATCAAGGTGTTTTCTTGGAATCCCAAAGAATTGGACAATATCAAGCTCTGAGAAAATTAACAAGGAAGATTTGGAAAAACAACATTGAAATAGTAATGTGTGTGTAGCCTCTAAAGGGATATATATGCTCTGAGACAAATCAACAATCAAGAATTTACAAGCACATACTTCATAGCATTGGATACATGTGCTTCTTTCTATCAATATATAGAGTAAATATATCTAGTTATTTATGCGCTAGTTCGATACAGAGAAAAACATGAATGTTGGGCCTCCTTGAGATCCTTTAGTGACTCCCTTCCAAATACTACCAAGATTCTAGCTAAATATTTGAATATGGTTCTCTCTTCGATAGAGAAGAGGGGGGTTAGGGGGGTATTCTCTCATATTTGAGACCCATTAAAAGAAATTATAGATAATTCAATCCTAGAATAGGACTTGTATAACCTAAAGCCAAAAATAAGCAAACACATTTAGACAAGAAAGTAATTAGGGCCTAGACATATAGTTGAGTGATTAGACTAATTCTTCTTTCGAAGTTCATATCTCATGGAAAAATTTCTTATTGAATCATCAATCCTACCATTCATAGCTTCAAATCACAAGCCTATCATCCTAATATTAAAGGAAGAAGAAAAATTTAAGTCAATTCCTTTCATGTTTAACCCTCTATGGCTACATGATGTTGGAATTGCATTAGTATCATCAAAAGTGCATAAAGCCTCCAAGTTCATGGATCCCCAACTTTTGTTTGGGAACCCAATAACAAGGAAACTAAATGGAAGCTCAAGGAATGGTAAAAATGATCGTTCCATCAAAGGAAAGAGAAGGAATTCAAAATAATTAGACACCCTTCAATTAACAGTACACTATCAAGAGATCTCTCTCTATCCAAGCCCAGGAAGGAATATAGATAACAAATAAGCTACATCATTATTTTAAGAAAGAGGAGTAATGGAGGTTAAAGTCACATAGTTTATGGCTAAGATATGGTGATTATAACACACGTTTTTTTCCACAAGCAAGGGTGCACAAGGAAATTGTGTGATCATGTTTCAAAAATCACCCTTAAAGGGGTGGACTCGACTGACTAGATTTGAATACGTCACCCTTAAAGGGGAAAACTTGGATAACTAGATTTGAATACCTACATTAGATACCTCGTGATCATTATAAATTATATGTTCAAAGGAAGACTTGACAATAGAAGAAGAAATTTATGACATGCTACAGTGCATTCCAAATATGATGACTAAAGAATATAATTAGGCCCGTACTCGGCTTATTCTAGAGGAGGACTAAATTCAAGCAATATGGGATGTAGCACCATGTCCATATGGATTTACCATTTGATTATATATAGAGTGTTTTGGTAGATTATAAAATATGATCTATGTATAATTCTAAAGGGTGCATGATGAAAATCCAACCTAACCTCTTTACAATATTTCAACCAATTTCCCTTTGCAATGCCTCCTATCTGGGCCAAAATTATGGCTAATAGGTTAATATTTTTAGTAGTCTCTACTTCCCTCCATTACCTTATAAAATCAAGGGAAATTTGTAAAACAAAGGCAAATCACTAACAATATATTTTTATTATAATACGCAATTCAATCTAGTTGGTCCAAAAATGAAAAAAGAATGGTTAAAAAAATTGATATCTCAATTTCCTTTGATAGAGTTTAGTGCATATTTCTTTACATGATCCTTTAGAAATTTGTTTTTTATATTTAGTTTATCAATTATATAAGAGCCAATTTTGGACATCCATGGATATCCCTTGTTGTGAATGGTAGGGTTATAGGATTTTTTCAAAGTCAAAGAATACGAAAACAAGGTCGCCCCCTTTTCCCTAGTGCTCTTTATCATCACGACGGATTCCATGGGGTGAAAGCTTGAAAAAGAGTAGTTGTTAGGAAATCTAATGGGAATAAATATCACCAGGGGAGTTAAAGTGATTAACAATTCAGGATTTGTGAATGATACTATGCTAATAGGAGGTGCTTCAATGATTATTGTGCATCAGTTCAAGAACAAGTTATATTCCTATCTAGATGCCTTTGAAGGAAAGGTAAATAATTTCAAAATAACATTTATGGCTAGAATGATACCCCTTAGACCATGCATAAAATAGTCAGGATTATTGAATTATCCTTAATAAGCAATTGGTCATCCTTCAAATATTTGGGGATCTTTTTTGTCCTTAGAATATTGAAAGGTTAAGATTGGGCACACATTCTATAGAAAATTAGATCTAAAATGATAAAGTGGGGAACCAAGTGGATTATTCCCATGGGTTGTGTAGTGCTGATAAAATTTATAGTATCCTCCCTCATATCTATCAAGGATCAATACTCTTTTCAGATGTAGGAATTGTACAACAAATTGGAAAAGACATAAGAAAGTTCACTTGGAAAGAAAGGAAGACAAACAACACAAAGTGCCACTTAGTGAACTGGTCTAAAGTGAGAGCTCCTCTAGATAAAAGGGGATCCACAATTGATGAATACATCTGTAGGAGAAAAAAATTATGGAGATTAGTCACAATATGTAAATAATGGTGGAAGGAAGTGTTTCATAAGAAATATATTTGAGACGTAAGAATTTAGAGTTTAGATTTCCATGTTCTAGATATAAGTAGATCTCCCATTCGATGACTATGTAGAGATGCAACGCGCATAATTCAAGGCTACTTGTCATGGGTTTTGGGAAACATGAAGCTAATCAGGATACGAGAGTGGAAAATATTGGGTTTTCCCCCTCTCACTGATGATCCTTCCTAAGATGGCATCAAGAATTGGCTATCTAAACAACAATTATTTGAATGATCTATCACAATGGGAGTCTTTGGGATTAGGATGTTGGATTAGATGGAAACCCCTCTATCGCATTGAGGAATCAAGGACCAATTTCTTACTGTACTTTCAAGTCTTTGAGGTCTAACCCCTCTTAAAAAATATGACAAGGACACTCAAGGAAAGGGGGCATAGGGGGAACATACTCAATTAAGAATTTTTATAACTTCAAAGTGACATATATGGAACTTCCTCCTCAATTGATAATATGGAAATGAATCTGGAGTGGAGATTGTCTCCCTAAAGTAAACCTATTCCATTGGAATATGATCCTGGAAAACATCCAACAACTAAAAAAATTAGCAAAGAGGAATTGAAGGTCTATTTTGGCGTCCACTTTATCTTACAACTGAGGAAACTACCATCTATTTGTTTATAGAATGTACAATAGTAATGGAAGAAGAAACATGTGGTATTTGAACTTCTAGTGTAGGTTGAGAATCAAAGGATCCCATTATGGGTTACATACAAATGTTTTGAAATTATAATTATATTCATAAAATATAATTAAAAACTTCTCCATATTAAAAATGGTCTATTATCATTAAACCAATTTAACTTGCCAGATAACACCCAAGTATTAGCAATGCTAATAATAATAAAAAAAAGCAGTGCTAACACTTGCAATAGAAATGATAGAGTAAGTAAATAATATAGTAGAGGTGGGACCTAATAGTCCCCTAGAACTACAAATACATATGTTGAGCCCATTAAATTAATACAAAACAATAAAAAAACATCCATAGTAAGAAAACATTGTCATCGAATAGAATTAACTTGCCACAATAACCAAGTGTGAAACAACACTCCAATAGAACATGTCACATACACTATTGCATTAATGCACGGAGATAAAGTCATACTCCATGACATAGGAGTTTCAAAGTGAAGCAATTGGACATCTTAAAGTATTTGTTAAATAAAAATAAAAATATTTAGGTACCTTTATATAAAATATGAAAATTACAGTTATATATAAAAGAAAATATAAAAAATCAATTTCTATTTTTCTAGTTAAAAATGGTGTCTTGGATAAAAATGGTGTCTTGGATAAGTATTTTCATTGGAAAATAACATGTCTTCCCACAATTCAAGTAGTTAACATGTCTTTCCACAACTCAAGTAGCGAAGATGAGGCCATACATTTCCCCCTCTGGTTAGAAGATTCTATCCATAGAACCAACTACTTACCCAAATACCATGCCTCTCCACCATACATTTCATTATCGAAAGATGTAGTTTGAGATGAAAAATGTTCTATGATCTAATAAAATTTGTGTCGAGGTTAAAAGAGTAGTCTAGGTCTTGAATACATGATCAACAATTGGAGGACATTAGACACGCATATTAGGATAATACCCTGAATAACATCGAGCATTTAAATTTAATCTCATGGTACCATATTGAACTTATGTGGACCCACCACTTGCCCCATGGAATATGGAATTCCATATAGTTAAAATAGTTCATATGGTGATGCAAAACAAATTTAGTATAAAAGTTGTAGAAAAATAAAATAATGGAGCCTCTTATTTTTTCTTAAGATGTTTGTCGCAAACAATGAATCATCTATCCATCCAATTGTCGAAAAATAGTTGACATATGCATCAATGGATGAAATTCATTTCTTATCATCGAAAGGGTGTTCGCTAGTTTTAGGGATAGTAAACATTTGCATTAGAGTCAATTTGTTTTCAAATCTTTCACCTATTAGACTATTAATACTTTATATCATTTTTTTTGGTGGAGGGGAGGTGGAGGTCATTTTTTATCCTAAGATAAAATAGGAAACATCATTTGCTTAGGGAATTAGAGCCTCGACAAATAACTAGGATGAAGCTTATGCACTATTTCAAGGATTAATAATAGCAATTAGTTCCAACATAGAATCATTGATCATGATTAGAGATTATAGAGTCATTATCAAATCTTTTATTCACCAAACTCCTCCATGAGATAATAGGTTTTCCTCCATTGCCTCTTGAATAAAAAAATATGATTAATCATTGTCCAGGATATTGTATTACCATGTGCTAAGGGATCACAATGGGTTTGTCGATCGATTATCAAATGAAGCTACTCATTTAGCACAATGATTTTTAATAAAAGAATGGGGGTATAATTTCATCCACATTTCCTAATGTTTATGACCCAACAGTCCTTTGAGACACGTAGCACTTCATTTAAGAATCAGACGGATTGGCATGTGAAGGGATTGCATCCGTGAACATGGAATAAATATGCGAGGACACAATATTTGATTTGTGGCATGCAGAATTTATCATCCATCCCAAGTTTTGTTCCCTTCATTATTTTCTTCAGCATGCGAGGTGGGATATTGATAGAGATGGGATGGAGGGAATTACACGAATTAAGAGTTAGCTTCAGTGCATTCCTTTGGATTTTTGGACTTAATTGGTTTCCTAGTTTGCTCATAGTGGTGGAGGTGTCTGGGGTTCTTTCTTTGGCTCCCTTTCTCTGTGGTTTTATGAAGCTTAGGAAGCTCGATGGCTTTCTCTCTTAGGTAAGACTTCTTCTACCACCTTGGTTATTGTTATTGTGGTTGGGCCATTAGAAGCTATCTTTTAGGTTTATTTAGAGTCCATTTTGTGGTTTTGGCTTTGGGCTCTGTCGTTTAGTAACAATTTTTTAGGGCTAGGGTTTGGGAAGATAATTCATAGACCTTGAGATCTATTTTCATGCTTAGTAATATTCATACTTTTCAATTCTTGGTTTTGGTCAATTAATAGTTGATATTTATAAGAGCTTCATAGGTTTCTTTAGGGTATGCAAATATAGATTTGGTTTTGAGATTTGTTCTACAATGACAAAATTCAAGAGCTGGGGCTTGGGAAGACAATTCTTAGACCTTGGGTACAATCTTCTTGCTCTGCATTATCAAGAATGTTTGGCTCTTATTTCATTGGATATTGGTTCATGCTATTTTATGGTTGGTTTGCAATTCTGAGTCTCTTTTGTCTTGGAACTACTAACTTTCTTTGTTTAGTTATGCATTTTGTTAATATGGACTTAAGAGACTTGTTGGAAATTAGAAGGATTTTACAAAGACACGAGGAAACAATCTAGGGGAACAATATATCACTTCAGTCAATTTATGTATGTGTCCATGATAATGAGAAACAATGCACATCCTATAATACAAATACAAGGAACTTTTTGGTCCAACAAAGGAAAAATATTGATGAGTTTTGTAATACCCCTAGGCCGAACCCCAATTGTAAATATAAATGAAAATGTACTTAAGTTGGTGAGTTGTTTGATATCATTTTTGTATGCACCTTCAATGGCATAGTGCACGCGATTTTGAGGCCAGGGAGCCTTTATGCATATGTTTTGTTTTATAGGTTGGTGAGCCAGCTATTATAAGCTAGGAGGCTTATGTGTGAAATTAGGCCAAAGAGCCTAGATGTTAAAGGCCAATGAGCCTATTTTTGTATATGTCTTATCATTAATATAATACATCGATGTGTGGAGACCAACCACGATAAAAGAGTATGGGGGACTAAGCTCCACTAGTTAGGGAAAGCGGAGGGGGCTAAAAGTTAAGGAAAAGGGCTAAGCTAGGGAGCTTAAGCCAAAAAGGAATATTATATTAATATTCCTTAAAGTATAAAGTATGGATAATTATTTCATCCTAAGTTCTAAGGATGGGGGCAAGTGGGCCAAAGTAGCTCCCAACATTACAAGTTGAAATTGAACAAATTCCATAGTTGCAGAATGTCTATGGTGAAAATTGGAAAAGCCCCAATTTCTGTAGCAGAATTCACGATGAATTGATGCACATAAAAATGAATGTGTGAAGGTGTGTGCACTAAAAATGCATGATGCACAGTGAAAATATTGTGAGGTGTAGAAAATAAGGGTGTGTGACTACGCGCGCTAAAATTTGGTGTTGCGCGGTGCATAGTGGAATGCGCAGAAAATATTGGCGTGTGGGTCTGCACACTTAATTTTGGCGTTGCGCAATGCAGAGTGGTAATGAGCGGAAAATTTTGGCACACATGTGTGTGCATTAAATTTAGCATTGCGCAATGCAAATTGAGTGGTGCATGCGTAATACTGGCACACACGATGTGCACAAGGATAATAATGGTGCACATGGTGTGCACAGTATTGATAGAGCGTAGAGGAATTTTGTTGGTGCGTGCGCAATGTGGGTATATGTTTCCGCGCAAAAATTTAATTAAGGGTGCACGCGGAGCATTGGTGCATAGAGGGGGCGTACTAAATTTCGACATGGTGCAAGGCGTAGGGTGCAATGTGTGCGGAATATTAGCGGGCGACAAAAAAAAAAAATTGTGCGTGGTGGATATTGGTGTGCGACACAAAAGTAGTGTGCACCAGTTATTGGCGTGACAAAGAAGTGATCCACATTGGTTATAGGTGCGTGAAACATGCACTACCTTATGGTGTTGTTGCATGTGCTAAATATGGGAGTACATGTTCAAATTTGTGCATGCGAAGTCCTTTGGATGGTGTACAAAAACAAAAAACCAGTGAATTTCTGCGACATTTTATACTGTTTGAAGTTCATCTTTTTGCAACGTGTTTTTGAGGACCTAAACAACATTTTTAGCTACTTAGAAATCCCGAGAACAAGGTATCTATCAAGATACACTCTATGTTTGCAGCTCAAATGAAAGAGCTCGGAGAGATATTTCTAATGGTGTAAATCGTTCGTCAAATGGAGCTTTTATGAGGAAGTTACATGACAAATAGTGGAGGGTAAATTTTAAGACCCAACTAATTTCGAAGGGCCATAACTTTCTTCTCTGGAATCAAATTGAGGCACATGAGCAGTCTATGGAAAGCTATTGAACCATAAAAAATATTCCTAGAGTTGAATTAAAATTCCGGGCATGTTAAAAATGTTTAAGATGGCAAAGAAGGTACCTGTAGCATTCTAGACCAAAAACATGAATTGGCCTAGAACTTTAGCAGGTTGTAACTAGCATCCCAGAACCCAAAAGAAGGTGAAACTTGGACAAACTGTCCAAAATATGTATACAAAGAAACCCAATTGAGATCCTACTAAAAATCCAATGGAGTAGGTGCAAAAATGCATAATTACAACGCAGAATTGCACCAAGTTGAAGAGTGAACAGAAAAATTAATGGACAATTTTCAAATAACCATAAATTTATGCTCAAGACTCAGAATTGAGCATAGAAGAAAGCGTTGGAAAGGTCTTGGAAAATAGAATATAAGTGTTCACCCAGAAAATTGATCTGGGCATTCAATTTTCAAGAAACCAGAAGAAAGAATTATGATGCATTATTGAACCAGAATGGTTCATATTTTCATGAAATTGTTGAATTAGTTAGCTTAACAAAGTTCTGTTGGCTGCAGATTTTGCAGAGTTAATAACAACTAGATAAGATAAGGATCAACATAGAGTGTAGAATAATGGAAGACGCATAGGGGGCTTACATCCAGGAAGATGAGATCAAAGGGATGGATGTCCATATGGGCATTGAAGGAACAAACCCCAATGGACATGGAGAAGGAAGGGATGAAAACATGAATATGGTAGAGACCATTAAAAAATTGCAGAAGGATGTCTAAATCCATAAAGTTGATAATGAAAGGCTTATGAAAGCCAAGGAATAGCAGGAGGACTTCAACATGAAGTTAATGTAGAGCTTGAATAGAATATAAAATAAATTGGATAAGGAGAGTGGCTCAAGAAAATCAAGAAGTCATAGGTCTCCTGATGAGAAAAGAAGAACAAGATGCGTTAGCAAACATCACCATCATTCCCCGAGGCATTCCAATAAGAGAGCACACAACAGCTCAATTCCATCCCTTGTCAAAAAGCATAAGAGTTCTGGGGTGGATGAGCTACGAGGAGAAATGAACAAAATCAAACCTCCTACATTTGATGGTGAGCACAAGAAGGATGAAGATGTAGAGACATGGATATTGGGCATGAGAAATTATTTTCAATTGCATAATTATTCTTCTCATGCAGAAGGAAGAACTTCCATCTATCAAATCAAGGGAAAGGCATCCATGTGGTGGGATCAGCTTGTGCAGGTGTAGCACATTAAAGAGAAAAATGTTACTTGGAGGGAATTCAAGAAGTATTTTGAAAATAAATACTTGACTAAGAGATATTGTGATAAGAAAATGAAAGATTTATTTGAACTCAAGCTTGGGAGTATGACCATAGATGAATATGAAAGAAGGTTTTTAAAACTACTGAAGTATGTTTCTTTCATCAAGGATGAAACAATTAAGATTCAAAGGTATTTGAGTGGATTGCCATCATTCATCAGTGACAAAATACAATATGATGAAACCAAAACATTGGAGGAGACCATAAGGCAAGCTAAATGCCTATATGATCAACAACAATCAAGGAAAACTTTCCAAAAAGCTTGGGAAGACAAAAAAAAATCAAGATGGATCAGAGGAAGAAGGGGACTAAGCCACCATTCTTCAGAAATAATCCTCAAAGACAACCAACTTATAGAGAACCCAAAACAATTGAGACAGGGGGTCAAAGGCCAAGGCAACCACGTATTCAATGTTGGGGTTGTAAAGGAGATCATATGTTTAGCGATTTCCCTCACAGAGGTTAAAATGTGAGGATTGTTCACAATGTACAACAAGCTAAAATAGTGGAGAACATGGGCAGAAATGTACCAAGGATCTATGCAGCCCTGGACAACAAACAAGCAAAGTATCAACCACATATGATTGAAATGGAAGGTATGATCAACAATGAAACCATTTTTATTTTAATTGATTTAGGAGCTAGTCATAGTTATATAGATCCTAAGATGGTGGAAAGTTTTCATTTTCCAAGAAGAAAACATGGAAAATCTTGGTTGGTGTAGATGGCTACCGGAGCCAAAAGAAAATTTAATGAGATGGTTAAGTCATGTCTTATGGACATGAATAGACTAAACACCAGGGCAGATTTGAACATCTTGCCTTTAGGTTCCTATGACTATCTAATTTGGATAGATTGGTTGGACCAACATCATGCTATCCTAGACTGTCATAACAAGGCATTTACTTGCTTAGATGAGCACGGGAACCTAAGGAAAGTGTAGGGAATTCCCATGGAATTAACCATCAGAGAACTTTTAACATTGCAGCTGAAGAAATGTTACAGAAAATAGTGTCAAATATTTGCAACACATACGGAAGAGACACCTAAAGACAAGGTGTCAAATATTGAAGATTATGCATTCCTAAAAGAGTTTGAATATGTGTTTAAGGAAATACCAATATTACCCCCTAAAAGAGACATTTATTTCTCCATAAATCTAATGCCTGGAGCAACTCCAGTATCCAAGACTCCATACAGGATGAGTACACCAGAATTGAAGGAGTTGCAAATGCAACTTGAAGAGCTCCTGAAGAAGGGGTATACACCCAAGTGTGTCACTTTGGGGTGCCCCAGTTTTATTTGTGAAGAAAAAGGATGGAACATTGAGACTTTGCATTGACTTTAGGTAGTTGAACAAGGTAACTGTGAAGAATAAGTATCCTTTGCCAAGGATCGATGACCTCTTTGATCAGTGGAAAGATTAAAAAATATTCTCCAAGATTGATCTTAGGTCAAGTTATCATCAAGTAAGAATTAAAGAAGAAGACATCAGAAAGACTGCTTTCATAACAAAGTATGGTCATTATGAGTTCACAGTGGTGCCCTTTGGATTATCAAATGCACCAGTTGTCTTCATGTGAATAATGAATGGTATTTTCATATAATACTTAGATAAGTTTGTCATTGCATTTTTAGATGACATTATTATATATTATAAGTCAAACGAAGAGCATGGACAACACTTGAGGATGGTATTACAAGTATTAAGGGAGCATCAGTTGTATGCCAAATTGAGTAAGTGCTCATTTTTTCATATGCAAATTCATTATTTGGGACATATCATTTCAGAGGATGGGATAGTAGTGGATCCTGAGAAGATGGAATCCATTAAAGGATGGTCAGTGCCAAAGAATGTGATAGAGGTCAGATCATTCATGGGCCTTGCAGGCTACTATAGGAGATTTATTGAAGGATTCTCAAAGATTGCACACCCAATCACTTCCTTGCAAAAGAAGGGTGTGAAGTTTCAGTGGAAATTGAATTGTGAAAAGAGTTTCCAACACTTGAAGCAATTATTAACAAGTGCTCCAATACTAAGGATTGCAAATCCAAATGAATACCTCATTGTATGCACCGATGCATTTAAAGAAGGACTTGGTGGAGTCATCGGTCAAAATGAGTTTGTTGTATGTTATGAATCAAGGAAGTTGAAGGAACATGAAAGACACTATGTCACTCATGATTTGGAGTTGGAAGCCATAGTGCATGCCTTGAGGAAGTGGAGGCACTACCTCATGGGGAAAAGGTTTGAGCTGAGGATAGACCATAATGGTCTGAAATATCTATTTGATCATCTAACTCTAAATGCTAGGAAAACAGATGGATATAATTTCTCATTGAATATGACTTTGATATAAAGCATATAAAGGGGAAAGAAAACAAAGTGGTTGATGCACTCAGCAAACGAGTGCATGAGTTGCATGCTACAGCCATTAGCATGTACCAATCAGATTTGAAAGATAGAATTTTGGAGGCTGCAAAATCAGATTTTCAATACAAAGAGTTAGTGGCAAAATTACAACAAGGTATTTTACAGCAAAAAATTGAAGACTATATGATCCGGATTTATGTAGGAACACAATGAAATACAGAAATACACATAAATGCAGAGATGCAGCGGAAATAATACTTCATTTCATTAATAACAAATGACTGAAATATGCTTACAGACAGAATAGAAATAAACTAGCTAGGGCGCTGGTAGCTTATCTCTGAGAAGAGATGTGGCTGCTACTTGCATCCGTGAGAAGATGATTACAATGAGGCTCTAGAGGCCTTTTTACAATAGACGAGAATGCCAAAAGTCATATACATCCAAAAACCTAACCCTAGGAGATGAAGCGCCAAAAGTCATGTGGGCCCCGTTTGGGTAAGTTAGTACATCAACTTCCCGGGGTCGTAACTTTTGCATACGATCTCCGTTTTAGGCGTGTGATAGCTCGTTGGAAAGGTATCGTCGAGAAGATTCATTTTGGGGCCTCAATCATGCCTTTGGCTATCATTGAGAACCTCGATCTCTAAAAACCTTCATTTAGGCCCTCAAAATGGCCCCGGAAGTTAAAACCTGCTAAAAATAGTAAATTGCCAAAATTGCCAGAAAGTTGTTTTGAGCCAGTCGGAAAAGGTGGGTGGCCACCGATATCCACCTAGATCACTATAAGCTAGAAAATGATGAAATTCTCATACACAAGGGAAAAATTTATGTACCAAATTCCCAGGAATTAAAAAATTTGATATTCATAGAAATTCATAGTGTACCTTATGTTGGGCACTCAGGTTATCAAAAAACTATTGCAACTATCAAGAGCCAATATTATTGGCCAGGCATGAAGAAATAAGTTGTTGATCTTATTGCCAAATGTTTGGAATGTCAAAAGGTAAAGGTTGAGCATAGATACCCAACTGGTTTTCTACAACCATTACCCATTTTTGAGTGGAAATGGGAAGTTGTAACAATGGATTGCATCACCAAACTGCCCAAAACAAACAAGCAACATGATTCTATCATGGCAGTAGTGGATATGCTTACTAAAGGTGATTCTATCATTCCATCATAATTCACTCACTCATGGAGCTGTCCTTCGTACCTTTCTATTACTATCATTGTACTTGTACCCATACCTATACCCGAACCAGTACCCATACCTATACCTAGTTAGCTTGGGAGCTGGACTGAAGAAGCGAGTTGTCAGACACGTGGGAGATTGAAGAGGCGAGTTGTAGGGGCCCATGAGAAATTTCTCTCTAGGTGAGAGAAATGTTGGGAATTGATTCTCAAAGGTGTTAAACTGCAGCTACAGGGCTTTAAGTCTTCCTTTCTGACCTGTTGTTGAAGCCCTGGAAGGGAAGTGGGGCTATCGAAGGACTGTTGAGCAGAGAAGGGGCACACTTCTTGGGGTGGGACAAGCATGTGGGGGATGAGGGATTGTAGGCTGTTAGTTTGAGTTGGCACCTATGACAGAGTCTTTCCTGTTGTCTGAGATACATCAACCTAGTTAGGAATCCATTTACTCGAGTGGAGTTTAGTCCCAGCTCGAGGGTGACCCACTGTTGAGAGTGATGAGTAGTGTGGTCTAAGGCTAGGAGGTTCATGGAAGGTCTTCATGCAATTGGTGATATTCTTACCAAGATAAGTGTCAATTGTGTGTTAAATTACATGTTGCATTATTATTTATGTGTTTTTCCTATGTGTGGTTTATACCTGTCTTTCTATTTATGGGTATTTCCTGTCTATGTTGCATGTATATCTTTACTGTTATTTCCATATGAATATGTGCATTATAGAATGTATTTGTTTGTTTTAAGTTTTATATATAAATTTCCGCAAGATTTTTTGTGTGTATATGTTTTAAATTGCATATAGTTCAAAAAAACAATTACATGGCATAACCCAGTTGGATGTTGGGGATGTTACAAGTTTGAAGAAGAGTGTGGTATGCTAAGGAATCTAGTCCTTAACCTACGTAACGACACTTTATCAATAGCCTCAAATCATCATGTTTCCACTAACTTATATCAAGGTAATCGAAATGAGGAAGATAATGTGCATCAATCCAAAGAAGCTATGGAAGTGGACCAACAATCCTATTAGGAGGAAGTAGTCATCCAACATGTTTTTCTTTAGTGTTTATGTTATTTAAAGTTATATATATTGGGTATATTTTATAGGCATCATACATGTGTTTATAGTTAGATTGCATCAGTTTTAAGATTCAACATGTTTTTATATACTGTATTTGAAAGATACAAATTTTGTTTGAATCAGAATAATGGACCTTACTGTATATTTTTCTGTTAGTTACACTATGGTCCTTTTAATATAATATCTCCCAGTTCTGGTTAAAATAATAATAATAATTTAAATGAATTTTGTAATATTCATACATATGTGCCTTATAATTCATCATATAAGTCAATTGGCCTTGTTCCATGCTAATGGATGCAATAGTTGTTTCTAGTAAACAATTATAGTGTTGCAACAATGGAAATACACATTGGACCTTTAACCCTCCATATTCATGCATTAGATGTCTTATACCAGTGATGTCATTATCAATCCTTAACTTTTCATCTAGACATGGTGTGATATGAAGTTAGGAATTCGGGTTGAGATTATATGAAACTAGTGGTGGATTTAATGTTCAATAATGGATTAAACAAAACCCTACATGGATATTGAATTGAAAGAAAAAATAAAGGAAAACCAACATAGATCCATCTTAACTCTAGATCTATCATGCACTTAGAGGGATCAATTCTCTCAAGGTGCAAACTTTTCCTTAAGTTTTTTCAATCTAAAATTGTTTTCCACCTGGATGGACTTGATCCCTCTCCACTAGATCTATGTTGGTTTTAATGTGTGTGTGTAAATCCATATTGAGCACATCAAGAATTACACATATCCCTCACAATGCAACACACCATTGAAATGTTTTAAAGACAATAATTTTTTTACTTTCAATTGTTTTGCAAGTTCAATTCCTTCCTTGTAAGTGACATGTGATGCCCTTAATATGATGCTCTTGTTGTTGAGCCCTTATATATATATATATATATATGGTATTGACATATTTTATTTAAAGTGGACATCGAAATATATTTTTTAACTCCATGTTAAGCATGTAAGGAATTACATAGCTCCCTCATATTGGAATTGTGAATTTTATTAATTGTTGTGAAAAGTTTTTTAAAAGAATTTGTCCAATGAAAAAAAAAAAAAAAAGGAAAAAATGTTTTTTTTATGCAAAGTGAAATGTACATGCATTTTATAGTGGTGCTGAAATTTTATGTTCAATTTGAACATTTTTACTTATTTTAAATTTTTTTAGACGTGGTCATGGAGAAGACACTCTCAACATTGACTTGGAGTAAAATTGGTATCCCATAAATTTTAAGTGTTACAACACTAACTACCACAACATTTTTTCTTTATACAAATACTTATAAACCAACTTTAAAAATATAAATATAAATATAAATATAATATTTTAAATGTTTAATATTTGTTTGTTTACTTTCTTAATTCTTATTTAATATATATTAAGTAAGAATTTCTTTAAAAGAAATTATAAATAAAATATAAATAGATAGGAAAAAAATTCTATATTCATAACTTTTATTTATGATTTTTTTTTAACTTAAAAAGATACAAATCTATGTAAAAATAAATTAAATTACAATAAAAGAAATTTAATTAAAATGTTATGAGTTTTTTTAATAAACAAGGATGAATGTCAACACATAAATCAATGCATGTTAATCAAAATGCATACTATAGACTAGAGGTTCCAAAAACTATTGAAATATAACACACATGTTTTATAAATTACATGTTCTTATTTTGTAAGTGCATAACGAATGTGTAGTATAAAAAAAATCGTTTTTTTTCGAATTTAGTGGTGTTGATTAGAGTAATGGTCATTGGCATATACAAATTTAAGTGGGATTGCTCAATAATGATATTGGTAATAAGAAGTAAGTTAATAAATAAATAAGTTTATTTTTAAAATAAGATAAAATTTGTTTTAATTAATTTAATTTTTTCAAGTTGTAATGATTTAAGTTGTGTTAAAATGTATGAATATAAAATTTTATGGTTAAATTTTTTTATTTAGATGAGATTATAAATTAAAAAAAAAAATTATAGAATTGGAAATAAAATTTTGAAGTAGAAGGAAGTGAATTTGTTTACTTATTAACTTATTTTATAAAATAAATATTATTAAAAGTTAAAATAAAAAAATAATGGTACAATGCAATTATGTAATGTTGATAAAATAAATATGATTGGAAAAGAATAATAAAGTGATTGTTCTCAAACCTTCCAAATTATCTCTACGGCTCTGTAACATTGTGACACTGTGTCCTGAAACCATTTTCGTGCATTCCCCTTTGTGGCCCTCATGGCCTCCTCGGGAGGGGCTTCGGCTCTCCTCCCCCCATGTAATATTTTTTCTTTCACCTCCCTCGTTGTGGCCCTTCCCAAGCAATTGAAGCCTACTCAATCATGATTCGTTAAAAAACTGGACGAAATTCATGTTTTTCTGGTTCAAGTTGGTTCGAGGTCACTTACTTTGAAGTTTGCGGAGAATGGATTATTAGGGAAATTTATGGGGATATGGCATTCACCCAGATATGTTGTTGTGTGGATTGATAATTACTGGAAACCCCATCTAAAAGGTAAGACCTCCTTCTCCTTCTGTGGTAGGGGTTTCTTTGTGTTTATGTTTGAGGAAAAGGAAGATAAAGATCGGATATTTAGGAGTGAGCCATACTTTATGGGTGCCCGAGGGATTTATCTCAATGTTGGACCCCTGATTTTAACCCGTAAAACAACATCCCCTCTGTGGTCCTTATCTGGGTTCAACTTCTCTTCTCCCCCCTCCATTGTTGGAACCATGAGACACTCTGTGCTATAGGAAAAATCCTTGGGAAATATATAAATCGAACATAGCCAAAAGATGATCTTCAAGATTTTTCTCAAATATATATGGAAGTGGATTTGGAAAGGGTCTTTCAGAGGCTATCTCACTGACCTTAGATAGCTAGACATACATACAGAAAGTGTATTACGAGTAATTTCCTTCTAAATGCAAGATTTTCCATGAATATGGGCATTTTGCAAAGAGGTGTCTAAAATCTCCAGCTAATCCACCGTTGGGAGAAGCTAATGAACAATGGAAAAAACCAAGAAGGAATAGGCAAGCCAAAAATAAATCTCCTCAAACTGAAAAATCTTCGGCCCATGAGGGAAATCCATCCAATCCAAAGACCTAGGAAGCACCAACCTCATCCTTAGCAGGAAACCCCAACAAGCATATCCGAACCAAGAACCAATACAAAACCCTCTTTGATATGGAGGATGACCAAGAGGAAAGAAACAAATTGGTTTCCCATGATCCCATGAAAAAAACAGGAGAACATTGAATCCCTCAATAAGTCCTTCAACAAATTCCTCAAATGGACCAAGAAGATGGAGAAATTTCTAAGAGCTCGGAGGAGGAATTGAATCCAGATTCCTTGAAGGTCCCACCTGTTAAAAAGCTAGGCATGAGATCGAATAATCAAAGGAGAGAAACAACAGATCAAACGAAGATTGAGATGGGAAAACAAGGCACTTTGGATAGACATACAAAGAAAAAACCAAGACTTATAAGAAATCATAGTGGAACCAATCCCTCAAAAGGGGGAAACCCAAAACATTATTCTAAATAATGAAAATTGTTTCTTGGAACTGTAGATGGATGGGAAGTGGCAATAAAAGGTCATTGGTTAGAAGATTAGTAAGAGGAACCCCCTCAGTTCCTTCTACTCAAGGAAATGAAAATGAAGGACATTGAGGTCCTTCAAGAAAGTAGATTCATATGGCAACAAGGTATAGGCTTAGCAATAAGCTCTCAAGGGGGATTAGGAGGGCTATTTACCCTCTAGATATCTCAATTGTCTAATATAGAATATCGGAAAAGCACAACCAATTAGTTGTTAGTGACCTTGTCTCATCTCCCTTCAGTTAAGTTCTTTTCTATCTTTAATATTTATATGCCCTCTATGCATCATGAAAAATTTATGTGTTGGAAATCACTACTCAATGTTTAGGAGTGTAGCACTCTTTCCCCTCTCATTCTGGCGGGGGACTTCAATACCACTTTTCATGCTTTTGAGAAACAAGGAGGAAGCATCGTCAAAGAATCTATGAAAGAGTACATGGAGGATCTAGTGCTAGGTATAGATCTACTAGATGAAAACCTTGTAAGTGGACATTTAACTTGGTCCAACAAGCATCAAGTACTTGGCCAAATTGTTTCTAGGCTCAAAATACTCCTCATTAGAGTGACCGTTTTGGAGAACTCTTTCATGGCCATGTCCTGAATTGTCCCCTAGACAGGTTTGGATCATCATCCTATATCCTTCAAGCTCTCCAATCATGAACCCCTTAGCCCGATCCCCTTCATATTTAACCCTGGATGGGATTCCAACCATTCCTTTTTGGACCTTGTGACTACCTCCTAGTGCTCTTGGATATAGGGTCCCCCGGTCTATATATGGGAACAAAATTTAAAAAATACTAAAAGGGCCCTACGAGATTGGGTGAGGATTAAAGAAGCAAAAGAAAAATAAGTAGCACAAGAGCTTGAAGGAAAAATGGAGACTTGTATCTCAATGGAAATAGACCCTATATCACTTGCCCTCCTAGAGGAGGAACAAAAAACTTTTATGGAGTACCAAAAAGTGCTCAGGGAAGAGCAAGAAAATTCGAAGTTAAAATCACGCAGTATTTGGCTTCAAGCAAGAGATAGAAACACTAAGTTCTTTCACCTCCAAACTAGAGCTAGGATTTGGAAAAGTGAAATTTATGTTATAGCTCTTTTTTCCACACTTTGTGCATCATTCTTTGGTGGCCTATCCTTTCCCTCTACACACTCCATTTCCTCATATTGCTCAGTCAAAAGTAAAAAATTCAAATTTTTGTACATACACGTGGGCTACAATTATACAACATGTGTATACGCAGGTTTCTCCATTACAACCCGCGTACATCGGTTTTTGTGTTCAAAATTAAAAATATTTCAGATTTTCCATGCTAATTCATGGGATCTATGATCCTTGGCATTTCATATGTTGGAAACGCTCTGATTCAACCCTTCAATTCCCTTTGAAGGCTATAAATTGAGCCATATACAAGCCTTGAAGGAGAAAAAAAGTTGAGAGCAAGTACACTCTCGACAAATTCTTCCTCATGTTACATCCTTGAGTCTACATCCCTTAATCCTTTAAGTTTGAATTCTCCTTATGTTCAGACCCCAAGGTCTCCCTATCCTGTGAAGGAGGAACCCAATTACTCCTAGAAATTGTGAGCTTGCCTTATTGAGGATTGAAGTAGTGAAAGCCCAGGTGGAGGGACTTAGTTTCTCGGTTTCGACAAGTTGTTGATATATAAGGTTGTCACCTATGTACTTCTATTGATTATATTAATAGAAATACTCTTTTCTCATCAAATTATATGTAGCAAATGTTTATATTATTTTCCATGGGTAAATTTTCTATACACATTGATGGATTATGCTAGTTTATATGTTGAAATTTCATACATTTTCCATATGCTTGTGTATCTTGAATGTTGAGGACAAGTTGTAGGTATGAAGGATTGGATTGTGAGCTCAACGATGGTCTCCTACAAACATCCAGAAAAGGTAGGCTTATAGCCTTTCTTTTGTTGTCATTTCCATTTATCTAGCATATTTGAGATTTGAGTTGATTTCTTGGTGTAATTATGTCTGTTGTGGTTCTACCCCAAACCAAATAGATTTATTCCTCGTAACAGAATTGACGACTCTGCTGGGTATTCTCCTTTTTGGGGGTTAGTTGGTGATTTTTCTCTTTTATTGCTCTTTATTTGCCTAATTGTTTGTGCCATCTATAGTTTAACAACTTGTACATTGTTGTATATCTGAGTTTATTGGCTTAATTTTTACCCATTCAGTGTTTATCTTGGCATACATAGGTTTTCCCTAAACAATCGCGTACATACATGGGTTGTCTGTGTCTAGGGTGCATACATATACTTATGTTCCCAAAACAATCATGTACATCATTTTTTAATCCTTTTAGGTTCAGTTTGGTGTTTTTTGGGTGGGTTATGAGTGTTGTTGAGTCTTATTGGGTCTTTGTTCTGTCTGTTGAGTGCTTGCAAAGTGATAGGAAGTTATGTTATTATTATATTTTTTAAAACTTTTTTCTTGTTATTTTTCTCATTTTTAGTCCTTGCATTTAGGTCTGAGTAGTAGCTTCTTGGTGTCCTGCTTGGATTGTCTTCCTGTGCTTGTAGTAAGGTCTATTTGAGAGGTTATTAGTTCAGTTTTTCATTTTCATTCCTTTGTATTGAAAATACAAAAAAATTGGTTTTTGCATTTTCATTTTCCTATATTGAAAATACAAAAAAATTGCATTTCATTTGAAGCATTTGCACTTTTGGCTAGATTTCATTAGTCTTGGAATTTTAGGAAAGATTGCATTGTCATTTAAATTGAAAGAGACTGCATCTTGTGCACGACATTTAGCACAAGACATTTAGAAGCATACCATTTCTTTTGAAAAACAAGACTAGTACTTAGCATTATTTTTACATTTGCTTCTTTCATATGTTGATTCATAACACCATTAATTTCACGACCATACCTATTGAGTAAACAGAAGCCACTAAAATTAACTCTCAGTAATTAAAATTGATTAGAAAGATTTTATCTTTTAAGGTACACAAACAAGTTTAGGATTTATGGCCTTGGAATAGGATTTTGTGAGTAAACTTCTCCAAGGATACAAAACTCAACATAGGTGTTTGTCTAGGGAGTGGTGAAATCCATTGTATAATTGGTGTTCTTGGGAGACTCCACTAAAATCGGAGTTAACCACGAGGTTGCATGAATTTGGTTGTAGAGATAGTCCTCTAATACCTTCGTAGCATCAAAGATATTTCTAGGGTTCTATTCATATTTGAGGGTTCTTGGGATACCTTGGTGCTTCTTGAGCTTCAGGCTTAGCTACCCTACCCATATGGTGGCATTGACCTGTGAATTTTCACTCGAGCATTGGTTATACCGTGGTGACCTTAGTTTCCTATCCTAGGTATCCACACAGGTTACTTGTAGGGGTTATTCTGCAGGTACCTTGAGTCAGATAGGTATCAGAAAACACACAGACTTTATGGAGGATGTTCTCTTTGGAGGGGTTTGACTAATTGCACTGTGAATCCCATGAGAGTCCTTATAAATTATTATGTTACCTTCTCTCTATTGTTTGAGAGTCTCAATCCACTCCTAGGAGAGGCATACCTTCTTTAGTTTGAGAGGTCCCTTTTCAGCCACCCTCTCTCATTTGTGTGCATTGGCCTCTAGTTTTATTTAGGATTGTTCTCTTTTTATATTAGTTGGTCTTATTATTTTTCTTTGTTTCATGAGTTTTGAGTCATCGTGGAGCGAGAGCGGCCTCCCCATCAGTCTCATAGACTCTCGAATCAATTACCACAATTTGTTCTGATATTGAAGTCACCTCCTAAAAAGAGTAAAATTAATAAACGTGGTACATACATCTCTGTCGCTCAGGCTCGCAATAATCCCATCATGAGTACTGATTCAGATATGAGTGTGTTAATAAAACATTAAAATCCAACCTTTATTATGGTTAATGGAGTCCCTGTGACTCCCTCATCATCGGTTACTTGGATTCCTGCGGCTCCCTTAGTTAGCATTACCTTGTCCATGAGCTCAGCTCAGTCCATGGGGATGAATCCTTATATATTTTCGAGTAGTATGACTTCATCATCATCAATATCCATTCCCCCTGGCACATTTTTAATGGGGATACCTAGTTATAGTGTTGCGCCATTCCTCTGGCCCCTAAACCTTTTTCTTTTGGTATGTCAAATATGACTTCGAACATGCCATCCTCCATTTTGACATCTAACGTCAATACTAGTTTTGGGTTAGGAGGCATGTCACCTCCTTATAATCCTTTCCTGTTTGGTGGGGGTCATATCCCTTAGTCATTTCCTACGATAGGGGGTTGGAATCCTCCTTCCTCCGGACCCAATCCCAGTTATAATTTTCAAGGATGGATTGGACAAATGGGAAGTGTTTCTACTTCATATATCTCATTCACCTATCCTTCGTCCACAATGCATGTTCCCACAAATTATTTTCTTATGGAAAATTTTCCTCTAACCTCTAGTATGAAATCAGGGTGGAATCAATTTTCTAATATGGGCAACCCCCCTCACCGAGTTCCTTCGTCAGGGGGAAATGTATATCCTCACATGGGTAATCCATATCATATTGCTTTTTCCTCACAAGCGGTCCCATTAGTGATGATGCTTTTAGATCCTTTCATGAATTAGTTAGGAGGGGGATATTATCCTATCGGAAAGGGCCATGGTATCTACCAGAACCCTCCTCAGCCTGCGGTCTCTCAAAGTAAGTATTTCCTAGGAGAATGGTCTTAGACACCGCAACCTAGGCTCCCTTTTCTTGGCATGCCAAATTTTCCAGATCTGTCGAGATTAATGAACGACCCCATGTTTCTGATCTGGCATGGCCCCCAGTTCCTGTCAAGATTTCCTTGGACATTTCGAAATTGGAGGGTAAGAGTGGCGAGGATCTAGGAGATCATGTTACTAATTTTCACTTATGGTGCTCATCGAACTCTCTTAATGATGACTCGGTCTGTTTGAGTCATTTCAATGCACCCCTTCATGGGTTGCTACTAAATGGTACATCCAGTGACCAAGGGGCACATATCGAACTTTCCATGAGTTGGCCTTATTTTTTCTCAACCACTTTCAATTGTCGGTTAGTTACGACACCGGTACCGAGATTTTATCGAATTTTCGCCAAGACAAATCCACCCACATCTCCGATCACATTCAAGATTGGCGTAGAAGAAAGTGATTGATTAAAGCTAACGTTCCTCCATAGCTTCTATTAGAGTGTTTCCTTAAGTCCCTATTGCCATATATTTTGAAGGATGTTTCTACATCCGGGGTAACGACTGAGGAAGAGGCCATATTTAAATCATAGGAATTATATCTTATATATGCTCAATCTGGGATACTCTATGAAATTATTCTTGATGCACCATGGTTGAGTAATGATCCAAGACAAAATCCTAGGCCCCATGCCGATGGCATTATAGGCTCAAAAAATTCCAAGTCTGTAGAACAGGTGATGAATCAGATGAAAATTTTGTCTCTCAACCAGTCTATAGTGGCACAAGCTATGGCTTCATCTCCTCCCACCCAGTTGTCGACAGTACATTTTGTGTAGTCGACGAACCCAAAGGGTAACCACTAGCCCGGAGGGAATAAGAGGAAAGGTAGAAATAATAATTGCAAGGGTGGGAATAATAACAAGGACAAGGACAATCAGAATAATGACAAGTTTGGTAATAATGCTGGCAAGGGAAAGAAGGAAAAGAAGAAGGTGAATTTTCCATATAAGTTGTGTAAATAGGATCACCTTACCCATTTATGCCTTAATATAGAGAAAGCCTCGAGGATTATAGCGCAATAGCCTACTGTGTTAACTATTTTTTTCCCACATAATCCAAATATGGCCTCAGGAACCTTGAACACCGGAAATGCGTTGGGTGGAGGTCAAAATCCCCCAGAACATGATGGTGTCCATAAATGCGTGAATATGGTATGATATGAGGTTAGTGTAGCCACTAGGACTCGTGATTATGGTCCTCCGCAACATACTTTGGGTACATATCCTCCCCCTACGGAAACACCTTTGCAGATCAATAATCCCGACCCTATGCCTTGCATTCCGAAAGGAGTTCTTAAGTGCTCTACTCATAATCCCAATGCTAGAGCCACCCATAATTACTTGATTTTCAAATATTTGGTCCAAACATCGTGTGCGATGTCAACTTGGAGGTACTCTAGACATGCCCAACACAAAGGAATTCCTTGTTATCTGCGTTGGGGCTCTTGAATCAAGTGGCTCTAAAGTTATCAAGTTCGATGTCACATATGTCCAGCCTCG
The DNA here is from genome assembly GCA_009831015.1 of Picea engelmannii. NCBI lineage: Eukaryota > Viridiplantae > Streptophyta > Pinopsida > Pinales > Pinaceae > Picea > Picea engelmannii. The sequence continues at coordinate 75,159 of ML781031.1, read as the reverse complement.
ATTACCTTACCATGTGGATTTTTAAATCCATGTGGAATGTATGGATATGACTATTAAGTGTATTGTCACCAATAAAGGTGCTTCAATGTCTGTGATGTCTCTATCTTGTTGGAAATCCATTGACTCTCCCTAGCTTTCTCAGTCTATGACTATGTTAACTACGTTTGATGGGCGTTCGTTTAAACCCCATGGTATCCTACCTTCTCTTTAGGTCCAGTTAGGTGGTAAAAATTTGGCGGTCGAGGTCGAGGTGGTTGATGCACCCCTTGACTATAATATTTTATTGGGGCGTAATTGGACTTATGCTATGAAAAGTATCGTGTCATCAGTGTTTCATTTTTTATGCTTTCCTCATGAAGGGAAGGTTGTGATGATCGATTGGTTATCTTTCTCTCACTCTAGTTCCTCTACATCAGTGGGACCCTCAGTCCCCATTGTCTATAATTCTCAGAAGGAAACTAAGAATATTGGTGTCGGAATGTATCCTTCCTTGATGGGAACCTTTAATTTATTAGCGCCAATCTCGTATATTAATGTCGTTTTCGATGAATCCTCATCATCATTGAGGCATGTCACATTTTGTACTTCATATTTCGATGACCCATGGAATCTACCTTCTCCAACTATGTCATATGAAGGTCACTCACACATCAAAATGGAAATTGTGTTGTCTACAGTCGAGATTTCATATCACTTTATCCAGGAAGCCACTGGAGACTCGGATCCTCCCTCTTTGTAGACGTAAGAGGTGGATCCTGTCCTAGACCCCATATGGGCCATAAACTTGTCTAGTTCACATGATTTCTTGGATGGTACTTTGCCTTAGGGTGAAGTGATATTAGAGGCTATGATTGTTTCTGAAAGGCCTTGGGAGGACCTTCACCACGGATCTTATTTTCTCCCAGAGCTTAAAAGGATTGAACGAGATGAGTTCAGGTCCTCCTTGAGCAAGATTGTTGGTCACCCCATGGTTCCATTGGATAATAATGGCATATATGTTAAAGGGAACATGGTGAATATCTATCCTACCATTGCGATCAACATCTCTCGAACCCCCAGAAAGGTTGAGAAAATTTATATCGATGCAGATTACTCGCCTGAAGAAATTCATATTTACATCGATCTTTTTAAGGAATTATGAGATGTGTTTGCTTGGCCATATGATGAAATGTCAGGGATAGACCCTAGTATTTTCAAACACGAAAACAAGACTTATCTAAATTGTAATCCATTTCAACAACAACTTAGAGTTGGGAATCCCGGAAAGGTCCCCTCCATTAAGGCAAAGGTGGAGAAGCTACTAAATGTTGGCTTCATCTACCTAGTTCCCTTAACTAAATGGGTATAGAATCCCATTCCTATGGATAAGAAGCAAGGAATCATATGTGTGTATGGATTTTAGGGATCTGAATAAAGAATGTCCTAAAGATAATTTCCCTATGCCATTTATTGAACATATTATTCATGAGTGTGTAGGGAGTGAAATATTTTCTTTTATGGATGTATTTTTAGGCTACAATCAAATCCAAATTAAACCCAAGGATCATCATAATACAATGTTCATTTGTCCTTTGGGTACGTTTGCATACCAGAAAATTCATTTTGGCCTTAAAAATGCTAGAGCAAATTTTCAACAGGCTATGACCTTCGCTTTCCATGACCTCAAACATATATTTGAGGCCTATCTAGATGACCGCGTTAATCACTCTCACAAGAGGGTTAATAATCAGACTCATCTTCATCTAGTAATTGAAATATGTCATCGTTAACGTATTCGATTAAACCCTCATAAATGCATCTTCTATGTCAGGTCAAGCCTACTTTTGGGATTTATAGTTTCCAAGCAAGGGATCATGGTGGACCCAATGAAGGTGGAGGAAATACTTAAGTTTCCTTCCCCACACAGTATGCATCAACTTCAAGGTTTACAAGGGAAATATAACTTCTTGCGTTGCTTTATAGACAAATATTCCAACATCAATAAGGATTTTATGTGTCTCTTGAAAAATGATACTCCATTTATATGGGATGAGCAATCCCAGGAGTCATTTGATGCCCTTAAGAAATCCCTAGTGTTGACACCTATGTTGAGTCCTCTAGACTATAATAGAGATTTCCTGCTTTATACAGTTGTGTCCAAAGATATGGTTGGTATGGTTCTCATTCATGAAGATGACAAGCTCCATGATCACGTTATCTATTATCTTAGTCAAAACCTAATCGGTCATGAACTTAAGTAATATCACGTGGAAAAGCTATCCTTAGCAGTCATGCATGCAGTTCAAAGATTGTGCCATTATATATTACTTTGCAAGACTACCATGGTCACCGACATCAATCCATTTCAATACAACATGGCACATCATAAGGGGGGGATAAATTAAATGGATTGTGATTTTGCAGGAGTTTGATCTCGATTTTGTCTCCATAAAATCTAAGAAATCGCTAGTCTTTGTGGAATTAATGTCAGACTTCCATAGGCAGGATGAGGATACTATTTTCTATGAATCATTTGTTGATGAGAACATTTTCCTTATCTCTTATTTGGATCCCTGGTATGGAGACATTCTTATATATCTTCAAACTTTGAAGCTTCCCCAACATCTTTTGAGGAACGACCAACGACGTGTATGCCATCAAGCCAAAAACTACCTCATTATCAGTGACACTTTGTATTGTTGAGAGGTGGACTCTATTCTATGTCATTGTTTGACTCACGAAGAAGTTGAAGCTATACTCAATGACTATCATAGTGGGGCATGTGGTGGTCATTTACCGAGCTTTCGATAGCCTAAAAAATATTGTGAACTAGTTACTTTTTGCTGTCGATTTTTAAAGATTGCGTAGAAGCATTCAATAAGAGTCACCCTTGCCAAATTTTCGCTCATAATATCCACTCCCACATTTCCCCTCTTCACCTAGTCATTACCTTTGGTCCCTTCACCAAGTGGGGGGTGGATTTCATGGATTTCAACCCGGCCTCGGCTAGGGGGCACCAATACATTATCATGGTCATGGACTATTTTACCAAGTGGGATGAGGCCATGCCTACAATTAAATATGATGGTGATACTGCAACACACTTCATATTCAATCAAATCATAGCTCAGTTTGGAATTCTAAAGGAGATTTTCACTAACCATGGCAGTCACTTTTAGAACAAGATGATGACAGAGATGGCATCAAAATGGGGGTTCAGGCAAGATCATTCGTCATCATATTATCCCCAGGAAGATGGCCAAGTGGAGGCCATGAATAAATACCTAAAAGCAATTTTTCAAAAAATGGCGAGGCAAAGTAAATCTAACTGACACGTGATGCTATACCCTAATCTCTTCGCATATCAAACCGCGGTAAAGACTTTTTATGTTTTTTCACCGTTCCAATTGGTTCACAGAGTGGAGTTGGTTCTCCCCATTGAATGTGAAATTTATTATCTTAAGTTATCAACTGATCTCCTACCTAACACGACCGATCTCGAAGAATGCCTTGTACACTTGGAGCAACTTGATTAGCAGTGTTGAGATGTTGCCCTAGCCATCGAGGTGAATAAGAGACGTGTTAAGGTCCACTATGATAAATATGTTCATCCCCGACAGTACGTTGAGGGTGAATTGGTCCTTCCTTATGACCAAGATAAAGAACCATTGGGGGAAGGAAAATTCAATCCCATGTGGCACGATCCTTATATTGTGAGACGTGTCTTCAAAAAAGGAGCCTATGAGTTAGATGATTATGAAAGGAATGTGTTGAAAGAGCCCATAAATGGGCTCTATCTCAAAAAGTATTATGCTTGATCCCTCCAGCTCGAGCATGATCTTTGTATATTAGTGTACTTTATTGTATATATTTTTACCCACTTTATATAGTTTTCACCCTGTATTTTCAATTTTTGAAAACATATGGACTAATTGTGTAGTGTAAGACCTGGTTTGAAGCAGTTTTTTCAGGTTATGATGGATTTTCAACATTCCTTAGCCCATTTGTGCCTCTGGCATGTATATATCGTCACTGGAATATAGGATAGGTTTTCATCTCACTTTGTATTTTTGCATCGTCCTATGACCACAATTCATATACCCTAGGTACAAACCCATTTTTAATGACACAAAACCTCCTCATTATTACTAGAAGTATCATTATTAAGTGGTAGAGACTTAAAAAACATGGGTGCCCTAGTTAGAACCATTTTTTTTTCCATTTGGTGCCCATGCAAAAGTTACTCCATAGGTCTAGGAGTCCTTTATAGTCTCGCTATGACATTGCATTGAAACCTCATATTTCTCCTCAATCTATTATTCTAGCTATTACCCACGGGACTCCTGCAAATGTCAAGTTGTAATTGCATTTCATTATCCTTCTTGCATTGTTGAGCCTAATTCCATCTCCCGCTTCCTCATTATAATCCCATTTCCCCAACATTTCTCGGCATTCACCAAGTAGTGTCTTTCATATATCCTTTGCAACTTGACACCCCTTACCCAAAGTGTTAGAAAAATAGGATCGCAGAGTAATAAAATAAAACAAATGTGGAAATAAAACACAAAATATACACAATACAATAGATACATAGATATACATGGTTCACCCAGTGTGGGCTACGTCCACCAAAGAAATTTCCAGGTCCTTCCTTTTTATTATCCATCAAAATGAAGGGATACGACCTACAACACACCCGTTGTAACTTCCTCTTCATTCTCTCACAGTCTCCTCTCTCAGAATACAATATTCACCATAACATACAGTGGAATTACAATTCCCTCATAAAAGAGGGTTTCCTTCTAGGGGAAAAAACCCTAACACAACTTCTACCATCAGATCTATGACCTTATAATGAATGGTTCAGATTGACTACGAAATTACAATATTTTTTCCCAAAAATTTACTTCGGGGGTGTTGCCCCCGAATCCCCCACCAGGGGTGGGGACTCCAAATATTATCGTCCCCCCCCCTCACCTGGACTCCCCTGGCGACATATGTGGGGGGAAATCCCACCCACACCCCCCATCAGGAAATGGGGTCCAAACGCAGATGAAAACAAGACCTTTGAATCAAGAAGATAATTAGGCTCCACAACCAACACCAAGAGGAAACATCCCCCCAAGTTTCCATATCCTTCACACGTTCATGTACATTGAGCATAGGTATGTTCCATTGCATGGAACTAGTTTTCTTGTTTGTGACACTCGTTTCCTCTCTTGTATCATAACATTATTTTACCTCTTTTTCAAGATTTAATAATATGAAAAATACAAAAGAAATTGAAAAACAAAAAAAGAAGGGTGGAAAAAGAGTATTATCTTCTATCGGCAATAGTCGTGTCACCTTTGAACAAAGCACAATTTTTTTAGTCTATTCATCAAAGGTTTGGGTTTAGTATGGCTCTAGGAAGTTGAAATCATTATTGAGAGCTTACTCCTCCGACTAGTTAATCTTCCAGTCCCTATGGAGAGTTTGTTGATTCCTCCCACGTCAAAATATTTCATCAATGTTCAGTGTTAAGTCTATGTTGCCTGAGTTATCCATTTGTCTCATTCTCTTGTTCAAAGGAAGTATAAATCGGTGTCAGCCATTCCTCAGAATTCTTGACTTTGCATGTTGACCATCCCTTTATAATTTCATCTCAGAATAACTTGAAGTTGTTTTCCTACCTTGTACCCTGAGTCTACTTTCATCATTGGTAGGTGACCTTAAACCCAACAAATGACATCTCTTCATTGGTCGTTGAATACATGGTTTCCCTTGTGTTTAACGATAAGAAATATATTCACACATTGGGATTCAGGTAATGTCTTGGATTCCATTAGACCATATTGGTGGTTTCCTCTCCTCTATCGGCAGTTTTCATTAATGATTGTTATTCAGAAGACCTCTTCCGTGTACTACTTGCATCTGGTGCATGCGAGAGATGCACATGGTCATTCGTTCATGCATATCATGTTCGTCTAAGTTCTTCCTAATCATCAAGTGTTTCCTTGTACCTCACACTAGATGATGGGGGATACCCTAATGCCTCCTTTCATTGGATCTCATTCCATCGACTCCATATCATCTATTCTAGAATCGAGATCTAGAGTCATAAGAGTACCTAGAGGCTTGCGATCATCAGTGGTAGTTTCTCTTGTCATTGACAGTTGGGAATACATTAAAGTCTCTTGTTAAATGAATTCTTCAAGTGTTTGACCTCAGCACCTTTATTCACACTTGTTGAATGTACTCGGTGCCTTGACACCTACTTTCATCATCGACGAGTTGTCTCACGTTTGTTAATGGTATACCTCAATGATCGGTAATCAAACCAAATCTCGTTGTGTTCGACTCAAACTACTTTATTCACATGATGCGAACTTGCACCGTCGACGGTTAGTGTAGAAGACCTCAAACTCATAGTAGCAATACCTCATACATGTAACTGTCTTTCATCACACTAGTTCTATATGACTTCAGTTATCATGGAAGATCAAATTGTACTTCATTTTATCTAGATATCATCAATTAATTTTGAGACTAGACTCCATGTTGGTTGGTTTGGGTTGACCCAGGTTCTAACTACATGATTACCAACTTCGCTTCTGCCATCGGCCCTTCTGGATACTAGAATGCAACACATCGCACAAAGTGCACTATGCGATCTCACCTGAGATGGCTTCAATGGGTGGACGCGGGACTCAGATGTCTGCAACCATGGGATGGGATGTGTACCTCTCTCAGTGGAATTAAATCTACTCAACTCCTAGCCCTCAAATTCCCATTTATTATATTGATCCTAACTTTTACCAGTGACATGGCATATAACAAATGACACAGATTCATTCAGTGTTGCGCAATATTATTCCATCTATAATTTAACATATTTATCAGATAACTCCTTAACTCAAATAGTATTGTATGCAATGAAAACATTCATACACATGACACAGATATATCGTGGTTCACCCCCTCCTGGGATACATCCACAAATATTTGTCACTTAGGCTCTTTATTCATATTCATGCAAAATCTAGTGTTGCACACTATACAACTCTTCCTCCATTACAATCGATCTCCACAGATCATGATAGTCTTCAGAAGACTAAGAAAATCTAACCAGTCTCTCAACAAATCCTCCTAACCAACTGTTAGGTGATTTATATGTACTAAAAAAGACACTAAACTACCCTCAATTAAATTGTCAACCCGGGGTAAGTAAACTTAGAGTTGTAGAAAAATATATGCCAAAGGTAAAAGGTTGGTAGGAGTATAGTCTAACTAAGGAAAGAAGCTATCTAAGGCTAATATACTCAAGCAAACCTATCTAATGAGAAAACCCTACTAAGGAAAATGAAACTAGGTAACCTAAGTACTTTTGGGCCAAGGATCGATGGATGGTTCCTAAGAAAGCAAGTAAAACCCTATGTAAAGAAAACTAGTTCAACAATAAGCAAAAGCAAACCACTAAGCATAATAAGCAAATGACAAAAGAAAAATTCTTTAACTTGCCAACCTACATCCAATGCACAACTACCCTATGAAAGCAAATAAATAAGCAAGTAGGCAAAAGCACCTATCTAACCTATTAAAGCAAATAGACAAGTAAGCAAAGGCAACTAACTAACCTATGAAAGCAAAAGACAAGTAAGCAAAGGAAACTAACTACTGCAAGTGAAAATTCTCATTGAACAACTATCTAGCCTAAGAGGCAAGTGAACTAAATGCCTAATGCAAAACTATTTCTAATGCGTGAAAGGAAATCTAAATGCTCAATGCAATGCATGAAAGGAAATCTATTCTATTGAAAGCAATAAAGG
>ML781031.1:28192-60565 GCA_009831015.1 Picea engelmannii | reverse complement strand
AAGGATCGATGGATGGTTCCTAAGAAAGCAAGTAAAACCCTATGTAAAGCAAACTAGTTCAACAATAAGCAAAAGCAAACCACTAAGCATAATAAGCAAATGACAAAAGAAAACTTCTTTAACTTGCCAACCTACATCCAATGCGCAACTACCCTATGAAAGAAAATAAATAAGCAAGTAAGCAAAAGAACCTATCTAACCTATTAAAGAAAATAGACAAGTAAGCAAAGACGCCTAACTAACCAACTAAAGCAAAATACAAGTAAGCAAAGGCAACTAACTAACCTACGAAAGCAAAAGATAAGTAAGCAAAGGAAACTAACTACTGCAAGCGAAACTTCTCATTGAACAACTACCTAGCCTAAGAGGCAAGTGAACTAAATGCCTAATGCAAAACTATTTCTAATGCGTGAAAGGAAATCTAAATGCTCAATGCAATGCATGAAAGGAAATCTATTCTATTGAAAGCAATAAAGGAAACTATCTCTTCTATGAAAACAAGAAATTGTTTGCTAATCTATGAAATTCAAATGCATTTTATACTAATATAAGAAAACTTATGCTATACTAAATTCAATCATTAACTAAAACTTGAAATTGCAATCTAAGTCTAAGAAAGAAATTGCATAACATAAACTAAACTAGCTCTATCTTTTTAATTCAAATTGCAAAAAGGAAAAATACTCATAAACAGAATTTAAAGACTATTTTAGCATATGACAAGAAAGCAAATAAGAAACTAAATGTCGAATTAAACAAATAAAACTAAATGGCAACTAGATCAGCAAACTAGAATTGAAAACTAAAGACTAATGACTATCCATCCACCGAAACTTCGTTAAAGAAAACATAAACTCAAATTTATGTTCTATTCTATCTCAAACTCAGTTTTAAACTAGATTCTACAATCATAAATCAAAGCATAATCTAACATATAAATGCATGTGGGGTTAGTGTATGAGTTTTCAACTCGTGGTCACCTCTCAAACGCACACCATGAGCTCAGGAAAATGATTTCACCATTAAAACTTGAAAAATGCAGTCTTATACAATTCTGGCAATTGAAAAATGCAAAAACAAAAGAAAACGTTTTTATCTCTATCCTCTACTTTGTCTACTGCTCCTTAGCTATTGTATGACCACCATGGTGGTATTTATAAGATTTACAGACCAAGTGGACGACCACAGGAGGTTCGAACCGCTTCTAAAATTGGTAAATTTCATTAATGGTGCCCTAACTGCCAAAACTGAGTGAACCAATAATCGCCTTCTTTGGACAACTGAAATCGAGTTGTCTTGAGCTTAGTATCTAGAGGGGGCGATCATGAAGAAAACCCATGTGCCAGATTTGTCCATCACTGGCCGCCAATGCCATAACCGCCAACTCGCCTTGCGTTTTTGTGCAATACTGGGTGCCGGAACAAGTGCTAGATCGAGTGTCGGATCAAGTGTCGGATCAAGTGCCAAAACTAGAAACATGGTGCATTTTTCCCTGTAATAGCAGAAAAACATGAATTAACTCTTGGAAATCATAGCACATGATGAATTACACTTGATTTAATCATTAAACATGAATTACACGTACCTTATGCCAATCATACCATTTTATCATCAATTTCTCCAAAAAGATCCTTCAAAAAGATGAAAAGCACATATATACATATGGAAAAAGTGTATAATAACCATCATGAAAATGATCATATCTCGGGCCCAACACCAACTAAAGGACATCCGAGCTAACCTCAACAACAACCCCTTTCACAGTCCTAATACATTCTACTTATACCAAAAATGGGACAAAGCCCTTACAAAAAATCTAACCCTAAGCGGATTAGGTATGTCCACTTTCCAACTGCTCAATCTCGGTTGGTCCTCGATCCAACCATTTTCCAATTCGACGCTTTTCTACTTTCCAAATGCTCTGTTGGCCCTCGACCAAGTTTTGAGGAAACCTTGGTCAGGTTTCGACCACTTTTTGGACTTCGATACATTGTTCGAGGAAGAAACGCCCAGGTAGAGATGAGATCACGAATCTCATTGATTTTGTGGGCTATGTGGACCTAGTAAGGGGTTTTCTAGGGTTTTTGTAATGGGTTATGGGATGTCGACCCATGGGGTTTACCCATGATTAGGCCTTATTGTAAGAGATTGTAAAAGTATAAATAAGTAAGAAATTATTGTAGAATGGTAGCCAAGAGTTAGAAGCCTTCGGAGCTAAGTGCAAGTGACTTGAGTAGCTTTGTGCAAGGGAATGTCTGTGTGTTAAGGCTCTGTGCTTGATAAAGAGTTGGCTCTGTGCCTTGACCTAGTTTGGAAGGAGTATCTGGTGCTCAGTGCACAAATCTCTTGTCCTATGTGAAGCTCGACTATGTGGCTTAGTGCAGAGGAGTAGAAGAATGTAAGAGACTGACGAATAATAAAGAAGACGAAGAAGTTGGTGGACGTAGCTCCACACTAGGGTGAGCCACATATATCTTGTGTCTTTGGTTTGCTTTGTGTTGTGTTGTTTATGTTATGAATCTACTTTCTTTACTTGTGTTAAAGATAAATGGATGTTAGATCTAACTCAGTGCTATGTGCTAAGTGGTTGAGGTGCTTAATATTTATTGTTATTGCACTGATCTATCTTTGGGTATGTTCTGAGATGTTACTAATATTAGAGAACTAATGAATTTCATCTTCTAAGTGTTAAATAGAATACTATGCAAAGTGTTATTATCATAGATCTGTGTCCCAGCTTGGTTATAGACACCTGCATTATGTAACCCCCCTTGCTTCTACCTCGGTTGAGACTTCGCCTGCTCCGCAGGTGTTTCTAAAAGGGATGGTAGTTAGGGTGTTTTTGGTGCATTGTTGAAGCGTTGAACCCTAGGTCTGCCCCTATGCCAACAAATGGTTTCGTTGCAACAGAATTAGTTGTCAAGGTTGAAAGAATGAAAAAATATTTGAAGAACCTATCCATTCAAGAAAGAAGTATGTCCACTCAGGAAGTGTTAAGAAAAGGGATATTAACTTCAAACCCTTTGAGGGCACATCAGCAGTGCGAAGTCACTACGCTAGGGGAAGATAAGAATAAGAATGGAAACAGGATTCCTGAAACAGTTAGAGAGACTTAGATCATAGGAAATAAGGAAAGGAAGCTCAATAAAAATAAATCTAAGTTGGAAAAGTTGCAAGAAGCTATAGAGACTAGATGGAAGACTTCGTAGACTGGAACCTTGCAAGAGGCAGGTTCACAGGATTTGAGCCTCGCTGGAACAACAGGACCGCGCAGAATTGGACTTCGCCCTGTCGAAGCTATATGACCGTTAGAGTGATGCTCCAGAACGGTTATAAAATGCATTTATGGGTTGATGGACCACTTTTGGACATTGAGACCGTGCCATAACGGACAAATTCACATTGATGGAAGCATTCCTGGCCGTTGGAAGAATATGTTACGAGGCCCCACTTATTTAACTTGTTGGTCGTTGCATCGGGACCAATTTTTTCTACCTGTGATTAACTGAGCTAACAGAGAATTGTCTAAGTATCGAGTTGTGTTATCTAAAGCTAGAACTTGCCACTCGTTTCTCTACACCTCATGTTCATTCATCTACCCCGACCTGTTTGTTTAAAAGTGAGAATGTCGGGAAAACTTAGTGAATTAGAGAAGTTTGTTGAGGAGGTCCTCAAGAAGATAATGGTCGATAGACCATTATCTGAATGTGTCCAGGTGTCGTCTACTAGGGGAATTCAGGCTTTCCCTTCGACTGGACGTCATTGTGGCCGTGTCAAACCCACGACTGAGCAGTGAAGTAAGCATCGCGACGATTTGGCTAATGCGAAGAAGATCCCGTCGATCCTACCTGAGTACATTCCACCTTTGTTTGGCATCGTTAACCGCAACAGAATCCCACGAGATTATGAGTACACTCTATTCACCACGTACATTCCGAAGGAAATAGGCGTAGTCGAGAGTCAGTTAGGACATATCCTGCTGCTGAAGAACAACAACCTCAATCTAGGTGACAGGAAGAACTATGCTATGCTAGGGTCCCACTGCTACTTGACGAATTCAACTAGGAAGAAGCCTTGAATCGTCTCCTATCCATGGATTAAGGGGCTGGTGCAGTCCACTCTGCTGAATGTGATGAAGATTCTCCATTTTGGCTGTCACCAGAAGGTTAACACTTGCGTTAAACTCCTCTTGTCGTGCTATCATGGCGGATACCTGTGGCTCGACCAGAGGATTGTTGTGGATTCGACGTTGATCCACCATATTATAGGCTTAAGCATAAAGGGACCTGACCCTCAACAGTTTTATCCAAGGAAGGCCTCGGACCACTCCTTGGCACAACGCGTCAAGGAATCTTATGGTGAAGTCGAAAAAGGAAAGTGAGGTTACAAGGTAGCCTCTATATAGTATGGCGCAGTGTGCCTTGCTTGCCAACTCATAGCTGGAAATATCATAAGGAAGAACCACCCCACACAGCTCACCGATTTCATGGTGGACCTCGCAAGAAAATGTGTGGAGGGCATGCAGATGAACTGGGCGAGTTACCTCATCAATGATCTAGAGAAAGATTGTCGCAAAGCCCGGGATTTGGGATATGAATTCCACTTCAGTTGGATGATCGTTTTGATCGCATTTGTCGCTTGGAAAATGCCCGAAGGAGCCACCTTTCTGGAGATCAAACCATCGGAGTCGTTGGCCGCTAGTTTATCCACCTTGTGGTACACCAACGACATGACGAAGCAGTGGCGGTCCAACGATGTGTTTCATGCATACTTTCAACAATTGAAGGTTTCCATCAAGTCATTTATATGCATGAAACTACGCACCCTGAACCAATACAGACCAATAACAAAGTTCTATGCATATCTGCATTTCATCTATATCACTATGTGCAGAGATGAGAACAAGGAAGAGTTATAGTCGTACTACAATCTAATAGATGAAGACATGGAGGATATTACAAAGGAATGGTCGGAGAAATTCCTTGTACCCATCATTGATGAAGAACTCTTTGACACTGATACCATAGGAAGCCCCATGGTCACCCGAGTTGAGCATTTCGGACAGTCCAATGGGACGAAGAAGAAGAAGAAGCAGGAAGAAGTCCAGGATATAGAGACTGATGAGGAGGACAACGCCTCTGAAGAAAATAGATCTGGCTTGCTAGGAGGAGGAGGAGACGAATCAGATGGACAAGGAGGAGGAGACTGTCAGTGTTTCATGGAAACCTGCACAGGACACCTAACTAAATCATACACAAACAAAGCTTATCAAGAAAAGGAAGAGAGATACACAAAGAAGAATGAGAATCAATATATATTATGATCTAATCAATGAGTGAGTGATCTTCACTCATATAGGAAATGACATCCTATAATTAGGAATGCATGCATAATAGTGATGGTCTAAGATTAGAAAGTCTAAAATAGAACTAGTCAGTTAACTCCCACTGAACTAGTGTGCCGAAAATAGAAATTTCTCCAACACCCCCCCTGAACATCACTATGGAGTAAAAAATGAGTCACGACTACTAGGCAATTTTAGGTACTCATGTACAATGCAACTAATGAACACTGAATAAAAATGAGGAAAGAGGGAAAACCACATGGGAACAAAACCCCCCCTCAAAAGACGATGTATCAAAAGAAGAAAATGGAAGCTGCAAGGCAACTGTGTTATTCACTGCAAGACGATCCCGCAAAGTCTGAAACTTCTGCTCACTGAAAGTCTTCGTGAATATGTAGAAATCTTTATGGATATGATGAAGTCCTTTGGAAACTTGTCGGGCCTTGTACCTCTTGATACCATGGACCCATCTGCACGTGAAAATATTCATTTTTGGTGGAAGAGGAACCAGATGCCAAGTCTGATTCTCTAGGAGAGAGTCATTCTCCTCCTGCATGGTTTCTTTCCATAATGGATTTCCCACAACCTTATTGTAGTTCTATGGATCAATAGATTGAACCATATAGAAATGCATGGGCATCACAGGTTCTGAAGATGAAAATACATGAGAAGAATCCTCATGCTGAGATGGATTCCTCCTCGAATCCAATGGATTCCTCCTCGAATCCAATGGATTCCCATCAAGGTTTCCTATTGGATTAAGTGTGGTCTATGCCTTCTTGGGAATCTGCTGAAGCTTCGGTGTTGGCTTCTTATCTGGATGTACTACCTGCTTATTTCCATGTACAGAATATGAGTGTATGGAATCATATCTTATGTCTGAAACTGATGGAAGCACAAGAGTATATGCATGTTTCAGTGGAGGTGCATGCAAAGTACTCTCCTTATGTGTAAGTATAATAGAAGAGTCATCGTCATAAAACTCAATGAATTTATACAACCTTGACTTGTGATCCACCTCACCAATTGCAATGATGGAATTATCATGCATGTCAATTACTGAAACTGAATTTGATGTAAATTCAACCTTTTTACCTTTCTGAGTGATCTGATAAACTGAGAGCAGATTCATAGAAAGCTTTGGAACATGTAGAACATTCTCAAAACTTCCATTGTGGAGTTCCACTCTCCCTTCTCCTGCTACTGCTACTGGAGTATCATCCCCTATGAGAATAGGGGGTCTTGAGCATGGACTCAAAGAAGAGAAAAATTCCTCTTTCGCTTCCATCTGATGGGATGCACCAGAATCTATAATCCATGAATCAGATGAGGAATTAATTACAACAAGATCATGATGATTACCTTTCTTAGGAGCATGATCTTCTTCCTTCTGCTTCTTGACTCCCTCTGGAATGCAGTTTCCAAGGTTGTTCTGTTGAATTGCATGTGCCATAAGATCGATCTATTTCTTCGTGCATGTGGATTCTTCATGATTCGGTTTATTGTAGTAAGTGCACTACTTTCCCTTCTTCTTCTTCTTGGAATCTGAAGAGTCTTTGGAACCTGAAGAATCATTAAAAGGTTTGGAATATCCCTCCTTCTCGTTTTGTTTCTCCTTCTCATTCTGTTTGGATGATCCTTTTTCATCATGCATGGTGAGTGCATGTGCTTTGGGATCCTTGATTAGGCCCATTTGTATGAGTTTTTTTTTCTCTTGTGTGAGAGACTCAATGAACTGAGCCATCGTAGGCATTTTCCAATTTTCTCCAGAAATACATCTGCCAAAATGGAAATTGGAGACATATACAGTGTATTTTGGTCCTAGCTTGGCCAAGATTTTTAGAATAAGTTGTTTCTCTTGTGTAGACTTGTCAATACCACATCCACCCAAGCTCAAAATAAAATATTTAAATTTAGTAAAAAAATCCTATATATTATCAAAACTTTTAGGGTCTAAGGTATTCAACTCTACCTCAAGCATATGACCTCGCATCTCATCCTTATTTCCAAAGAGTCCTTCCAAGGTGGTCCAGATCTCATTTGGAGTCTTTCATGCAACAACATGAAACCATAAATCAATGGATATTAACTCAAGAAGTAGTCTTGTGGCCTCATCCTTACGGTTCCCCCATCTGGTCTTCTCAAGCACTGATGTAGGTTTTGTTTCTGTCGCCATCGTCAAATTATACAGTCATTTTCTTTTGAGTTGGAATGCGGCCTTCGGTTTCCATTCAAAATAGTTGCATGACACCAGGATTATCACCAGACTTGATTGAATAAGTTTCATCGTCTCCATCCCTGCTATTGATTTTGAAAATATCCTAAAAACCCAGATTGTGGATTCCGAGATATGATTGATGGTTCTATGGCAGCTATAGATATGGTAAAACAACTATATCTCCTAAAATATGATGTGGGTTTTGGAGATATTTGGTGAGCACGAGCATCCCTATGTTATATGTCTATGGTAAAAATTTCAACCTGACCCAGATCGTGGATTTCGAGATATCACAATTTTACAGTAGAAAACCAATTTTTGGAGGGTTGTTTAATCATCGCACCCTAGTGAAGGACACAGTACGACGATTTTCAAAAACTGAATCGTCGCACCCCAGATGAAGAACACATTGCAACGATGTCGCACGTTGGCTGTGTATAGGCCGTGATGATGTAACATATGTTATAAGTACAAGGATATGATATATGTTATAAGTACAAGGATATGTTGGTTGTGTATAGGCTGCGACGACGTCACACCCTTCGACAGGGATAGGCTACGATGATTCCAATCATCGCACCTTTCGATAGGGATAGGTCGCTATGATTGTGGAAACTAGGTTTACTCAAGGACTCTTTCATTCTTCTCTGGCTTGTCTAGGTTGCTCCAAGCAGCTCGGCTTTGATACCATGTCAGTGTTTCATGGAAACTTGCACATGAGATTTAGCTAAAGAATACACAAACAAATCTTATCAAGAAAAGGAAGAGAGATACACAAAGAAGAATGAGAATCAATGTATATTGTGATCTAATCAATGAGTGAGTGATCTTCACTCATATGGGCAATGACATCCTATAATTAGGAATGCATGCATAATAGTGATGGTCTAAGATTAGAAAGTCTAAAATAGAACTAGTCAATTAACTCCCACTGAACTAGTGTTACTCCCATTGAACTAGTGTGCCGAAAATATAAATTTCTCCAACAAGGATGAGCAAGGAGGAGGCGAAGCTACACCACCAGAACACCCCCCTACTAGGATAGTAACACCGAAAAAGAGGAAGGTTTCTCCAAATAAACCTTCAACAAGGAAGAAGACCACGCTAGCAAGCCCCAGTTAGAAGAAACACTCACAGAGGATGATATCAGTTTGGTCCGCGGAGCTATGGAGGACACTTCCGAGGACATCTTGCAAAGATATGGAGCGAAGAAGGAAGATTTATATGGAAGGGTCGAGAATGAATTGAAGGAAGTAAAACAAGCTATTCATTTGGTCCACGCAGTGCCTATTGTGCCTTCCTCGTCATAGATTGCAGAATTGGAGGATGAACCAACCCAATTGAGAAGACTTGCAGATGCGACAGAAGCTTGACTTCAAAAATTCCAGGAAGAGAAGGAGAAGGCTAAAGAAGCCTTGAAGAAATAGAAAGATGAAGCCTTAGAACAATTACGAGTAGCGTGGTACAGTGTAGCCACCTACGAAAGTGAGAGAGAAGAGTTCCAGGTGATGCTCCACGAGGAAAAATCCCAACTATAGAGAGAAAAGGAGAAGTTTCTCACAGAGTGGACCATAGTCAAAGAGGTAGTGAGTAAAGAATGTCATTATGTGCTAGGCTTGGTACAGGAGGAGCAGGAGTCGGTCGAGGCTCAAGTGGTGAAGCTCGTTGAGACCATCCAGTAGCTTCAAGCCAGGATATTAGAATTGGAGGCTCAATTAGTGTCGAGCACCCCGCAAGAGGTGCACGACTAAAGAGGGGAAACTGCTAAGAAACTAATAGGAAGGATAAGATCCCTTGCCTCAGAATGAAAACAACTGAGTGATAGAAGTGCACAAACATATGAACTCCTCACTGAGGATCCAGACCTAAGAAAGTTGGAAGCGTGATTACAGGAGGCACAACAATAAGCATTCTCCGTGTAGGCGCAGATGAAGTTGCTCACCATAGTTGAAATAATGAAGAGATCCCAGGAGCAGTGCGCAGTACAACAACATATCACTTCCCTCCAGGGAAAGGTAATGGAAGTCACGCAGAAGTTGCAACGTGTGCAGGACGAAGCCTGCAAGGTGTTTGAAGAGATTTATGGAAAAGGATCGCAATTGGACCAAGTGGTTGCAACAGTAGAACAATGCCTGGAAGGGCCTATTACAGAGAAAATAATTCAGGAGCTCATTGAGTAGGAGGCTTAGGAAAAGAAGCAAGTCGAGTCAACTTAAGTTAATATCCTTCGAAGCAACATTGACCGGAACTGAGTGACTCGGGATGAGTCACAGGTGAGTGTTGGGGGCTTGTTGGCCCTTGACCAAGTTTTGAGGAAACCTTGGTCGGGTTTGGACCAATTTTTGGACTTTGACACATTGGTCGAAGACGGAGTGCCCAGATGGATCTGAGATCATGGATCTCACTGATTTTACAGGCTATCTGGACCCAACAAGGGGTTTTGTAATGGGTTATGGGATGTCGGCCCATGGGGTTTACCCATGATTAGGCCTTATTGTAAGAGATCGTAAAAGTATAAATAAGTAACAATGTATTGTAGAAGGGTAGCCAAGAGTCAGAAGCCTTCAGAGCTAAGTGAAAGTGACTTGAGTAGCTTTGTGCAAGGGAATGTCTATGTGTTAAGGCTCTGTGCTTGATAAAGATTTGGCTCTGTGCCTTGACGTAGTTTGGAAGGAGGATCTGGTGCTCAGTGCGCATATCTCTTATCCTATGTGAGGCTTGACTCCGTGGCTTGGTGCACAAGAGTAACGAAATGTAATATATTGACGAATAATAAAGAAGACAAAGCAGTTAGTGGACGTAGCTCCACACTGGGGTGAACCACGTATATCTTGTGACTTTGATTTTCTTTGTGTTGTGTTGTTTATGTTATGAATCTACTAAGTGCTTTGATTATTATGTATGATAGATAGATCTATTGATGCTTAGTGATTTACTTGTGTTAAAGATAAATGAATGTTAGATCTAACTCAGTGCTATGTGCTCAATGGTTGAGGTGCTTAACCTTTATTGTTACTATGCTGATCTATCTTTAGGTATGTTCTGGGATGTTACTAAGATTAGAGAACTAATTCATGCCATCTTCTAAGTATTAAATAGAATAATATGTGAAGTGTTATTATCACAGATCTGTGTCCTAGCTTGGTTACAGACACCTATGTCCTGTAACCCCCCTGCTTCTACCTCGGGTGAGACTTCGCCTACTCCGCAGGTGTTGCCGAAAGGGTCGATAGTTAGGGTTTTGTTGGTGCATTGTTGAAGCATTGAAACCTGGGTCTTCCTCTATGCCAACATGCTCTGCAACAGTTTTTCCACTTTGTAATTGCTTTTCTCAGTGTTGCTTTTCCTCTTTTACCAGCGCTGCTTTCTTCCAATTCCAGTGCGCTCCTCACTTTACGATGCTACCTTGATTCTTTTCCAAAATTGGCCTATGCCAACAAGACCCCAACACTGACATCATGACTCACCCCAAGTTACTCACTAACTCCTGCTTCTTTCATTGCTTGTGCTAATGCTTCATATATCTATGTTATTTGTTGGCATTTCTTCTAAACCTGGGTTTGAAATTTTTGTCGTCTCAATGGATATTTGAAGTGTGGTAACATAGAATTTATAAATAATTGTTTCTGTTGCATATTGCAAATGGGATACTTTAGTTTACCTTTCAATGTATTGAACTTCTAATCTATGTCCCATACATACTCTCCCGATTTCTATCTAACCTCAATCATCTCATTCATAAAATGATCCTCTAATTTCGGCCTCTGAAACTCCGCTCTCACCCAAGAGACCTGGGTTCAAGTCCTAAAAACATAACCATTGTTGGCTAGCTTGGGATGACCTAGGTTCTCACTATAGGATTACCAAATTCCCTTCTGCCATCGACCCTTCTGGATACAAGAAGGCAACACATCACACAAAGTGCATGGCACAGTCTCACCCAAGATGGCTTCAATGGGTGGCCACAAAAATCATATGTCTGAAACCATGGGATGGGATGTGTACCTCTATCAGTGGAATTATACCTACTCAACTCCTAGCTCTCAAATTCCCATTTATTATACTAATCCTAACTTTTACCAGTGACACAACATATAACCAATGACACATATTCATTCAGTGTTGCGCAATATTATTCCATCTATTATTTTAACATATTTATCAAATATCTCATTAACTCAAATAGAACCGTAAGCAATGAAAACACTCATACACATGACACAGATATATTGTGGTTCACCCCTTCCTGAGCTATGCCCACAAATATTTTTCACTTAGACGTTTTATCCATATTCATGCAAAATATAGTGTTGCACATTATACAACTCTCCCTCCATTACAATCGATCTCCATGGATCACAGTAGTCTTCACAAGACTGAGAACATCTAACCAGTCTCTCAACAAAGCCTCCTAGCCAACTAAAGGACATCTAAGCTAACCTCAAAAACAACCCATTTCACAGTCCTAATACATTCTACTTATACAAAAAATGTGACAAAGCCCTTACAAAAACCCTAACCATTCTCCAATTTTGCGCTTGTCCACTTTCCAACTACTTCACGACAATTTGTCCACCTTTTAAATGATTTTCTCAGTGCTGATTTTCCTCTTTTTCCAGAGCTTCTTTTCTTCCAATTCTGGTGCGCTCCTCACTTTCCGGCACTGCCTTGATTCTTTCCCAAAATTGGCCTGCGCCAACACTCCATTATGTTTTGTTCGTGGATATGACCACCTATGGAAGATGTCTACTTTGTATTGCCTATTCATGTCCATGAACAATTATCTTCTATATATGCACATGGATTTGCAGTGTACTTCAAATTGACATCCATGGGTAAAAATTCAATATGTATTGTAATATTCTGATGGGTGACTAGTTCCTCAGGCTGGGTCCTCACTACTCCACTTCTGGGAATTGTAATGTATTTTGGTCATAATGATTTCTTCTCCAACCTCACACATTAGGAAACATTTTTTATATCACTTTTTTCCACACTCTATGCATCATGCATTGGTGTCCTACCCTTTCCCTCTGCAGACTCTGTTTCCCCATATTGCTCAGTCAAAAGTCAAAAAATTGAATTTGTGTACATATACGCGGCCTATAGTTATACAACATGTGTATACATAGGTTGCTCCATCACAACCCACATACATCGGGTTTTGTGCTCAAAATTAAAAATATTTTGGATTTTCCATGCCAAGTCACGAGATCCATGATCCTCGGCATTTCATATGCTAGAAACGCTCTGATTCGACCCTTCAATTCCCTTTGAAGGCTATAAATTGATCCATATACAAGCCTTGAAGGAGAAAAAAAGTTGAGATCAAGTACACTTTGAAGTAATTTTTCCACAGTTACATCCTTGAGTCTACATCCCTTAGTCCTTTAAGTGTGAACTCTCCTTATGTTCATCGTCCAAGCTCTCCCTATCGCGTGAAGGAGGAACCCAATTACTCCTAGAAGTTGTGAGCTTGCCTTGTGGAGGATTGAAGTGGTGAAGGCCTAGGTGGAGGGACTTAGTATCTCAGTTTCAATGAGTTGCTGATACAGAAGGTTGTCACTTATGTACTTTTGCTGACTATATTAATAGAAATACTATTTTCTCATCCAATTATATGTTACAAATGTTTATATTATTTTCCATGCATAAATTTGCTATACATGTTTCAATGGATTATGCAAGTTTATATGATGACATTTCATACATTTTCCATATGCCTGTGTATCTTGGATGTTGAGGACAATTTGTAGGTATCAAGCATTAGATTGTGAGATCAACGGTGGTCTCCTACGAATGTCTGAAAGAGGTAGGATTCTAGCCTTTCTTTTGTTGGAATTTCCATTTATCTAGCATATTTGAGATTTGAGTTGATTTCTTGGTGTCATTATTTATGTTGTGGTCCTACCCCAAACCATGGAGATTTATTCCTCGTAAAAATCTATGAAATCAAGGTCAAGGATGGATCTTCCATTTGGGGCCATAAATAATTCAAATCAACAATAAAGGCATACTTCGAAACTATTTACTTGGAAGACGGGAAGGGAGACATTGAAGCATAAGAAAAACTTCTTTGCAATATTCCCTAGATCCTCATCCCGACAGATAATGAAGCTCTCTTTCAGTTGGTAACAAAAGTGGATGTTCTAGGGGTTGCAACAAATAAACCTAAATAAGGCCCCCAATCGTGATGGCTTTTCAACACATTTCTACCTCATTTGTTGGCACATTATTAGAAAACAAACATCGTCTATATGGTCTAGTATGTTCAGAAGTCTACTAGGATGGGGGGGGAAACCAATTCCTCCTTCTTATCCCTTATTACCAAGGAATAAAACCCCTCCTTGTTTTCTATATTTCGCCCAATCTCACTCTACAATGTTTCTTACAAAAACATCTCAAAGATCATAACTAACATAATCAAGCCACTACTGACCAAGTTAATCTCATCGAACCAAGCGGGCTTCGTCGAAAAATGACAAATGCTTGACTACATTCTTCTAGTGCAGGAGGCTATCCATTCTGACAAGGAGTGGGGAGATAAAGGGATGGTCAAACATCTAGATATGGCCGATGCATTTGACAGAGTTCAACATGGCTTCCTCTTCACAATTTTGACAAGATTTGGCTTTGGGGAGGATTTCTTGGCATGGGTCTCCTCTTGCATCAGTGATCAATGGATTTCTCCATTGATTGGTGGTAGACCTACTATTTTTTTTAAGATCTCTATAGGGTTGCATCAAGGATTCTCCCTCTCCCCCCTCCTCTATATTTTGATGGAGGAAGCCTTAAGTAGACAGTAGGAGAAAGCAAGATTGGAGAAGTCCATTCATGGAATAAAAATCACAAGAGGAGAAAGAAGGATTAATCATTCACAATTTGTAGATGATACTCTTCTCTTGGGAAGAACCTCTTCAATCATTTCCAAAAGATTCCAGGAGATCTTAGAGGAATTCATGCGAGCATCAGGGGGAAAGATCAATCCACAAAAAAATCATGTCTACATTTGGAACACTCACTCTAGAACGACAATAAAGATAACATAATTTATTTAGTTCCCTCTAGTGGAAAATTGGAACTCTTTCAGATACTAGGGTACATTCCTATATGTCTTACTTCTCTCCCAAGATTTGCCTAGTCTCCAGTTGTGGAGAAAATCAAATACAAATTCAATCATTGGGGATCCAAATGGTTAAACCTAGATAGAAGAGTGATTCTGATAAAATATGTCATGTCTTCTCTACCCATATTCCAGTTCTCTTCCCTTCTTTCCCTTGTCCATATCAAGCACTCAATTTCCAAAGAACTAAAAAAATTATTATGGTTTGGGGGGGATATAATACCAAAAGAATGCATCTTTTCAACTGGAATGTAGTCAGGGAGCCTAAAACTCATGGTGGTCTAGGAATCCTTGATCCATCTTTGCCTAATCTGGCGCTTGGGGAAAAGATCTCGTGGAGGCTTGTTTTGGGTAAATAGGAATGGTGGAAGAAATTCATCATACATAAATACCTTTCCATGGATAGACTCAGGTTCCTTGATTCTCCTCCTACACGCACCAATGGTTCTCCCATTTGGAAACTTTTGAAAGCTTCCATGCCTCTTTTTCAAATAAAATCCACTTGGATACCTGGAAATGGACACAATATTTCCATTTTGGAAGATAGCATTATGAGAATCTTCAACTTCAAAAAAATAAATCTTTTACACCCTTGATGGATTGGTGTAAGGAGCATGTCATTTTCTCCCTCTTTCATATCTCTAAATGGAACCCCTCTAGAATTTGGGTGGGATGGTAGCTATTGGGTCTCCCTCCACACCTCCAAGAGATTTTTTCTGAACTCTGTCATGATCTCGTCAACTTGATCTTGATATGTTACGAGTGAGACTCAATCAATTGGAATTGGATCAATAACTGTAGCTCGAACTAAGTTTGGGTCTTGAAATGGCTTAGCTTCTTCCTTTTGGGTCTCCATCTCGATATGTGGCTAGGGGCATTGTATGTGCCTCCTACCACCTATCGTCTAAGGATTCGTAAGGCTGGGGAGAGTTCTAGTACATGGTCAAAGCTGGGTACACTACCCTTCTAGCTCTGTCCACTCTTCCCCCTAGGTCAAATATGTGGAGTAAAGTGTGGAATATTGATGGTATTCCAAAAATAAATATGTTATGCTAGAATTTGGCTCACAAAAAAATCCTTACTGGGAAAAATATGCAGAAAAGAGGATTCAAAGATCTTACAGGTGAGTTCTCTATTGCCGAGTTGAAGAAACTAGTGGTCACTTATTTCTAGACTATCCATTCTCCAAGGAGGTGTGGACACATGTGTTGCAAAACTTATTTTCTAATATTAGGTGGCAAACCACCCCCAACAAACTATTCATAAAATGGCATGCCTCTTACAGGGGATATTTGGTTCAGAAGAAAGCCTTTAAAGCAATATTCTTTGCCCTGCATAAATTCACTACGTGGAAAATCTAGCTTGCGAGAAATCGAGCACTTTTTTTAGAATAATTTTCCACTTCGGTTGTGGTGGCCACAAAGAGCTTGGGCTTATTGGTGGAGCACTTCAATATGAGAAAACAAAATATGTCTGTCCAAGAATGATTAAATGATGAAGAAGAGCAATAATATAAAAATATCTCCCTCACACAACCCCCCCTACAAGGCACCATTCCTAGGACCATTAGCAGCCACTCTTCCAGTCCATATTGGTAGATTCATATTTCACCCAAAGAGTTTGATGCCTGGAAACAATCTCAATCGAGATATGTTTTCAGTTTTGATGGAGCCTCCAAAGGAAACCTCGGGGTGGCAGGAGTGGGTGGGGTTATATTTTAACCAGGAGGACATACTAAGCTTATATTCTCCTGGAATGTAGGTCATGCTTCTAACAACCAAGAAGAAGCATATGGTCTACTTCAATTATTACAACCGGATTGTCAACAAGGCATAGACTCCCTATCAATTCTCGGGGACTCGAAAATGGTCATCAATCAGTTGAAAAAGAAGGAACTTCCCAGAGATATGAAGTTGGCGACAATATTCCATAGAATTTACCATGAGATTGAAGCATTTCATAATGTTCTACCTAAACATATCTTCCATCATAACAACTCAATTGTAGATAGACAAGAAAACTTGACATTAAGAGACCCTATTGAAACTCTTAGGGTCAATGATCTTCCCTCCCTAACTCAAATTCCATGACATTGATCAAGGTCCCAAATACCTTTCATATGGTAGGTTCCATTAAGGTTTCGATAGAAGTTTATAATCAAGGAAATTGTATGAAGCTCGACGAACACACAATCTCATTACAATTAGCTCATGTGGTTTTTCCATGCAGCAGTGGCGGTATGCCAGGTTGGGGACCTTGTCCTCCATACAAGGGCACCCCCAACGATACTTATTCCTTTCCCTGTGTGGAAATATGAGCCCAGGTCTCCATTTCTTGCTGCACTTGTGCACAATATTCTCCATTTCAAGTCCGACCAACCCCCCCCAGACTTATCCTCTATTGGATTAATGGCTCATGTACTCTCCCTCAATATCTGTGCATCATTTTGGGTCGTTTGGACATCATCCACTCAAGAGAATGATTGTACAACCCCTCCTCACCATCCGGATTCGACGTGTGAAATCATTTCAATTTTAATGGATTTGATGGACATTGAACTTACCCCTGCATGGATGTTGATTCTCACACGATGGATGGTAATTTTAAGCCAAAATCCCTGGGAAGATACACAAGAAGACGCAAGCAATTCCAATATTGGAAATTGGCTCTAGATTTTCTAATGGACGTTCTTGAAATGAAATGAGAAGTTGGTGCAACAAGGCATAGGGACATGGCAAGGAGAAGGGTAGGTAGCGCACGATGGAGGAGAGAACCGTAGGAGGAAGAGCACGTAGATGTAGATTTTAACCTTGTACAATATTTTACTGCAAACAAATTTTCAATAAAAGAACAGAAAATATACAATGGAAAATACACACATTACATAGAGATTTTTCCCCGGAAACACAAACTGGGAAAACCAACATATTATATATTCATTCATAGTGATACATTGTTTACAATACAATATACATATAGGAGCCAACATCATCCAAAACCCTAACCCAATGACCTGGATTAGTCAACAACCCTAATTCCTTAACCAGAAATAGAAAACTATTGGCAAAAACCATGTGCCAAAAAACCTCCCAACAATGGACACGAAAATCGAGGTGACATGAAAAACGAGGAAAAAATGCAACATGTTTCCCAAGGCAAAAAAAAATCTCAGGGGTGTTGCCCCCAAACCCCGCCACAACGTAGCAGACACTACCACTATTTTTACAAAGAATATAAAACATACCCAACAGTAGAGTTGTTCCAATCCATTCAATAGCTACAAATCCAAGTTCAAGGTTTGTCTCCCACAATGCTCACTACATTGGAGATCTTGGCGGAGCAGTGACAAGGAAAACAAAAACTACATGATGAATGCACAACCATCAGATTAGAGGTAGAATAAATGAGGTTCATAACAACTCCCCAGTCTCCAACTCGTTCATTTACAATCATATCGGACACAACTTCATCTCCAAGCCCACAACAACCCATCCTAGACTTGAATTCGCCACCAGAGCAGGAAGAAGATGAGACAGGTAGGAAAGACTCACCTAGCTAAATTTATATGTAGATGTTTTGCTTCTGTATTTTGATTTTAGGAATCTTCCATAAGCTATATCATGGGAGCAATTTTGAAATTGTGTATAAGGCTCAAGTAGATATAAACTCTATGAACTGCTTAACTAGTTATCAACGTGTTTTTTCCATGTACAAAAACGTTGTATTTTTGGCTCTATAAGCTCTCTCTTTATGTAAGTTTTCTTGCAGAACTTTTAATAAAAAAAAATTCTCCAATTCTTAAAAAAAAATAAAAAAATATCATGCTCAAATAAATATCTAGTGTTGAAATTTGACGTTAATTTATATTTGGATCATCCACACACATTAGAGAAAGAAATGCTTCACTTGATAATAAATATAATTAACTTAATAATAAACACAAATGAAAAATACACTTTAGTTTAACCAAATTCATCCTAGAACATTATATTCATGTTACATTATCTAAATCCTACAAAGTTGTAAGTTGTACATAGTTTAGATACTATGTTAGTTAACTGATTTAGTTTGTTAATAAAATTTGGATTTAACATGTTTAAATATTAATTATATGATATTTACAATTTCAAAACCTTATTTAAAAAAATAATTAATTCTCAAAATTAAAAAAATAAATTTATAAAAAATTGAATGAAAATAGATTTTCTTCTATTTGAACTTCACTTGCATATCAGCCACACTTTGCTCCATCCATTGTTTTGCATATAGAAATATCACACTCTCAATGAAACAATAGAATACATCGTTAAAATTTAAATAATCATTTTTACACCTAGAAACCTCAATACTTAAAGCTTCAAAACTTCCTTCTTCTCACCCCTGAACTGTTTTTATCAATGAATGTTATTCTTTCTTCTTCATTTATGGATTTTTTTATAAATATATATATATATAATAAGGCAAAAGTAGTAAATAAAGTAGTCTTCTCGCTTGTAAAATTTAAGAGTTGAACTCAAAGGGATAAAAGTAGTCTTCTCAAATATAGATTTTAGTTGAACTCAAAGGGAATCTCGTACTTTGTTAGGTGAATTCAATTAATTCTTTAATAGATTTAAAACCGCAATTGGAATTTTTTTTATGGGAGTTCTTAATTTTGTAAGTGAATTCAACTAATTTTTTGGGTAGATTTAAAGTAATAATTGAATTCTTTTAATGGGAGTTCATGTGTATTATCAATGTTTTATTTTTTTTTAAATAATTGGCAATTTAATCTTTGTTGTTTAATTATAATTTATGTAAATATTCAATTATCCATTTGGTCTTGAGATTAGGGAGGAGAGGTGGGTTCTAAGATGTCTTCAATTTCAAAGTTTGTGTTCCTCAAGGATGCAATAAAAAAAACTTTCAACTTTAATTGCTTTACTCCTTTGTGTGGTGCCTATATTTTAGGTAGAGTGGAAGATGATTTATTGTGGAGATCATGACATGGAAGATCACTCATCTTCATCAAAACTATGAATCAATTATTATTATCTAGAGATTTATGGTTATTGGCCTCCTTCATTGTATTTGTAATTGTGGTGGCCTCCTTCATTGTATTTGTACTTGTGGATTCACCAGAGTTGACAAAGAATTTTGAGATATCTCTTTGTTCCATGGGATATTTTATAGTTCATTTTTTTAATAATGTTGATTATAAGAAAGTTTTAGAGGAGGGTTCTTGGTTTTGGGAAAACCTAGGATTATTTATAACTCCTTGGTTCCTTGAATTTGATCTAAGTTCTAAGTTTGTTACTCGAATGCCACTTTGGGTTCATCTTCCCAATTTACCTTTACATTTTTGGCATATATTAGTTATGGAGGATATTGGGAATATTTTGGGCAATTATATTAAAATATATTTTGAGAGAGTTATAGCTAGATTATGCACATATGCTCGACTTTGTGTTGAGATTGACCTCAGGGGTCTTCTAGACAAAATGACTCTCAAATGGAAAAATAAATAAATAGATGGACTCAGGTCTTGAGTCATGAGAAGACAACATTTTGGTGTTAGATTTGTCATCTTTCAGGACATTTATAAGATTCTTTTCCTCATGCACAAGCTCATTCTTCACAGAAAGGCTAGTCCTACTGGTCCAAAAATGTCGCTTGGGGAGTCATGTCTTATCTCGAAGGATAAAACAGAAGCCAAGTATGTATTGGGATTTCCAACTCAACGAAGGAAGTTGTACATGTTGTCTCTTCTAGGAGAATGAAGTGGCTTCATGAAACCAACACCTCTAATTTTGACCTCTAATTCGAGTAATAAATTGGTCCCCTTACAAATAGAGAATGTGGATCCTTCTTCAAAACGATGACATGAGGTTAAAAAGAAGAAAAGGAAAAAGGAAAAAATTAAAGATTATTTTTTACAAGATAATAAATGACAAATACCTTAATTATATAATTTTATCCTTATGAATGCACTCTTCAACCATATCCATTTTATATTTGTAATATACTTCAAATATCTATAAAATGTGAATTAAAAAAAAATGAAATAAAAAATTACAATTTTTAAAAATTGTATTATAATATTTTATTTATCATATTCATTTTATTAATATTCAAATTGAAATATAATTTTTTTTTATTACAATATTAAAATAAATATGCAAATTAAAATATAAATTTTTAAAATTTGATATTATTATTGAAAAAAATAAAGAGGATTCAATGACAAACTACTCAAATCCAATGCAACTTGAAGGCACAATATTCGAATCTGCACATCATATATATCACATGTAAGATCGTGCTTCGACGTTAACTATAAGCTTGTGTTTAATCCTATAATTTTGTTTTACTTTAAATGAAATTGTGATATATTTTAAATATCCATTTGTGCTCATTAAATTTTGGATTTGTGTTTAAAAATGATATTTTGTTTTAAGGATAAAGTGGTCAAATTTGATAGATGTTAAACATTAGTTCGTGTTTAACAACATAATATAAAAATGACTTCGTATTATTATTAAGACAAAGTGGTTAACTTTAAATATATATTAAAAAAATAGGTAAAGTGATCAAATGTGAATGTAGGTTAAATATAAACAAAGTAATTAAATTTAAAATATTTTTAAATATATGTTAACTACAAAGTAGTCCAATTTAATTGTATTTTAAATATAAAAAGAAAAAACAAATTTAAATACATGTTAAATCAAATAAATAAAAGGGTAAATTTTAAATATCAGTTTATATAAAAATAAAAATAAACAATTTCTAATATATATTAAAAAAACAACCTGAGTGGGTCTAATGGTTAAGAACATGTGTTTCTTCTTAAGAGGTCACAGGTTCAAATCCAGAGGGGGGTAGGGTATGTATACCTTCGTAGACTTTACTAGTCAAATCGTTGGGCGGAGGGGGGTCCCTTGTCCCACAAACAAGGGGATCTCATACACCAATTTGGTGTGCTGTGCTCTTGTATTCTAAACCTACCCTGGTTAGTTGTCATCATTTAAATATGTTCGTGTGATCTAAACCTACCTTGGTTAGTTATATTTCTTCTCTCTTCTCTTCTTAGATTCTTTTCTCTTCTCTTCTTAGATTAGAGTAAATTGTTTTTTATTAGGCAATTTGTTGATCAAATATCATTAAGAATTCTTCATGATCGTCAACATCCATTGTTAAAATATAAAAATAGGTAATGGAATTGTAAAAACCATTAAATTTGACAAAAAAAATTGATCCAAGTGGATATCAGTGGTCACCCACCTATTCCACTAGCTCGGAAAACTATTTTCCACCTTGGCATTTTTTCGGCAGTTTTTTGGGTTCCAAACTTCTGGGGACATTTTGAGGCCCTAAACGACGTTTTTTGGGGATTCTATGGCAGAAGGAAAGAAAAGCGACAGAGCAAAAGATTCTATTAATTTGGTTGAGCAAGCTCTCATGCGATAGAGGGACGAAATGATGGAGAGTTTTTCCCACATCCTTCAACGTACGCTTGCCGATAACAACAGGCACGTCTTCATCAAGCGGTCACTTTGGAGGCACCTCACCTTTCAAGGTACAAGTTAATTTTTATATTCCTGTATTTGAAGGACAAATATATGTAGATGCCTTAGAAAAATGGTTAAATCTTCTAGAAGTTTATTTCTTTGTTCATAATTTCTCCGACAAGGAAAAGATCACCTTCGCAAGTCTCCTTAAGCCTCTCCCCCATGTCAAACATTGGTGGGAAACTTATTGGGAGCAAAGTTCCATAGAGGAGTCTGAAATATATGGGGTCGAGCCCACCTAAGATTTTTTGTGGATGTGGTCAAGGAACAATATTACCCTGTTGGAAACTATGATGACCAATACATGAGATGGGCCACACTACGGCAGGAGAGGGGCCAAGCAGTGCTAGAGTTCACCAATAGATTTCATACCTTGCACACCAAGCTAGGTATCAAAGACTCTGAGCGACATCTGGTTCTGAAATACTGTGGGGCTCTACACAGATACATCCAAACTGAAATGGATTTTCTGGACATCTCATCACTAGGTGTTGCTTATCGATATGTTGTTAAAATAGAGCATAAATTTAAGCACCAGAACAAGTGGGAGTTCGGGTTTGCAAATCCGCAACAACCAAAGTATGGTAAAGACGACCCTAACAACTAGCCTTCAGAAAACTAGTCCAAGCCACATGAAAAGAAGGGTAACGGAAATATGAAGAAGGACACTGGAAAATGGTGTGATTTTCACAAAAGACCCTATCACAACACCGATGAATGTCGCTCAAAATAGTCATTGGTGGCCGAGATCAAAGACAAGGAGTCGAACCCTGATTCAGAATCTGATTCAGAAAATACTGGTAGAAGATAGATCATCGACGTAGGCACCATTGTTATTGTTGCAACCGCAACAATTCAACCAGAAGAACCAACAGATCATGAAGAGGTAGAGCGCCTTTTTCATTCACAGATGTAGGTGAAGGGAACCCCGTTGCATTTTATTGTTGATAACGGAAGCCAGAAGAACCTCATCTCAGTAGAGGTCGTCAAACAATTGGGATTGTCAACAACACCACACCCACAACCATACAACACCGGGTGGTTTTGCCAGGGATGAGATCTTCGTGTCAGCCAGTAGTGTCGATTGTTATACGACATCTGACCCTTCAAGGATGAGGTATTATGTGATGTTTCCCTGCTGGATGTCTGTAATGTTCTCTTGGGCCAACCATATATGTGGAAGCGTCGTGTTATATATGAGTCACGACCTCGTAGTGTCATTGTTACTCTGGGGGGTCATCTCTACAGGATACCAAAGGTAGTTCCGACGACTGTCCCACCTAAACAATGTCGCAAGGTAGTATCTCATACTACAAAATTTAGCTTCTTCATAGGTTGTTCAAAAGGTGAACAAAAGAACACTGCAACCATTGTAGCCTCAGTCCAAGCACCTTATGTCCAGCAGAAGCAGGTCCACAAGATTGAAGCAAAGCGTAAGGATTCCTTCTGCACACAGTCATCTCATGTATCCAGACTGGTTAAAAAAGTCCAACCCGTCCAACCATAGGTTCATGGCATCCTTCAACAAGATAAGAAACGCAACTTCTCCAACAAGGCAAGTAGCTCACCAAGATTTAGATTCAACAAATGCTTCCCCCTCTCCCCCGGGAACTCAACGCAATGGAGACCATTTCTTCCTAGGAGGGAGGATTGATCCAGGTGGATATTGGTGGCCACCCACCTATTCCATTATGTAATATACCCGATATAAAAAGTATGCAGAACATAAATAAAATGCTAGAAATGGCAGAATAACAATAATATAACCAACATAATCTCCACAATAACACATAAATGATATAAGAACAACAACATAAATAGCACTTTGATTCAGAGATCAATGTTCATGGGCCTCTTCGAGGGGGTAACCTTCATTCGAGAAGTGCTCTATTACAATAATCTCCAAGCTAGGGTTCTCATACCCTTGACTCTTATTTATACTAAAAAGAAGCATCTAGAGGAAAATCCTTCTAGAAGCAAAAGCTTCTATTAGGTCTTCTTACATCCGCCTTATTCTATTTTATTGAAAGGCCTTATTAATATTGACCTTTATTACATCTGAATATATTGTTCTACCTATGTGCGGGTTAGGACCCTAACATGTCTTCCCCCTTAAAAAAACCTTGTCCTCAAGGCTTGAGATGAGGAAAATGTTGCAGAATGGTAGTTGGTTCCCAACTGACGTCTGTTGGATTTGTATCTTTCCACTGTACTATCACTTCCTTGATGGTTCTCTGACGTAGGTGACGCTCACGCTGGTCCAAAACTACTTTTGGTTGTAGCCAAATGGATCCTTCTTCAGCTAACTCTGGAAGGTTGGTTTGAATTTGGCACTTAGCTCCAATCACCTTCTTTAAGCATGAAACATGAAAAACATGATGTAGCTTCGAATGGTTGGGCAAAGCTAACTGATAGGATACTTGTCCCACACGCTTGAGAATGGTATAAGGACCATAAAATTTGGGCGCTAGCTTCTGACAATGCGCGACCTTGAGGGAAGTTTGCTTGTAAGGTTGCATTTGAAGAAACACCTGATCCCCTTCTGCAAATTGACGTTCAGAGTGACCTTGATCTACTTGTTGCTTCATGCGATTCTATGCCATGACCAAATTCTCTTTGAGGGTACATAGAATAGCCTCTCGAGCTGTAAGTGTTAGGTCAACCGCCTGGACCTTCAAGGCACCCGGTAAGTATGAGAGAAATGAAGGTGGCTTATGTCCATATACCGCTTCAAAAGGAGTCATGCATGTAGCTGTATGGTATGAAGTGTTGTACCGCCATTCAGCTAGGGGTAACCATTGAGCCCGTTGATTTTTCTTTTCCAAGGAAAAACACCTCAAATATGTTTCCAAACACTTGTTGACAACTTCCGTTTGGCCATCAGTCTAAGGATGATAACCTGTGTTGAGATGCAATTCGGTGCCTTGTATCTTGAATAGTTCTTGCCAAAAATTGCTTGTGAAAGTTGGGTTGTGATCAGAAACAATAGAGTGTGGCATGCCATGAAGCTTGAAGACCTGATCCATGAATATTTGAGCCACCGTGGATGTTGTAAACAGGTGTTGAAGGGTGTAGAAATGAGCGTACTTGGAAAGGTGATCAACAACCACCATGATGATGGATTTATTTCCCAATTTGGGTAAGCCGGTAATAAAATCCATAGAGATATCCTTCCAAATAGCAGGTGTAATCAAGAGCGGTTGTAGTATGCCCAGAGATTTGATTGTTTCTCCCTTGTTGCGTTGACACACATCAAGTTCATCTACAAAATTACGAATGTCTTGTTTCATACCATCCCAGAAAAAGGAACGTTTGACCATGTCATAGGTTTTGGTGAACCCGGAGTGCCCTGCTATGGGTATAGCATGAAGCTCAGAAAGTACCGTGGATTTAAGATTTGATTGTTTACTTAAATACAAACGACCTTTGTATCGAAGTTCATCATGGAGCCAAGACTGCCCTGGGGAAGATGGAGCATTGGACTGCAATTGGTGGATCAACTGCGAACTTTTGGGATCTTGTAGCCATTCCTGGCGAACGACTTGGAGCCAATCTGGTAAAATGAATAAAAGAGAAAAAATGGATCCTTCATCTTCATATTTTTGGGACAGTGCATCCACAACCACATTGTCTTTTCCTCTCTTTTAAATGATCTCATAATCATATCCAAAGAGTTTAGTCACCCATTTTTATTGTTCTGGGGAGGAAATGCTTTGTTCCAGAAAATACTTGAGGCTTTGATGGTCTGTCTTAATTTGGAAATGTTGCCCCAATAGATAAGGGCGCCACAGATCAATGGCATGCAGAATAGCCAACATTTTCTTTTCATAGATGGATTTGCCTAGATTTCTTTCAGATAGTTGCTTGCTGGTAAAGGCCAAAGGTCAACCCTCTTGCATAAGGACAACACCAATTCCTTTCCCTAAGGCATTACATTCCAACACAAAAGTATTTGTGAAATTGGTAAGGGTGAGTACTGGAGTGGTACACATGGCCATCTTCAAGGTTTGAAAAGCTTGAGTAGCGGCTGGAGTCCAAGTGAAAGAGTTCTTTTTTAGGAGAGCAGTGGGAGGTGCTGCAATCTTCCAATAATTCTTAACAAACTTGCGATAATACCCTGTTAAGCCCAGAAAGCCACGCAAGCTCTTAAGAGTATTTGGGTGAGGCCAATCTTGCATAGCTTCAATCTTTTTAGGATCCACCCTGACGCCATCTTTTCCAACCAGATGACCCAAGTATTCTACTTCTGAGGTGCCAAAAGCACATTTAAACTGTTTCAGGAAAAGTTGGTGCTGAGAGAGTAGATGGAGAACTCGATCCACATGAGCAATATGGTCTGTCCAGGTTTTTCTATAGATGAGGATATCATCAAAGAAAACTAAGACAAAATGGCGGAGAAAAGGACAGAAGACATGATTCATAA
Source organism: Picea engelmannii (assembly GCA_009831015.1). Lineage (NCBI taxonomy): Eukaryota > Viridiplantae > Streptophyta > Pinopsida > Pinales > Pinaceae > Picea > Picea engelmannii. The sequence goes on along the minus strand of ML781031.1, from coordinate 33,907 downwards.
GGCTTTGGAAGGTGGAGGGGGCATTACATAAGCCAAAGGGCATGACCAAAAACTCATAGTGGCTCTTATGAGTTCTAAAGGTAGTCTTGGAAATATCTGCCTCTTTCATACATATCTGGTGGTAGCCCGAACGAAGATCAAGTTTAGTGAAGAATTGGGTGCCACTCAATTCATCCAGGAGGTCATCAATGACAAGAATGGGGAATTTGTCTTTGATGGTAAGTTTGTTGAGGGAACGAAAGTCAGGACACATTCACTAAGAACCTTCTTTCTTCAGGACCATGACCACAAGAGAAGAGTAGGGGCTCATACTAGGGCGGATAACGCCTGCATTAAGGAGTTCCTGGACCATTTTCTCAATTTCATTTTTTTGGGAAAAGGGGTGACGATACGGACGGATATTCGGAGGAAGGCTTCTGGGTACAAGGGGAATGGAATGATCATGAACACCACGGGAAGGAGGGAGTCCTTGGGGAGTGGAAAAGACAAATTGATGTTTAGAAAGGATGTCTTCGAGGTCTTGCAGGACCGAGGGTGTCTCTGTTGCTTGTATGGAATGGAGTTGGGCGATAACACCATAATGACCTTTTTTGAGAAGATTTTCCATGCGATGGGAACTAATGATCTCCGGTGAACCAACGGTGATGCCTTGGAACTTATATTGGTGGCCCTCCTGGTTGAATTGCATGGTTAAGTCTTTAAAATCCATGAGAATGGGACCCAAAATCCTTATACAGTCCACACCCAACACAATGTCACAACCTCCCATGTTGATAGCAAACATATGGGATTTCAGGTGGTAGTCACCAATTTGGAGACACACATTTTCACAACACCCTCCACATTTCATGGAACCACCATTGGCAATCATGATTTGGAAATTATTGACGGCATGGATGTAGTAATGAGTTTCTTGGGCAATGCGGCGATGAATAAAATTATGGGTGTTGCCACTATCAACCAGAATGATGACCTTCCAATGCTTGATGTAACTGATTAGCTTGAGGGTTTGGGGAGAAGAGAAGCTAGTGAGAGCATTGAGGGAAATGACTGGTTCTACTTCGGGAGGGTCTCAGGGAGGGGTTATGTCAGTGGATTTAGGTGACTCAAACACAAAGGGGGTTTCTACATCCTCTTTCGAGATATCCTCGGAGATGGCCATAAAAATATTTTGTTCTTTACACTTGTGGCCCGGGAAATATTTTTCATCACAGTTATAACAAAGGCCTTTGAGTTGGCGTTCAGCCATTTCAACCCGGGTCAATTTTTGGATCTTTAGTGGAGCGGAGGGAGTAGTGGGATTTATTGGTTTAGGAAGAGGGATAAAGGAGGGTTTTCGGTTTTGAGAAGATACAACCTGTTGTGATTCTTTATCTCTTTTAGTAGCCTCCACCCAACTCTGAGGCCGAGCCATGAGGACATGGGCCTGAATCTCATCCTTGAGGCCACTAATAAAACACTCTTGGAAAAAAGCATCAGACATGCCCTCTGTCCGAAAATCCAGACGCTCAAAGGCAGCTATAAAGTCTTCCACTATTCCTAATTGTTTCAACTTTGTCAAACGACCCAAATGGTTGGTGTCAGTGTCAAAGCATTCATAAATCTCTGCCACAAAGTGTTTCCAAGCAATATACCCTTGACAAGAAGTTTTTCTCCATTGCCACCATTGCCAACGTTCTTGATCTAGATGGAGAACACCATACCAGAGTTTGGCCAAATCATCAGTAATGTCGTATAAAGAGAAATAATGTTCCATTTGGGTTACCCAACCAGTGGGGTCTGAGCCATCAAGTTTGGTCACATCCACCCGTGGAAGGCATAGGTCACATTGAAAGTGATGGTGCTGAAAGTTATGGGAATGAGAGGAATGTTCACCTTCAGTCTTTAGAGGTGCGTAAGAGGAAGGGTCATTTGTAGGGATATGAAGCTTGGTGTAGAGTGACGAAAAGACAGATTCAAGTTGGGTGGTCAGTTCTTGTTTGATTTCCTCCATTGAGGACTGCATGGTTGTATTGATGGCGACAACATTGGCACTGAGGTGTTTCACTTCTTGTTGGGTCTCGGTGAGATTAGATTGCAAGGTATTGAAGCGAGCTTCCAAGTCTTGGCTACGGGTATGGGCCATGAGGACGAGGGAACCAAAAAGGGGCGGGTGGGGTCAATTTTTTTTTCCGAAAAATGATATGTATGAATGTGATAAGGGCGAAGAGATGAAGCCAATGGGATAGGTCTCAAATAATGGTGAAAAAATTTCCATACTCCTTTTTTTTATTTTTTATACACCTACGGAGTTATACTCCGGTCTGAAGAATATTGTAGTGATGAGATGCCCAAATGCTTAACCAGGAAGAAATGTGTAGTGATTTGGAAACCCGAACACAGTCGCGCGACAATAGATCCTGTATGTTTAAATTTGTTTATGTTTCTGTCCCCAAGGGTTAGGTATTCAAGGGTTCTACAGACAAGGGTTTGCCCTGTGCTATAGCTCTCTAATATACATGTGGGGTCCAACAGTAGTACTCGGCCCAATATCTCAGGGCACTAACTAAGGAGGATAGATCGTACCCTTATCCATACTACCCGACTACCCAGGTACTAGAGAGTATCTTCCCGAGTGTTGTTCTCGATGACACTATAGCAGTCAGGTGGCCAATCAGTTTATTTAAAGAGGGCTTCAGGAAATCTAGGTCGATCCGTACACAGGTGTTGTCTGATGCGCTACCACTCAAAGGGGTACCAACAGGGGTTACAAGGGTGGCCAACATATGTGCGCTTAAGAACCACTTGTATTTCCTGCGTGTATGAATCCCTCAACCGCGGGTTTATGCACGTAACGACAGATCTCTGTGGCTTAATGACGTCGGAATACGTCTCTACCTTGAAAAAAAAATTACCCACAATTTATGCAAAGGAAAGTGCTCCAATACCACTTGTAATATACCAGATATAAAAAGTATGCAGAAAATAAATAAAATGCTAGAAATGGCAGAATAACAATACTATAACCAGCGTGATCTCCACAATAACACATAAATGATATAAGAACAACAACAAAAATAACACTTTGATTCAGAGAGAAATGTTCACGGGCCTCTTCAAGGGGGAAACCTCTAGTCGAGCAATGTTCTATTACAATAATCTCCAAGCTAGGGTTCTCATACCCTCGACTCTTATTTATACTAAAAAGAAGCATCTAGAGGAAGATCCTTCTAGAAGCGGAAGCTTCTATTAGGTCTTCTTACATCCGCCTTATTCTATTTTATTGAAAGGCCTTATTAATATTGACCTTTATTACATCCGAATATATTGTTCTACCTATGTGCGAGTTAGGACCCTAACACACTGGCTTGAAAATCAGTTTTCCACCTTGGCATTTTTTTGACAAATTTTCGGGTTCCAAACTTCCAGGGCCGTTTTGAGGCCCTAAACGACATTTTTTGGGGTTTTGGGGCCCAAGAGATTCCCGCAAACACTGGCCTTGGCCAATGGAAAATATTTCTTCTCGATTAGACCTTTCTAACAGTGTATCGAGTGCCCCGAACGAAGATTGTATGCAAAAGTTACGCCCCCGGAAAGTTGACGTATCAACTACCCCCATCGGGGCCCGCAAACCTTTTGGCTTTTCATCTTCCAGAGTTAGGATTTTGGATTTTACTTATGTTAAAATGGCCTTTGGAGCCTCATTGTAACAATCATTTTCTTGCGAATGTGAGTAGTCGTTAGATCTCTTCTCAGAGATAAGCTGCCACCACTCTAGCGAGTCTTTCACTCTGTATTTCTATAGCTTTGTACATTTCGCTCATTAATAGAAATTGTGTATTACTATATATCTGTGTTTATGGTTGCATCTCTGATATATTTCTGTTATATTATTGGATATCTGAGATATCTATGTACATTTCGTTATTATATATCCGCTCTCATTTCATGCCAAAAAAAATCCAGATGAGTTTTATTTTGAAATTCCAACCCTACTAAGGACCAACCATTAATGTTAATGATGTTTGGCATGCATTCCACTCAAAGAACTTTTAATAAAACCTTTTGTCAAATTTGATGGTTTTTACAACTCCATCAAATTTGAGAGATTTTTTTATTTTGAAATTCCAACCTTATTGGAGACCATTAATGTTAATGTTGTTTGGCTTACATACCACCAGTGATCAAATTTGAAGGGTGGGGCCTAATTTCAATGAGAAGGGTATGTATCCATAGTGCCCTTCTACGATGAAAAGTTAAAAAAAAAATTACATTTCAATTGACAAAAATAAATTAAGTACACACTTCATAAAAAAAGTGTTAAACAAATTATTACCATTCCAATCAATAATTTAGCTAATCGAGTTGTTAAAATGCTAAAAAAAAAGAAAAAAAAAAGAATTGAATTGATGAAAGCCAAACTCATATGCGATGACTCTTAGGCAGAAATGAAACATAAAGTGACTAAAACTTCTAGGTGGTGGGAAACAAATAACCTATACTTATTATTGTTTTATTTGCCAAAACGCTCACCTCTTATTTACTATAATTCCATGCCATAACTAAAAGGTACTTGAAGGAGAACTACTTTCTAGTCTCTTATCTCTTCATAAAGGAGAATTGTGGGAGACGTGAAAGGGGACAAGAGAACAAGTATACTAGAACTTTGTTGAAAATTTGCACACTACATTAAATTATCCTTCTTAGCAAACCTTAAAAACCTGGAAAACATTGTAACCGTTGGATGGATTACAAAAAGGTTCATGTGCTTGAATAAAACAGTCTACGTTGTCCATGGAAGGTATATTTTCTCATCTATTTATTTTTGGTGTTAGTTTTGTAATCGCTGAAATTATATCCTTTCAACCAAATATTAACATAGATTACACAAATCACAGTGTATTTGTAACATCCCCAGCCACCCACAGGCTGGGAAATGCCACTCCAAAATATTCTTTCATGCTCTAATACCAATTTGTTGTAACGACCCTGCTTAAATACATGTATATGATTATTAATTATAATTAATTTAATAATATAACTGTCCTAAAAGATTAGCTAAACTATATTTATTTCTTAAAATAACATTAACTAATTATTTATTATTAATTAGTTATTCATGATTGTCAATGATTAATTTAAGTATTAATTAACTCATTAATTAATAAGGTAAAGAAATTAAAAGGAGGATAATAAATTATATTATTAAATTAAGTTACGTACCCGATAAGGGATAACATATTAACTACAAGGGATAAGATATTAAATAAAGGGGATAAGGGGCATTGACGGGAAAGGATAAGAAAGTAATAAATGGGTTACGTAGGGAGTAAATGAGGTGGGGAGTCAATGAAGGAGGAATATGGAGGGGAAGGAGGTGGACGGGAGGTCATTCTACGGGAGGTTGGGGATGGATTTTGGGAGCTCTAGGATTTGCAGAGAGAAGTGAAATTTTGGGGTGGGATTGTATCAGTCAGGCACCGGGGTTGCTGGAGGTTTTGGGCACGAGGGCCAGGATATCCATATGATATCCTGGAGCTAGGAAGTTACCTAGTTGGCAGGGAGGAACTAGGTTTTGGGTAGTGTTTTGCAGCAGCGGTCAAGGAGGCAAGCGGCGGACAAACGGAGGATTATTAGCATCAGACTTAGGTATTTATTTAAAATTATGCATTGTTGTATTATGTTAGAAAAATTTATTATTCATTGTAAAATTTAAGTTACGGAAGTTACTATTAT
>ML781031.1:0-17492 GCA_009831015.1 Picea engelmannii | reverse complement strand
AATGTGTGAACCATGTTTCTTGTCCTTTGTACCATAAGATACCTTAACTTCGGGACGAAGTTTCCTGAAGGGTGGGTGTATGTAACGACCCTGCTTAAATAGATGTATATGATTATTAATTATAATTAATTTAATAATATAATGGTCCTAAAAGATTAGGTAAACTATATTTATTTCTTAAAATAACATTGACTAATTATTTATTATTAATTAGTTATTCATGATTGTCAATGATTAATTTAAGTATTAATTAACTCATTAATTAATAAGGTAAAGAAATAAAAAGGAGGATAATAAATTATATTATTAAATTAAGTTGCGTACCCGATAAGGGATAACATATTAACTACAAGGGATAAGATATTAAATAAAGGGGATAAGGGGCATTAACGGGAAATGATAAGAAGGTAATAAATGCGTTAGGTAGGGAGTAAATGAGGTGGGGAATCGGTGAAGGAGGAATATGGAGGGGAAGGAGGTGGACGGGAGGTCATTCTACGGGAGGTTGGGGATGGATTTTGGGAGCTCTAGGATTTGCAGAGAGAAGTGAAATTTTGGGGTGGGATTGTATCAGTCGGGCACCGGGGTTGCTGGAGGTTTTGGGCACGGGGGCCAGGATATCCATATGATATCCTGGAGCTAGGAAGTTACCTAGTTGGCAGGGAGGAACTAGGTTTTGGGCAGTGTTTTGCAGCAGCGGTCAAGGAGGCAAGCGACGAACAAACAGAGGATTATTAGCATCAGACTTAGGTATTTATTTAAAATTATGCATTGCTGTATTATGTTAGAAAAATTTATTATTCATTGTAAAATTTAAGTTACGAAAGTTAGTATTATGAAGATTATTATGCTGTTATGAAATTACTGTCTTAGTTTATGAAATAAATTGATGTAAAATCTATTTGGCCCCTACATTTGTAACATCCCCAGCCACCAACAGGTCGGGGCATGCCACTACTCAGACGCTTTGCTTAGCTCTGAAACCATTTTTGTAATGTTCCCGACCATCCATGTCGGGGCCACGCTGCGCCAGAGAACACATCTGTTTTTTGTGCGGAACTTACTGTCACATACTCAACATCCAAACTGAGCTATGCCACATGCATATTTTAAACTACATGCAATTAAAATATATACAAATACAGAACTCTTGTGGAAGCTTTATATATAAAGCATGAACAAACAAATATGTTATGTAAATTCACGAATTCACACTGAAATAGCCGTAAACATATACATGTAGCATATACAGGCAATACCCATAAAAATAAACACAGTTATAATCACACATATGATAACCCATAAAAATATGCACGTACATAACAATGCAACATGTAAATTTAACACACAATTGACACTTATCTTTATAAGAATATCACCAACTGCGTGCAGGCCGTCCATGAACCTCCCAGCCTTAGACCACATTGTTCATCACTCTCAACAGTGAGTCACCCCCGAGCTGGGACTAAATTCCACCCGGGCAAAGGGATTCCTAACCAGGCTAAAGGCTCATGGACAACAGGAAAGAATCTGTCTCAGGTGCTCACTCAACTAACAGCCTACAATCCCTCATTCCCCACATGCCTGTCCCACCCAAGGAAGTGTGCCCCTTCTCTGGTCAACACTCCCTCGGCTGCCCCACTTCCCTTTCAGGGCTTCAACAACAGGTTGGACAAGAATTCTCAGAGCCCTGTAGTTGTAGTTTAGCACCTTCAGGAAATCAATTCCCAACAATTCTCTCACCCAGAGAGAAATCGCTCACGGGCCTGAAAACCCGCCTCTGCAATATCCCAAGGGCCTGACAACCTGCTTCTTCAGTATCCCACGGGCCTGACAACACGCTTCTTCAGTCCAGCTTCCCCGCTAACTAGCTACCCCAACCCTTGTGGCCATGGATACCATTTCAGATACAATGAAATGAATGTCTGAGGATAACTAACTGCGTGAGTGAAAAATGGTCATGGAATCATGGCTGAATGATGGAAGAAATGATGGAAAAGATGATAGTCCGAATGATGGGGGAGTTGTCAAAATGAGGTAAGTCCCAACAATATGTATGCATGTTCCCAACTAGACACTTGTCATGTTGGGAGCTACTTTGACCCACTTGTCCCCAACTTTAGGACTTAGGATAAAATAATTATCCATACTTTATGATTTAAGAAATATTAATATAATATTCCTTTTTGGCTCAAGCTCTTTATCTTAGCCCCTTTCCTTAACTTAGCCCCTCCATTTCCCTAACTAGTGGAGTTTAGTCCCCATCTATTTTATCATGGTTAGTCTGTGCGCAATGATGTATTTTATATTAAATATCAGACATGTACAAAAACAGGCGCACTGGCCTTTAACGTCTAGGCTCTTCAGCCTAATCAAAACATACACATCCTAGCTTATAATAACTGGCTTACCAGCCTATAAAACATATCATATACACAAAGGCTCCTTGGCCTCCACATCGCACACACTTAAGATGTTGCACGTGGTATCCTTGAATGTGCACACTTCCTCATTTTACTGCGCAGTACATGCATGTACTATGCCATGAAATGTGCATACAAAAATGATATCAAAACAACTCACCAGCTTAAGTACATTTATATTTATACTTACAATTGGGTTCAGCCTTAGGGATATTACAGTATTTTTCTTATTTCAAACTTGAAACAATAAAAAAATGCAAACCTTATACTGCCCTTGCTTCGAGTTGGACTTGAATGCTCTTTTGGGCCTCTTGGATGTTGGTTCCTCTCCAAGAAGTTCTGCACTATCTGATTCATGGCCTTCAAATGGATGATCATATACTTCATTTTCAGAGTTTCATGGTTGATTAGAGCATTGAGGAATACCAAATGCATCAGTTATTGAATGTTGTTTTTTATCCTTTTTAGGACGACCCAGACTTGACATTTTTCAATAATTTATACCTATACACAATAAAAAAATAGGGAATATAAAAATACAAATTGAATGGGAATAAAATCATTTGTATGTCTCTTTACAATGAGTAACATTAATCAAAACCTGTTTTTCTTTAACTGTCAAAATTGACCCACAAAAACTCAATACTACAATTGAAACTACATATATCAGATTTTCAACAAACAAAAAATCTGCACAATTCATGTTTTTAGTAACAATAACTCTTGGCTCTTAAAGGACACTTCATACAACAGTATCTTGGGAGCCATGGATATATAGATAGCTATAATTATCTTCTATATTCTATTTTTATTTGACATATGTCTATGTTAATTATGTTATAATTGTCAATTTTTTAGTAACAGAATGACTTATCGGTGTGGATCTTGAAATGTTTATAATGTCAATAAGTAGTCTAGGAGTTTCATGCAACAAATATCTTGTTGTCCCTTTTTGTGGAGATCTTGTTGTCCCTTCTTTTGAAGATCTTGCTATCCCTTTTTGTGGAGATCTTGTTGTCTCTTCTTTTGAAGATCTTACTGTCCCTTTTTGTGAAGATCTTGTTGTCCCTTCTTTTGAAGATCTTGTTGTCCCTTTTTGTGGAGATATTGCTATCCCTTCTTTTGAAGATCTTGCTGTCCCTTTTTCTGGATATCTTGTTGTCCCTTCTTTTGAAGATCTTCCTGTCCCTTTTTGTGGATATCTTGTTGTCTCTTCTTTTGAACATCTTGTCGTTCCTTCTTTGAATATCTTGTTGTCCCTTTTTGTGGAGATCTCGATGTCCCTTCTTTTGAAGATCTTGTTGTCCCTTTTTGTGGAGATCTTGTTGTCCTTTCTTTTGAAGATCTTGTTGTCCCTTTTTGTGGAGATCTTGTTGTCCCTTCTTTTGAATATATTGTTGTCCCTTTTTGTGGAGATCTTGTTGTCCCTTCTTTTGAATATCTTGCTATCCCTTTTTGTGGAGATCTTGTTGTCCCTTCTTTCGAAGATCTTGCTATCTCTTTTTGCGGAGATCTTGATGTCCCTTATTTTGAAGATCTTGTTGTCCCTTTTTGTGGAGATCTTGTTGTCTCTTATTTTGAAGATCTTGTTGTCCCTTTTTGTGGAGATCTTGATGTCCCTTCTTTTGAAGATCTTGTTGTCCCTTTTTGTGGAGATCTTGTTGTCTCTTATTTTGAAGATCTTGTTGTCCCTTTTTGTGGTGTTCTTGATGTCCCTTCTTGTGGGGTACCTTCTATTGTTTTCTCAACTATGGTCAATACCTTGTTGTCCCTTCTTGTGGGGTACTTGCTGCAGTTGTCTTGTGATGGTCTATACCTTGGCAAAACTATCCCTAAGTCCATATGATAGAGATCAAGCCCTAGAGGTTTGATCCATGAACCTAAAACTATTTCTGAGCATATTTTAAAGGTTTACGTTCACACATGTGTCAGGTACATCTTTCATAGATCAGGAGGTAAGCTTGAGGTTTATCTTTTCACTCAAATTTTTTGTTTATACTCAGAATTTATTTTAGATCTGTCTATTTCTTTTCTCATATATGCTGATCTAGTGAACAAAAAATTAAAAGGGAATTATTGTTTCTATTTTTCCCTAATTCTAACAATAGTTGTTTGAACTTAAGTATACTTCTAATGCTAGATTTTATCTCACACCATTCCCTTGAAAGGTAAAACCCCGTTATTTAAACATGAGCCTAATCTTGCTTCTCCTCATAAGACCCCTACATATATGTCCATGGTTCTGTGCGATTTAATTCCATGATGAGTGTTCAAGAGAATGATCCCAAAGACATCACGGTAGTTATGGCCAAAGGGAAAGGGTTAGTAAAGTTTGACCCCTTTGTTCCAGCATAAACCACTTGTACTAGAGGAATTATGAATCTATAACATAGATGCAAGCAGGTAGGACATAAATTTTGACTTTTTTGTTTAATCCGGGGAAGCTCAGGGTTGAAATGTAATTCCAGGCTTATCAGGCACTTGCATTCTCTTGGGAGGTCTACACCAATCCATTACAAATTTTTCAGTTATCATGGTCTAGCCACTTATGATTTCACTCATAGTAATCACGGTGCCACAAGGAACTCTCAGCTGAAATACACCTGAAAATATGCAACCAAGCAACTCTAAGGGCAAGGTAGCAATTAACTGATGATGATAGATTGGAGGTAGGGTGAATTTGTTGTTGAAGGAACATTTAGCTTGAAGTAACAAAATAGACATTTTACTAAGCATATTTTTTGTTACTGTAACAAATGTCATATAGGTTGTTGTTGATATTACCTCCATAACCTGGGGATAAGAGTTGGAGAGGATGCAACTTTGTGGCTCCCCCTGGTAGCAGCAAGGAGAGGCCATACTGGGGCAAAAAAGGATAAAGTATTGATCAGTGGGTTGTAATATGTAATCAGTGATAGGTTGAGTCCTTTCAGTAAAGGTCTATTTTTTCAGTTCTAGATAGCCTCTAGTTTAGATGAGCATATTCCTAGTAATAAAGTTTTTGGCATTGGAAATGCACAAACCTTATGTTATGCTATTTACTATACTAAGAGTCAAAATCCTTTTGAAGTTGTCTTTGAGCACCTAATTCTCAACTATAAAGACTTTGTAAATATATTTATCACAATTTGTAAAATTTTAACGAGAGAGCAAAATGGCATGTTAGCTAAGAGAATGCATATTGAGGATTGCAATAAATGTGTCATTCCTTGATAGTTGTTTAAAATGCTTCGAGTTTTTGGGATATCTTTATATGTGAGTATTGTACATGTCCTGACTCCTATTGTTCATATTTGTCCTTTTTATCTTACATTCAGTGGTTTTTTAGAAGCAATGCATATTGTATTTTGGGCGCTACTAAATACCCATGTAGATAAAAGGAGAACCCCCCCTTTTTAAGAAACTTTGTAATGGTTGTAACTTAACTTTTTGCAACTCTTTTGTATCGATGATTCTATGGCTAGTGTAGCTAAACGGGAAAAGATCATGAAATTTAAATTTTCTAACCTCCAATAAAAGTCATTTGTGAATCAAAATACAAATCTGTAATACCTAAAATACAAATTTGTAATAACTAAAATACCTCGAATTTGATAAGCTCAGACTCATGTGCAATAAAATTAACTGGAAAGAAAGTTGAAACCCTATGTTATTTTTAATATTATAGTGCAATAAAATTAACGGGAAAGAAAGTTGAAACCCTATGTTAATTTGAATAGAAATTTCACAAACAAACTTGAAACCCCAATTGCAAACCTGGAGATACTGCAAATCGGACCTTGGTTTTCTGGTTTGGTGAAGTTGTCCCCTCGTTCGCTGGCCTGTGGGTATAGTGAATCTCGAAGAAATGGGTGAAAGTAGAAATCTGGAAAATGGACCAAAGGTTCTACATAAAACCTAAAAAAAATTATAACTTCCAAACAATGGTGTTTTGGCTAGTACATATAGTGAATCAAGGGGAAATTGTTGCAATTGGAAATTTTGAAACAAGACAAACTCCAGAGAAAATGTAATGGACATTGGAGATTCAAGCACTCCGAAGAGGAAAAATAGTTTCTTATTGTGATTGGAGAGCACATTAATTATATCACCTAACTCAACAATTGAAATTAATTCCCCTCCCTGCTCCATTGCTCCAAGTTTCAAGTTTTAATATAATGAGAAGAGCCAAAGCGTGGTGCTCTTTGGCACGTATATTTCATATTTGGGATTTTGGGAATGAGGTTTGTTTAAATGAAATTCTTAAAAAATAAGAAATTAATTATTTTGGAGTGTTAATTGGTAAGTTACAGTGCTCGGTAAATTTTAATGACGGACAATTTAAAATATTACCTTTCCTAGGAAATTTTAGGTTCTTTTTAACATTTCCGGAATAATTTAATAGCACTTCTAGGGCGTGCTATGACATGTTGAATTTTGATTGTTGCATACCACAAAAACAACTTTTAATAAAACCTATTGTGTGGATGACAGAGTTGGAATAAAAAAAGTAATTTCCAAAATTAGAAATTTGATATTTTTGGAAAATTTGAATAAATTCTATCTTACACCAAACTGAAATTTTCATTATACATAAAATTTCTATCAAATTTGTCATTGAAAAAATATCAACAATCCATTTCTAAGAAAGGGCTCTCGTTTAAATATTTAAATGATTATTTTTGTATAATCCAAATGCCCCACTAGTTTTTCAGCAAGCTGAATCTATTTCTACATTCAAAAATGGATTTTCAAAAAATAATAATTTCTTATAAATTTATGTGGTCGGATTCCCACAAAAACATCATTTCATAAAAAGCCTCATACCAACATGAATGTGGAACAATGGCTAAATCCCCATGTGAAGGTCCCTTAAGTCCCACTTGACCGGCATGGATGTGAAACAATGGCTAAATCCCCATGTGAAAGGTCCCTTGAGTCCCACTTGACCATATAACCTAGTTTCCTTGGAGTTATCGATGAGGAAGAAGGTAGCGGGTAGCTGGTGCCTTGGAAATGAGAATAATTAAAAGGTCGTCACGAGAGAAAGCATGAGTATGCTGGGCAGAAGAAGATCTGTTCGTGGTCTGAGAGTCATTTGGTGTAAATTGTCAGCTTAGAGCTGTACTTGGATTCCAGAGCACGTGAAACTAGATCAGTGCCTAAGATTTATGTAACATGCAGCACAGCACCATGACACCTTATAAAGACAAGGAGGAATATTATCCGTCCCGGGTTCGAATCTCAATAGCACAACACACAGACTGACTGCACATACTATTTATCCATATACGTTTCTCTGCTAACCTGCGTCTACATTGCGTCTGAAGCCGGAGCTTGGAGTCTGCACGCAGCAGGCAGGCAGATTCCTTTCCTTCATTTTATTGTATAGAATTAGAATGTGTGGATTTGACCGTCTATTACAATCCTGCCAAGGTGGCAGAGTACGTGTGTGTATATAGCAGAATTAACGTTCCTTTGGAGGGTACAGGTTGTGTTTTGAATGGGGCAGTGAAATACCAAATCATACATGAAAAAAATGGTAAAAGAAATCCAAATCATACATGAAAAAAATCATAAAAGAAATCCTAAAATCATAAAAAATCATAAAAGAAAAAAAATCATAAAAAAAATCATAAAAGAAATAAAAATGGTAAAAGAAATCCAAATCATACATGAAAAAAAAAATGTAATTTTCAATGGATAAAAAATGTCGTTTTCATTGGATAAACGATCCACAAAAGAACAAGGACAAGACATTGATGGCAAACAATGGCTAATTCTCGATGTGAAACGTCTCTAAAAGCCCACTTGCCCATATGAACCTAATTTCCTTGGACTTCCCCATGTGCAGGGTTGGTAGGTGCATTGGAAATGAGAATAATTACAAGGTGGTCACGAGAGAGAGTAGAAGATATGTTTGTATTTTTAGGGTCATCTGAAGCATATTGTCAGCCTACAGCTGTACTTGGGTTCCAGAGCACGTGGAACCAGATCAGTGCTAAGCTGCGTCGTCATTGCGTACGTATTTGGAGCTGTATAGTCTGCACGCAACTGGGGGATTCCTTCCCTTTATTTTATTATACAGAAATAGAATGAATGTGCATTTGACCATCTATTCTGATCGTGCCAAGGTGGCAGAGTACGTATGTCTACCGTTCGTTTGGAAGGTACGGGTTGTGTTTTAAATGGGGCGGTGAAGTGCCTTCTAGTTTAAATAGCAAGTGGGGGAGATAAAACTTTTAGGGTTTGTAGAGTCTTGCGTTCAAACAACTTGGACGTTCAACCAAATATGCATGCATGAATCCATGTTTGAATATCATGAACATGATGGGATGGGATGGGATGGATATGGATATGGAGGAGTCATCATCCCATACATATGAGCCACATGGGGAGGGGAGTAAGTAGTTTGCTAAGTCTTAATTAATAAGCATGTTGTTGGGTGTCTAGCTTACATGGAACCCATGGGTTCACTTTATCCATATATATATATATATGTGTGTGTGGACACTGTCATGTGTCTCTTCAACCATTGCACTTGGAACTTATTCATGATCTTGGGGCCACATTATTTGGATTGTTTAGAAGTGATCCCATGAGCATTGTTATTATGATTAGTAGTTTCACCATATTATTGATTTAGTGCTTTAGCGCACACCAACTTTACATGGTATCATTCATAACTTTTCCAACTCCATAAAGATAAAATCCCAATTGTTTGCTTTATGATAGAACTAGGGTCTATAAAAGGTGTACTGGTTTTTCCAAGAAAAAATTTTCTCAAATTTATATAGGGTATAAATTCGTTTACAAAGTCAGCAACCAGCTGAGTAAGCATGTTCAGTGCTAGCCAAGAAAGGACCATTACATACAAATACCACGGAGCTTCAAGGGGAAGAGAAAAAAATGACCACTCTAGCTAGAGGAATCTTTGAAGATGAAGCAAGTAAAGCTTACGATGCTGTCAACAAAATACTTGAAAAGGGCATTATATTTCGAAGATATTATAAAAGGAGATAGGGCTCTCTTTTCCTTTATCACAGTGATAGACCGAGAGCCTCCCAACCACTTCACTTAGAGCCCTTTTTGAGAGTGCGTCCACCTCTGTATTATGAGATCTGGGAATATGATGGAAGTTTATGTCGGTGAAGATTTTGGACAACTCCATTGTTTTTTGCTTCCAGCCTTCAATATGGACTGAATGGAGATTGCAATTATGATTGATCTAGTCTATTATAACTCTCGAGTCTCCAAGAACATGTAAGCGGTTTAAAGACCAACAAGAAGCAAGGGTGAGAGAAGCCCATGAGCCCATGAGTTCGGCTTTGGTGTTTGTACCCGCACCACAATTTAAGAACCACTTTGTGGTCCTCGACGGATGAGATTTGAAGGTGCCTCCAGCCCCACAACATAATCCGTTTGATTGTGCAGCGCCATCAAAACAAGCTAAAGTGGAGCCTTCAGCCATCGTAAACTCACAAGCTTTGATTGGGAGGGTTTTACAGAGGACGACTGCCAATGGAAGGAAGTCAAGATTCTATGAATAACCGCAAGATAGGAGGGAGGCCGTCCCTCAAAAAGCACCTGGTTGCGTTCTATCCAAGTCTGCCAGCAAACATGGGCAGCCAAGGAATGCGGAGCCGATTTTTCCGAGAGCCAAGAAGAAAAACAATCTGAAATGGTGTCGCCCTTCCAAGCAAGCGAAAGAGAGAAGTGATGTAATAGACGATTCCAGACAATTTTTGTGAAATCACAATGGATCAATAGGTGATGGATATCTTCTGAGGCTCGGTTGCAAAGGGGGCAAATCTCGCCCCCCTGCCAGCCTCTCTTACGGAGCACCTCCCATGTGAGAACTTTTTCCTTAACGCAGAGCCAAATAAAAAATTGAATTTTAAGTGGTATCGACCACTTCCACACCTTATGAAGCCATGGGAAATCAACACCAGTGGCCATTGATTGAAAGAGGGCTGCATAAACGTTTTTTACGGTGATGATGCCAGAGGCATCTCCTCCGGCCCACAGAAAAGAGTCCCGCAATTCAGTGAGAGAGATCCCGACGGATTTTAAAGCTACTGTGAAAGCGTCCCATTCCAAGGCCAACGGTCCCATGAGCTGTAGATCACTACTATGATACCAGAGGTCGGGGAGAGGGAGGGCGTAGGCTGCCACTTTCATCTGCGCCAAGCACCAGAAATTAAGTGAACCAAGTTGTGTTCTGAGAGACGGTGAGAGGATCGAGTGATTCTCCATACCGAGGATTTTATCCCTCCCAAGTAAGATCTTGGTACCCGATCCGGGCTTCCATCGGAGCCAATGTAGAATCACCGGTGAGGCGGAGGTCAGACCCTTCCAAAAGGGTGAAGCCCTTTTCTGAACAAGTGAAGTCTTTCGCAGCCAATGGAGGAGGGGTAGGGAGCCTAGGTATTTATCCAGTCATATTCAACTTTTCAAAGAAGGAATTCTCACTTGAGGCATGTTTGATAATTGTCGATTAAGTGATGTGCAAAGTATTAGAGATTTAGTAAGGGTGCAAAATCCATTAGTTATCCTTTAATCACATTCATTCAAATTAACATAACATAAAACATTTCCATTAATGATAACAATGTACACATAGTCCAAATATACCATAAGCACATAAACATGAGTAGAATAGTCTTCCATTGTATTTAGATTAATCATTACATCTCATGATAGTACAAGACAATGCATATGCCTTGTGCAGAACTAAGATCAACATAACAAAATAATGGGCTAAACAAAGTGACGTAGTCACTAACCAAGAACAACCCTTTTTACATAACAATCCTCATATATATATATATACATTGTGGCAGTTACAAAAGATTCATGAATACACTAGAGAATCTACCCCCTATAACTCACTCATACAAAGGGTCTATGCCTTTAGGAAAATATGCAGAGTGTTCGAGACACTAGGCACAAAAGGTTTATAAGGCGACTCCTTTTTGAGGAAATAAACACCTCCACGCTAAACCTAACATAAGAGAGGAAGAAAGATTTAAGTTATAAATCGAATGACAAAGAAAACACATAGTACACATAGACTTTACCCTAGAAACCCAAACGAGAAAACCAACATTCCTTGAGTGTCTTACTCTCTTGTTGTCTTATTCATTCAGAATAAAATTTTACATGCTTAACATTGGTTCACACCTAAGACACAGTCGACATGATACCTTCTTGCTTTACACAAGAACAACCCTATAGCCAATCCAACCTACATCTACATGACCAACAAACTATAAAATGGTTTATCTAAAGATTAGTTTTTATAGCATTACAACACACCTTATTTATAGGCTTTACATTAGGAAAAACCCTAAAGAAAGGCACCAAAAAACGATTACAGATCCACGCAGATCATTGGCTATAAATCTCGCGAATCTTGATATTCTGTTACAATCGACTACCAAGTTGGATTACTAGTTGACCTTCATTCGGTCTTCAATGGGTTGCCACATAACCTCTTGTCGACCTCTTCAATTTGTTGTCGATTACTTTGACTTCGACTTTGCCCAGTCTATCCACCTCGACTTTCAACTTTCACTACGAGTTGATCTACCTCGACTAGACATGCACTGCAAAGAATATTACAACCCAACATTATCCTACTTGTTTTCTTCTTTGAAACCGAGAGATTTATGAACTTTCGTTCACAGACCCAGGGCAAAAATGCCCATTTCCTCTCTACGCCAAGAGAACTTCACAACACTCACAAACTTGGTCAAAGAGTCTACTATGTTTTCCAACATGTCTAATTTTTCCAGCAACACCTTGTTGCTTTCCACCATGTCTCTCACGAAATGGTATTGTACATCAATATTCTTAATCTTGGAATGATAAGCAAGGTTCTTTGCCATAAATATTGTGCTTTGACTATCACAACTTATCTTCATAGCTCTCTACTCAAACCTGATTCTTGAACACAACCGTTGCAGACTTCTTTGCTTCCATGAGTGGTTGCCATGTATTCAAATTATGTTGTTGACAAGGCTATGACTGCCTATCGCTTACTCATCCAATTGATTTCTCCATCGAACATCTTGAACACATATCCATTGGTCGACATTCGATGATCCATATCTCTAGCCCAATCGACGTCAACAAATCCATGTACATCTATTTCACTGTCACCTCCAGGTTTCCCTTGGTAGCATATAGCATAATATTTTGTGCCACACAAATACCTGAATACTCTCTTGACAATTTTCTAGTGCTCCTTTCCAGGTGTTGACATGTATCTTCTCAACACTCTCATTGCATGGGCAATGTCTTATTGAGTGCATACCATTGCATACATTATACTACCAACAACACTTGCATAGGTGACACATGCAATATCCTCTATTTCTTCCTGTGTCTTTGGACACTGTTTAGCAGTTAACCTTGCTCCCACAGGAATTGACACCTTTACAAGTTTGCAATCCTGCATGTTGAAACGTTTCAAAACTATTTCAATATATTTCTTCTGGTTCAACTAGAGCTTCCTAACTGTTCAATCTCTCTTGATCTCCATTTCCAGAATGAAGCTCATTGCACTAAGATCCTTCATGTCTAACTTGGAGGATAGTTGCTTCTTCACCTCCTTTATTGCATCCATTTTGTTTCCTATCAACAACAAGTCATCGACATACAATGCTACATATATGAAACACCCACCTTCTTCCTTAGAATATATCTCGTGATCAACTTTGCTTCTCACAAATCCCAATCTAAGGATATATGTGTTGAACTTTTGATACCACATCCTTGGCGTTTGATTTAGACCATAAAGGGGTATTTTCAACTTGCATACCAAAATTTTCCCTTTACTACAAATCCTTCAGGTTGTTTCATGTAGATTTCTTCTTCCAAGTCCCCATGTAGGAACATTGTCTTCACATCCATCTGTTCTATAATTTCCAAATCGAATGATGCAACCAGAGACATTAGTACTCTAATGGAAGTTAATTTTACAACAGGGGAAAAAATCTCACCGAAGTCGACTCCTTCGACTTGAGAATATTCTTTTACTATTAGTCGAGCTTTGAATTTCTCGACTTGACTTGCCACATTCATTTTATTCTTGAATACCCACTTACTACCAATGATCTTTCTTCCACTAGGTATTTGGAATAAATCTCATGTCTCATTTTTGTGCAAGGATTCCATTTCTTTGACCATGGAATCCTTCCAGAGTCTTCCCTCTGTCTAGTCAATTGCCTCCCTGGCCAATTTGTGCTATTCGTGAGTGGCAGTTAACAAAAATGTATAATGGAAGTTGGACGGACTATACCTTTCGACTAGTTTTCTTACTCATTCAGACCTCCTTACAACATGGGTCATTTGTTCCAACTCTTCATCTAATTCAGTTGACTCATTTGAATCATCTTCTTCTTCATTCCTGAGTTCAAACCTCACCTTCTCTAGATCATTCTTTGTTTGAATCATCACTTCAGACTCAAACTTTCTTCTGACTTCTCTGAAGACCACATCTCAAATGTACATTTTTTTCCTTGATGCATGATCCTAGAGCTTACATCCTTTCATTCGTTCTTTGTATCCAATGAAAATACACTTGACTGCATTTTTGTCCAACTTGCTCCTCTTTTCCTTGGGAACATGCAAAACTGCATCACAACCAAATACTTTGAGATGTGAAACAAAGGGATTCTTACGAGACCATACCTCATGTGGAGTTGTTTCAAATAGCACTGATGAAGGAGACATATTCACTAAATCTTTTGCATTGTCCTTCCTTTGCCCAAA
The DNA here is from genome assembly GCA_009831015.1 of Picea engelmannii. NCBI lineage: Eukaryota > Viridiplantae > Streptophyta > Pinopsida > Pinales > Pinaceae > Picea > Picea engelmannii. The sequence continues at coordinate 3,312 of ML781031.1, read as the reverse complement.
ATTCTTGTGTGAGCCCAACACCACTAAGCATGCTCCTTTCCTTGTCCATCATCATTCTATTCATTCTCTTGGAAACTCCATTTTGTTGTGGGGTATATGGTATGGTATTTTGGCATGCCATGCCACACTTCTTACATAACTGCTCAAATGATTTTCCATACAATTCACCATCATTATCAATTATCAACATCTTAATCTTATTATATGTTTGGTTTTCAACAAGAGACTTAAACTCTTTGAATCTTTCGAAAACCTTTGATTTCTTCCTTAGGAAATATATCCATGTCTTCCTGGAAAAATCATCTATGAAGGAAACATGATACAAGGATCCACCCAATGAAGGCACTGAAATAGGGCCAAACACATTACTATGAACCAATTATAGAATCCCCTTTTCCCTTGTCACTCTAGATGGGAACCTCACCTGACTTTGTTTTCCATATATAAAATGTTCACAAAAGTCGACTTCTAAATTACATTCAGGGAAATCTTCAACCATACCTTTGTTATGCATAGTTCGAAGTCTTTTTTCTCCAATGTGTCCCATCCTCTCATGCCATAGCATGGTTGGGTCGACTTGGCGATGAATTGTCGAGTCGGTTTGAATTGAATTAGCCCAAGTTGAGTCGAGTTGACTTTAAGAACAACGATGTTATTGCATCCAGTCGAGTCGAAATTCCCTAACAACTTGTATAGGGTTCCAATCCGAACTCCTTTAATTAAGACCATCACATATTTGATCATCTTGCATGTATCCTTCGGAAAGAGAGTGTGCACTCCTGCATCACTCATATTACTGATAGATATCAGGTTTCTGGCCAAACCTGGAATATGTAGCACACCTGGAAGAGTTCTACTCCTCCCATCTTGTAGTATCAGTCAGACTCTTCTCTTTCCGACAATTTTGGTTGTCAAGTCATCCCCCAAGAAAACATATCCCCCTTCACATTGTTCATATTCGTAGAATCATTCTTTATGTGGTGTCATATGATAGGATTATCCTGAGTCGATCAACCAAACATCTTGATCCAACTGTGTATTGGTTGACGCCATGTACATATCGCCTCCCTTACCTGGAGTAGTATTTCTCTCAGTCGTCTGCTTCTCATCGGATCATGTACTGACTTCCATTTCCTTCAACTTGCAATCCCCTTTATAATGCCCAATTTTACCGCATTTTCAACATCTTCTCATTTACTGAACAGGGGATTTGGATCTACCCTTCGACTTAGACTTTCTGTTGGAGAAGTTTCCATTATCTCTATCAATCGGTTGACCTCTCACCACTAATGCATCTTTGGTCGATCCTTCCATGTTCTTCCTTCTCATTTCTTCTAACACTAGAGATGCAACCACATATTCTAGTGTTAATGTGGTTGAATTACTCCCTATAGCCATGACTAAGCTATCCCAGGAGTCTGGAAAATAGCATAATAAGATAATACATTTCTCCTCATTAGTGGTTTTAATATCCACAGAAGATAATTGTCTTATTATGGTATTAAACACATTCAATTGTTCAGTTACCGAACTATCCTCGCTCATCCTGAGAAGATACAATTTCTTTATGAGGAACAACTTATTTACCAGGGATTTCGACTGGTACAAGATTCCCAACTTGTCCCACAGTTTCTTGGCTGAATATTCACCTGGGACATTCAGTAGCACTCATTTGCAAGACATAGTCGAATAGTACTCCTTTCCCTTCTCTCAAGTTTCTCCCATTCTTCCCTCGACATACCTGATGGAATGGTACCTAAATATACTGCTTCCCATTATTCTCGATCTACAAGAATATCTTCAATTTCAAGCTTCCAAAGCTCAAAATTCTAGCCATTGAATTTTTCGATCTCTATTATCGAGTGACTTGTCATTCTTTAAGCACAACTTTAAAGATTTATGACTTACAACTCTTACTGGACCTAGGGTTTAGCTCATATCCAAGTCTTTTAAACCAAGCTCTTATACCATATGTGAGAAAATAAGCACTTCCACGCTAAACCTAACAAAAGAGAGGAAGAAATATTTAAGCTACAAATCAAATGACAAAACAAACACACAGTACACATAGATTTTACCCTAAAAACCCAAACGGGAAAACCATCATTCCTTGAGTGTCTTGCTATCTTGTTGTCTTATTCATTAAAAATAAAAGGTTACATGCCTAACCTTGGTCCACACCTAAGACACAATCGACATCATACCTTCTTGATTTACACAAGAACAACTCTGTAGCCAATTCAACTTACATCTATATGACCAACAACCTCTAAAATGTTTTATCTAAATATTAGCTTTTACAACATTATAACACGTCTTATTTATAGGTTTTACAACTGGAAAAATTCTAAAGAAAGGTGCCAAAAAACTGATACAGATCCACACATATTGTTGGATATAAATCCCCTGAATCTCAGGATTCTGTTACAGTTGAAAACCAAGTTGAATTACCAGTCGACCTTCATTCATTCTTCAGTCGATTGCCACATGACCACCTGTTGACCTCTTGTTGGTTGACCTCTTCGAATCGATGTCGATTAATTCGACTTCAAATTTTCCCAGTCGATCCACCTCAACCTTCGACTTTCACTTCTAGGCGATCCACCTTGACTCGACATTCACTGCAAAGCATATAAAAACCCAACATCGTTGGATTCCACATACTCGGATTTATGTCGTTCCACATACTCAGGATTTTGTAGCTTCATGTCTTCTATCGAAATCTAATTTGTGCCATTATACTTAGTCAAAATGGAGCCATAATAACTCCCTCACCACACTTTGCCACTCTTCCTCGAGTTGGTTTTTTCATCTCATTCCTCAAAGATGGGATCTAGATCAAGGATCTCTCTAATGGTTGTGTCCTTGAATTTGTTGAATTCCTCAAAAAGAGGATACCAATTGATAATATCCCCCTGGATTTTTGGGTGCACTTTGTTTCTTATATGTATATCATATCTTGCATAATTGGTACTACCTGTGTCAATGCATCCATATTGACATTTTCATTTTGTTTCATTTTCTTTTCCACTACAAACTATGATTGTTCCTTCCTTATGAGCTCCCTAGCCAAATTCGTCAGCTGCTTCTTTTCATCCTTGTAACACCCCTTTCCCCCCAACTTGTAATTAATCATTAATCATAATCACCATGCTATGGCATGAGAACAATGTAAATGTATTATTGTTTGAATTGCAAACAACTGACTGTGGGGGTGAAGCCTTGAAAGTACTGACCATGATATCACTAGAGGAAAGAATGTGAAAAATGTAAGATAGGGTTCATTATATCGAATGACCCCAAATTTCCCTT
>ML781030.1:1504372-1519055 GCA_009831015.1 Picea engelmannii | reverse complement strand
GTGATAGAATCCAATGAAAATGTTCCAATCCCATCAATCCTGAAATGATGAAAATTGTTAAGTCTGTTGAATTTTGAATGGGATATGAAATTCTACTTTCTCCATATGAAGTCCAATGAGGTTGGAACCACTCTCAAACATCCTGAAACAATCAATGGTAATGTTAAAAATTTAAGTAAAAGTTGACATTTCCTTCATCTTTCACATTTCCTTTATCTTTCATTTTTATTCTTTAACTTTAAGAATTTAACATTACCATTAGGGAGTGTCCCAGGGAGCATGGTGATCCCAATAGGGACCGAAGTGTCCCAAAACTGTCCGGAGCGCACTCCCGGATTTTTGAAGCACGCTCCAAGGGTGGCTTCCTGGGTGCTCCAGCTCGGAGCGAGCTTCGGAGCTCCGGAGCAGGGGGGGCACTTCTGGAAACTATGACCTAGAGTAAGGGAGACGATAAACCATTGTCACCATGAGGTATGTTAGTCCTTTCATGCAAAGTGTTGTACTTAATTTATCGGGCATGCGGGTGAAGATCCTTGGTTGAAGTCGGATAATGGATCATTGGTTTGGGAAATTGTGCCAGTTGCCTTGTTTCACCTTGGTGGTCATCTTTTGTGCCCTAGTCCTGTGTTGTCACTGCCCAGGGAAAAGGGGTAATACTGGGGGGGCCTCCCAAGGGTAACGTTCTGTTTTCGATCATACTTAACACCTTCCATCTTAAATCCCTTTCACATATCCTAAACTTCGGCTATGGTCCATTCTCTCATGAGAAGAAGGGGTTGAAGGCCTTGAGGATAATGCAATTGCTCTATGTATATGTTATTGCTAAATTATAAAGGCCACCATAAAATCCTCAAGCCAGCTTGAGCTCTACCCCCTCTAATGGTAATCGCCCTTGTCCAGATGTGAATGAATGCACCAATTATAAAGGGATACTACCCAGTAAAAAGTAAAGGAATGAATCTTGAAACCTTATAAAGGAGAATTACAAACAATAACTAGGTATCAAAAGGCAAATAAGGGGTTCGGAATGCAAAAAGTACCGAGGAAAGGGTATCTCAGGCAAGCAAGCGCTCCCTCTACAAAGGCGCTCATAGAAATGGATACCATAAGCCACAAAGTAAGCCCTGGTACCATGTCACATTCACATTTACTCTTGATGCGTTTTTATTTTCCCTTGTCACCCTCAGGACCTATCCCTCTACCTGGGTTATTTTATTTCTTGTCTAGGTGGCACACCTAATAGGGTTGGATGAAGACCCTCCCATACTTAACTTTGTAACTCACATGGGGTCTCAGTCGGTGTGATGCTTGTAGGGGATACTAAAGTGAATCATTTTGCATGGCTTATGTCTTAAGTTGCAGCTTACTTCGTATGTTTTAAGGACTAATGTTTCTTATGAAATTTGGCTAACCTTGTCTTATACTTTGGCTTGTTTTGGATGCCCCTAACATGGTTCTTGAGGGACGTCCTGGGCTTGCACCCAGGACGTTGTGCCTTTATTGCATGACTTTGGCACGTGTGATGAAGAGCAGTGGGTCATCCAGTGACTCACCACCCTCGGACAGTGGCTCTCACATTCTCAGAACCTTGGACGATGGACAAATGGGGCTTGTTTGAGCAGTTATGGTCATTTTTCCACTCATATGGGTTGGAAGCCCACAAGCTGGGCAAAGCATCCTGAAGCTCTTGTGCACAGAGGATGGAGGACGTTGCCTTTGGAGGCACCTTGGCATCACTTGGGCACGAGATTGCACTCCTCTTGCACTTGGACGTGAGCTTTGGAGGCCTATGACGTCATCCTCTAGCCTTGACATCACCTTTGGGGGCTAGAGTTTGATGGATGGAGTAGTTCCAGAGATGATTGGCATGGCTTGAGGGTGAGGACACACCTCATTGCACCTCGTTCACCCTTGGAGCATGCCACATAGCCTTTGGAGGCCCAACGTTTCGCCTTAGGAGCATGACATCACCCTCTCCTAGCTTGACGTCACACATTTGGAGCATGATGTCACCCTTCTAGGGTTTTATTTGATGTACTTTTTATTTTTGGCATATTATTAGAGGCAAATTAAGGGGTCGGCCCCACTTGTTTTGTGTCATTGACAAATTGTGGACAAATTGTATGAGGGTGGCCTCAAATAAATAAACCAACCTCACATTTCATTTTATCATCATATTTTCCTCACACTTGTGAGATATACTTCTGAAATTTTCGCCCTATTAGGGCTACTAACTCTTTTTCTACTTATGCGCTATGCTTGGAGGATCAAATTGTGGATGGTTTGCTGATTTTTGAAGAACTTCTACAATTAGGGTTTTGTCTCATGGTATCTTGGCTAAAGTAAGTGAATTTTCTGCAATTTATCTTTATGTTATTATGTTTCATGGTGAATCTTGCTACTTTATGCTAGATGTCTTGCTTGGTAAAACCCTAAGAGAGGAGTATAAGTGCTTACTCCTCTCACAAGGTTATTCTTGTTCAAAATTAGTGAAACATTCTTGCTAGGGATAGTATCCTAAAGCCCTAAAGTGCTAGCACTTTAGGATTTTAGCCCTAGACATTTAATTTTGAACTAGTTGAAGCATTAAGAAGGGAGAAAATATTGCTAAAGCCCAAATGTGCTTGCACTCTAGCAATCATTCTCTTTAAGGTTTAAACCCTAAGGCCCTAATTTGCTAGCACCTTAGAGTTTAAACCCTACCTCTTAGTTTCTACTAGTTTAATCTTCAAGTATCATTGCATTTGTTGTTATAAAACTCCATGGCCCTAAGGCACTGGTTTTAAATCTCTTTTGTGGTGAAAGTGTTCTCTAAACTCTCTCTTTCAACTCTCTCAAGCTCTCTACTAACTTTACTAACACTAATACTTGCAAACTTGCTAATAAACTTGTTACTGTTACAAAAATTTGCTACAGCCATCTGATAATACTCTTATTTGCTGCATACACTCTTGTAAAGGTGATCCAACATATTCAGAAATTGCATTTAACAATTGGGAATTGCTCTAGTGGTTTTATGCTAAGTTTTCCTCGTCAGTTGTTGCATTTCTGATCAATAATCATTGTTGTTGTTATAACTTATTCACTGATGTTGTACTACTGTTCATTGCTGCGAATTCATAACAACCATATTAACGTTTCATGTCTAGGGTCCTAAAGAGGTATTAATTGCATGTTTGGACTTGAAAATAACCATATATATGCTAATTAATGAGATTTCTGTGGTTGGGATTTTCAGAAGTGTTCGGATTAGCCACAGTTTTTTCAATAGATCGTCGATGTTTCGGATCCATATCAGGATCCATCTTCAGGATAGGAAGTCGAAGGTAGTCAAACAACATCATATCTCTTCTACTACCTTGACCTAGACCAAATCTTTAGGTGATCAAGAGAGGGAGCGGTAGGCTTGGCTACTATACTTGTTACTTTGATCCTTTGAGGTCACCAGGGAAGCCTCCCTTGTGGTGGATCTCTTCCATCACTAAAACGAGGGAAGTTCTTACTAAGGTGACAGTGGTAGGATCTTCCATAGTTACACAATATTTGGGGATCTTGTGTTGGGATTTGCACAAGTACAAATTCTGAGAGAACATTTTGGCGTCATTGCCGAGGAGGATTGAGTCATTCACCTCAATGACATATCTTTGGTGAGCTTTCTCCCGAAGCCCTTATCTTACAAATTTACCCGGCGACTCCATTGAGGGTAGTTCCCTCACCTTCCTTTGATAATCCTAGAAGGACTATCTAGTGACACCTCTGATGACAACCCGTGTCGGACGTCATTACAAGCCCAAGCCCATGGCTCCTCCAAAGTGGGCATCTATCATTGTTTTGGACCTTTGGACATGAGTAAAATCTGTGGCTTTCCCCATGACATGCCTAAAGATGCTAACTCATGGCTATCTAAATTCTCTGGGAGTGATGATACCAAGGCTGATTTTCACTTGACAAGATTCTATGAAGAATACGGATTTCATGAAGCTAAAAACCAACACTCGGACGTGATCATGAGACTTTTCTCTGCCTCATTGGTAGGAAAATCTAGGGCATGGTACGACAATCTCCCAAGAAAGAGTATTAAGATCTGGGAGGATCTTGAGAGTGTTTTCATGAACAAATGGGGTGATGAAAAAGATCTAGGTTTCCTCTTTTCCCAGTTTTCCGAAATGCATAAGTATGAGCAAGAGTCTGTGAGAGAATTCAACAACAGATTTAATATCTTAATGGAGGAAATTCCTTCCAACGGCATACCCACAGGGATAGTTACCTTAAACCGTTATCTAAGTGCTTTCAAATGGGCAATTTCAATTTTTGTTGAAAGATAAGTCCCCTAAAACTCTTGAGGAAGCACAATATTTTGTCTCCCAAATAGAAAACAATTTAGACTCGTATGAGTTCCATGATACTCCTATGGTAAGTACTTTTCAAGAAAAGATTATGAATCTAACGCAATCCCATGACACCCTCATGGATGAGGTAAATGCCCTAGAAGAAAGGTGTGTCCCTTGCCAACTAGACATGAGTAATATTGCATGGGTAGGTACATCTCATGAGGAGCCATACCCCATCTCTAAGAAAACGTGGCACACCCTAGCTGCAAATATTGCTAGGGAAACAGAAATGCATCCCCAAGCACTCATGAATGAAGAATTGGAAGAGGAAGACCGCTCCCTTAAGGGAGAAATTATCTCTCATACCTCCAAAGAGAATGGTGATAACTTGGAAATTTCCAGACCCGATGATCTTCCACCATCATTTGACCCTAGAGAAGAAGAAAAGACTGACAACCTCACACCTTCACAAAACCTTGACCTGAAGAGTCTCAAGATGAAGAGGATCTCCCTATAATCCTACATGCTGAGAATATTGGTAGGAAAGGCGTAAAACATGCGCCCTTCTTTATTTCTCTCCTAGTGAATGACTTCACCCTCCTTAATTGTATGTTAGACTCGGATACCTCCACAAACATTATGCCTCTAAAGGTGATGCAACAACTTGGCCTTGAAATCTCACGACCTTACCGAAATGTATGTGGAGTGAACTCTAAACCTATCACGGTATGTGGCCTTATTAAGGATCTTAGGGTTAGCCTAGCCGCCTTTCCCTACATTTCCCTTGTGATGAATGTCATAGTGATTGATATACCTAATGCGAGGGGGATGTTATTATCCAGGGAATGGGCAACAACCTTGGAAGGTAGCCTTCAGATGGACTTGTCATATGCTACCATCCCTCACCCTAAGGGTGGTTTTGTTACCCTCTATAGATAGCCCATCGTTACATATCAGGTTGAATCCCCAAAGGGTCCCATGGATGAAATATTTTACTTGGACGACAAATGGGAAACTTCTATGTAATCGACCCTACATCCCAAACTGAACAGTGTCAAGATACTGATGGAACGTGGACCTTGGAGTTTGATGGTGCTCACTCCAGTTTTGGCTCAAGAGTTGTCGTTGTCCTCACAACCCCATCCAAGGAGGCTACCTATTTCTCATATAGGCTTGAGTATGACCGCACAAACAACGTTGTTGAATATGAGGCTTTGCTCATAGGACTCAACCTAGCCCTAGATAGGAACATAAGGCACTTAGGGGTCATAGGAGATTATGATCTGATCGTTTCCCAAAAAAATCTAAAGTTTTCTACGAAGAATGAAAGATTGAAAAGATATAGGGATTCGATGCGATACGCCATGAAACTTTTCGATGACTTTTCAATCGAGGCAGTTCCAAGAGAAGAAAACTATGTCACTAATGCCTCGCATACACCCTACAACCTTGTGAAGGTGTCCTTCAAAGAGGAATGTGTCTAAGGGAATCAAATTTTGACTTAGTGCATTGTGTCCTTCATAAATTGGGATGAAGAATAACCTATATTCTAATTGATGAAATGTTTTATGTTATGCATGTTCTAACAATAATTATTACATGCACATTTCTTGCAGAATTAGAGGTACAGGAAAACAACTTTGGTTCTTATATGAGGACTAGAGTTATGGAAAATGCCCAGGGATCTTACAACCATGAGAAAGAGATCAGAGGTCTACATGTCAACATGGGAAATGCTGAGACAGAGTCTAATGAAAGAAGAGGCAGGCAGGAGCCTGTAACTATGAGAAGCCTGCATAGAGAAATGCAGAGCTACAGATCAAATAATGAAAGGATTATGAAGGCTCAAGAAGAAATACTTCAAACTTTGAATATGTTGCATAAGAAAGTTAACAAAGACTCTAGCACCAAGCAAGAAGCTAATGCTAGACAAGTGACAGCATCCAAATCCCATACCAGAAGGGATGATCATAGGAATGACAAGCAATCAAGAAGCATGAGTAGGCACCATCATTCTCCAAGGCAACCCACTAGAATAACTCATGCAAGTTCAGGGTCAGAGAGCAACCCAAGTGTGTCTCTTGTCTGAAGGCAAAGGAGAAGGCCTAAGGAAGACATCTTGCAAGGTGAACTCAAGAAAATCAAGCCACCAACTTTAATGGTGAGCACATGAAAGGAGAAGAGGTTGAGGCCTAGCTGTTGGAAATGAAGAAATATTTCCAGTTGCATGATTACCCTCATGGGTAGAAGCTAGAATTGCAACTTCCCACTTGGAAGGAAAGGCAGCCATGTGGTGGGATCAACTTAAACAAGCCAAGCACCTTGATGAGAAGAGGATCTCATGGAGGCAATTCAAAAGATATTTCCAAGAAAAATATTTGCCCAAGCATTATTATGAAAGAAAGATGAAGAGTTATTTGAACTCAAGTTGGGAAGCATGACAATGGATGAATATGAGAAGAGGTTCTTTGAATTGTTGAAGTATGTGGACTTCATAAAGGATGAGAAAGTCAAAATCCAAAGGTTTCTAAGTGGGTTACCCTCATTTTATAGTGACAAGATACAATATGATAACCATGGGACTTTGGAGGAATCCATAAGGAGAGCAAAGCATCTTTATAAACAGAGCAGAGGGATGTCAGTTTTCCAAAAAGTTTGGAATGACAAGATGAAGTGTAAAAAAGATCAAAGGCGGAAAGGTTTTAGGCCATCCTTTTTCAAGGACAACTCCCAAGCAAATCAGCAAAGTCAATCAACCCAAAATGAGCACAAGACGGCAGATTCATTTGGAAAAAGGCCAAGGTAGCAGTCTGTACAATGTTGGGGATGTGAGGGAAATCACTTATATAGGGGTTGCCCTCACAAAGGAGAAAGAATGGAGACTGTCCACAAAATTGAGTAGGCTGAAACAATTGAAGACATGGGAGGAAGCATGCCAAGGATTTATGCTGCCTTGGACAACAAGCAAGTAGAATATCAATCCCCCCATGATTGAAGTGGAAGGTAAGATTGATAACCAATCCATAGCACTTTTAATTGATTCTGGAGCGAGCCATAGTTACATAAACTCTAACATTGTTGAAATATTTCACTTGCAAAGGAGTAAGCATAAGAAATATTTGTTAGTTCAGTCAGCCACAGGGGCTAAAAGGAAAATCAATGAGTTAATTAAAGATTGTCAAATAGACATGAATGGACTTAGCACAAAGGTAGATGTAAACATCATTAGATTCATATGATTGTCTAATTGGCATGGATTGGTTGGAAAAACACCATGTTGTCCTAGACTGTTACAACAAGACAATGACATGACTTGATGAAGAAGGGCAGCAAGGCAAGGTTCAAGGCATTCCAAGAGTTGTAGTTGTTAGAGAAATTCCAGCTATGCAGTTGAAAAAGAGTTTCAGGAAGGGATGTTAGATTTTTGCAGCCCATATGGAAGAGGCAACCAAAGATAAAGTGGCAAGTATTGAAGACCATCCGGTCATAAGGGATTTTGAAGATGTTTTTGGAGAAATCTCAGGATTGCCACCAAAGAGAGACATTGATTTCTCTATTGAATTGGTGCCAAGAGTTGCCCCAGTGTCTAAGACACCTTACGTAATCGGCACACCAGAGTTGAAGGAGTTGCATATGCAACATGAAGAGTTGTTAAGGAAGGGGTATATACATCCAAGTGTGTCACCTTGGGTGCCCCAGTTCTTTTTGTGAAGAAGAAAGATGGAACCTTAAGGTTGTGTATTGATTTTAGATAGTTGAATAAGGTCACCATAAAGAACAAATATCCTTTGCCAAGGATTGATGATTTATTTGATCAGCTGAAAGGTGCAAGAATATTTTCCAAGGTTGACTTGAGATCAGTTTATCATCAAGTGAGGATAAAGGAAGAAGACATCAGTAAGACAACATTCAAGACAAGATATGGGCATTATGAATTCATGGTAGTGCCATTCGGGCTATCAAATGCCCCAGTTGTTTTTATGTGACTGATGAATAGAGAATTCAGGGAATACCTGGACAAGTTTGTAATTGTGTTCCTAGATGATATACTCATCTACTCTAAGTCGAAGAACGAACATGAGCAACATTTAAAAATGGTGTTGCAAGTTTTAAGAGAACACAAATTGTATGCCAACTAAGTAAGTGCATCTTTTATCAAAAGAAGATTCACTACTTGGGGCAGATAATTTCAACAGAAGGGATTGCAGTGGATCCTAAGCAGATTGAGGCCATTAGAGGATGGCCAGTGCCGAGAAATGTCACAGAGATCAGATCATCCATGGGTCTTGCTGGTTATTACCAAAGATTCATAAAATGATTCTCAAAAATTGCAAGCCTAATCATTTATTTGCAAAAGAAGGGAGTGAAATTTGAATGGACTTTCAAATGTGAAGAAAGCTTTCAGTAGCTGAAAGACATCTTAACAAGTGCACCAATCTTGAAGATTGTAGATCCAAATGAAGATTTTGTTGTGTGCACCGATGCATGCAAGGAAGGGCTCGGTGAAGTCCTCACTCAAAAATATCATGTGGTATGCTATGAGTCCAGAAAATTAAAAGAGCATGAGAGGAATTATGCTACACATGACTTGAAATTAGCAGCAATTGTACATGCATTAAAAATGTAGAGACATTGCCTCATGGGGAGGAAATTTGAGCCAAGGATAGACCACTGTGGTCTGAAACATTTGTTTGGATACCCCACATTAAATGTCAAGCAAACTAGGTGGCTGGAATTTCTGAGTGAATATGACTTTAAAATTAAGCATATAAAAGGCGAGGAAAATCGGGTGGCTAATGCACTCAACGGGAGAGCTCATGAAATGTATATTGCAGCGATTAGCATATACAAGACTGATCTGAAAGATAAAATTATTAACGCTGCAAATTCAGATCAACAATATCTAAAAATAAAAGAAACATTGCAGCAAGGTAATTTTCAGCAGAAATTTAAAGACTTTGAACTAAAAGAAGATGGAATTCTCATGTACAAAGGCAAAGTATATGTGCCAAATTCCAATGCGCTGAAAAATACAGTGTTGAGGGAAATGCATAATGTGTCATATGCTCGGCACCTAGGATATCAAAAGACAATTGCAGTTGTAAGAAGCCAATACTTTTGGCCAGGAATGAAGAAAAAAGTGGTCAATTACATAGTCAGATGTCTAGAATGCCAGAAAATGAAAACTTAACATAGACATCCGGCAGGGCTGCTACAACCATTACCCATTCCAAAATGAAAGTGGGAAGTTGTTACAGTGGATTTTATTACAAAGCTGCCCAGAACAGTGAAGGAGCATGATTCCACCATGGTGGTGGTGGATAAATTAACTAAGGCAACACATTTTATTCCAATGAAGACTACACACAAGGAAGCAAATATTGCATAAATATATATGAAAGAAGTTGTCAGGCTACATGGGGTGCCTAAGGCAATAGTTTCAGACAGAGATCCAAAATTTACTTCAAATTTTTGGATGGGTTTGTTCAAAGGCTTTGGAACAAATTTAAATATCAGTACAGCGTATCACTCAGAGTCAGATGGGAAAACTGAGAGTACTAACAGAATAATTGAGGACATGCTTAGAATGTATGTGATGGACCAGCCATCGAAGTGGGAAGATTATATTCATTTAGTCGAATTTGCTTACAATAATGGGTATCAATCCTTATTAAAAATGAGCCCGTTTGAAGCATTGTATGGCAGGAAGTGTAACACACCAGTGAGTTGGGATAATTCTGCAGACCGAGTTGTTATTGGGCCAGATTTGTTAAAGGAAATGGAAGAATAGATGGCAAAGATCAAGAAGAATTTAAAGGTTGCCCAGGATAGACAAAAAAGTTATGACAAAAATAGAATTTTTAGAGATTTTAAAGTGGGCAAACATGTGTTTTTAAAAGTGAAGGCGAAAAGAAGTTCACTAAGATTAGGAAGTTGCCCGAAGTTGGCAGCAAGATATTGTGGACCTTCTGAAATCTTAGAAAAGATAGGTCTAGTTGCATACATGCTAGCATGTCTACCTCCATGAGAGTGCATAATGTATTTCATGTGTCATTATTAAAGAAATATGTGCTTGATCCTAACCACATAATTGATTGAACTATGATCCAAGTGGAACACGAAGGGGATTTCCAAGTGGAACCAGTGCGCATCCTAGACCGGAAAGTCAAAGTGCTTAGAAACAAAGCCATAGGATTGGTAAAGGTTCAATGGACCTGTTATGGTCCTGAAAATGCTACATGGGAGCACGAAGAAAACATGTGCGAAGAATACCCGCAAAGTTTTGTCAATTTTGAAGAAAACAGAATGTAAGACTCCATTTTGAGCAGCTAGAGCTTTGGAACCACATCTCAAAGTCCTAGCTAACTACACTGGGAGCCCTGATAAAATAATGGTACAACCCGATGTGTTGATGTTACGGTAGTTGCGGGAGATATTAACCTCCATGTGTAACCTCTTACTAGATTAGAATGTTCCGGAAGCTAAAAAAACCCTAAACAAATGTGTAGAAACCCTAGAAGACATGTCGGCTCAATAAAAGAATTAATATTTAAGTATTAGTCTCTAAAAGAAGAAGTCGGCCTAGACAGGTGACAAAGAGCACTATAAATAGAGGGCGCTTGAGCTCATTTGGTCATTCACTCACTCACAGCACACAAGTCAAGTGGTGCGCAAGTTTGGAGAAGGAGTGCAGCTGCAGCTACTGCAACTAGGTTTTTGGTCTTGGTTTCTGGTTTGTGGACTCTCTGTTTGGTGCGCAATTCTTGGAGAGAGAGAGAGAGGCTATCTCTTGGTCATCTATTGGGTCTGGTACTGCTTTTGGAATTATTCTATTTGTCAAGGTTACAGTGCTCAGGGGTGGCCTTCGTGCCTATAGTTGGGTGACAATATAGAGATATTGTCTGTGGTAAAACGAGCACATCGAATATTTTAACAGGTTATGGGCCCACGCCACCTTTAGGACAGTCTAACCACTAGAAGGTAGTGCGGCAATTCTTTGTTAAGTCCGTTGTGGCACTAGTTACAGCTGCAGCTAGGTTTTTTAATTGTGCAGTTGCAGCAAACCCTAATCCAACTCTTTGGGCACCTTAAGTGAAGCGTTGGACCTAATTTATGGATATTCTAGTGCACCTTAGCCTAGCACACCTGTTGGTACTCTCAGCAAGCAAAAACGTCAAGGTTGAGTTTTTGGTCAAAGTCAAAGCCAAAGGTTGACTTTTGGTCAAAATTGATTTTGTGGTCAAAGTTGTAATTTCAGGGTTTCTGGCTTGTTCTAATCATTGAACCTTTTGATTCAGTTTCTAACCTCTTCTTGTCAAGATGGTGTATAGTTTCAAATTAGAAGACAAGCGGAACAATGCTGCAAATTTCAAAGGTATGCACTTGTATATGCTTTTTCATGTTATACCATCCAGCAGAAGCATGAGTGTATTTTGCAGGGAATGTACAAGAGGCCTTGTCCAAGCAGTGTTCTTGGATTCAATACATTCAAAGGAACAAGCAGTTGAGGCTCCAAGTTCCAGGTTTGATTGATCAAATTGTTAAGTTTCAATTTGCACATACCAAGGTTGATAGTTGCTACATTAAAAATTGCGAAAGCAGTCTTTGAAAGGTTCTATTACTATTAAATGTAATGGCATGAGAATACTATTGATATAGATGCTTATTGTACTTGTTTGCAAAATAAACTAACATCTCCTCTAGAGAGATATTTCTTGTTTTTCTCTCCAGCAAGTCACCTTGGTCATACTATGTTGATCATCATGAAATTGTTATTCATTCTTGTTACCATAGATATGTTATGAAAATGTTATTATACTGGAAATGTCTTTATTGTTCTTGTCTCGGGCAGGTTATCTTACAAGATTCCATGAAGGCTACCATGGAGATATATTTGTTTGTTACAAACAGGTTACTATGAAAGAATGAGTGATCACAACATTGGAAGAGTGTTGAAGAATATTGTCTGTTATTTTCCTTGTTATTGTTCTTATTCCATGTAGGTCATAGTTGATAGCTCTAGGAGGGAGCTATAGTGACAGTTGCAAGCATGGAGTAGATGACTTCATCAGTAGTGAAGCAGATGGTCTCACCAAGTATCAATTATAAAAGGAAGCGTGGAAAGCAAAAGGAGTTTTGGACATCCTTCACTCAGATGCATGTCAACCCTCTCACTAAACAAGTATGTACAATATGTTTCATTTATTGATGTTCACATAAAACTTGCATTTGTTTCTTGGAAGCAAAAGGGAAAAGTATTTAGTAAGTTTGAGAAATTCAAGAACTTGTGGAAATCTTATCTGAAAAGAAGTTAAAGATCTTGAGGTCCGATAATGGAGGAAAGAACACCTCAGATGATCTCAAGACATTCTGCAGAGAGGACGGGATTAGGAGGGAGATCATCACTTCCTACAATCCTCAACAGAATGGTGTGGAAGAAAGAAAGAACTGTTCAATTATGAAAGCAGTAAAAGACATGATCCATGATCAAGACTTATCAATGCATCTGTGGGTTGAAGCAGCCAGGACCGTGATGAAGTCTATGATAAAGATCTTGTAGATCCCAGGATTGCAGATGCAGAGAGAGGTAAGAATGTTGTATAAGACATGGCAAGACCATAGAGATCTGAAGACCCACACCAAGATAAGACTAAGAAGGGAAGACCAACTTGGGCTCTTGGGATCAAAATTACAAAAATAGTATCGGCGAAAAAATCGTTGGGGGTCCAGAAAACATTGTTTCGTATTTATCGCGAAAACATTGGCAAAAATCGGCAATATATCAGCAAACTTAAAAAAATACAAAAATATTCATTTTTTTTTAATTTTTGAAACATTTAAAGCAACAATAGCATCAAATAAACAGAGTGCCACATGAATATGGAAAGAAAACTAATATATAAGATATATAAGATTTCTAGTGATACATCACACATAAAAAATTAATCATGTCTTGAATCATGATTCCCGAGTCATCAAAAATATAATAAGTGTATCTCATGACCGTCATGACTCATCATGACTCATGAGTCATCTACAATGAAATCAAATAAACTATCAATTCCCTCTGGCTCTACCCCTTTTACGGGCAAAGGTAATCGCTGCAGAAAGTGCTTTTCCTCTAGCACTAGGAGTGGGTTCCCTTGAGGCATGTGCGCCTCAAACTGGAATCGAACGTCCTCTAGAAGAACTAGAAGACCCTCGAGACCGATGTCCCCTAGAGAAGGTAGAGGAGGTAGACTGCTAGTGCTACCACTAGGTCTATCTCCCTTTGACTGTGACTGTGGCTCTGCGGGTGGCACACTTGCAGACTCGGCCTGAAACTGGATATCCTCTGGAACATCCTGATCCAACTCCTCAGAGATACCATGATCATCATCACTATCCTCTAGCCAATCAAGGGGGGTCTCAATAACAGGTTACTCGACCTCCACCCTCCATGCAGCAGTGGTGTCAATCCCTTCCAATGAAATGGCCTTCGCATAAGGTTTTTTCTCAGGTTGCTTCACCCACAGCCTGAGATTGTAGTAGACGTAGAACAAATCATTAAGGCATGGGGTATCCAACCTGTAGGAGGATCATAAATTAATTTATTAGAATGTAAAGGAGCATAAAATTTAAATGACAATTTAATAGTTTATAATTTTATAATGAATTTAAAATTTAATTTGAAATTCTCTAACCTGTTGCGCTTTTTGGTGTGTATTTTTTCAAATACACTCCAGTTGCGCTCACAACCAGAAGAGCTACATGTCTGGCTAAGCACCTAAATTGCCATCTTCTGTAGAATAGGTACCTTTGCGCCATAGTTTTCCCACCAAGTATCTACAACGAATTAGAGAAACATAAGAAAAGACAATGATTTAGTTTAAAACAAAGAAACAACTTAAGAAGATCAATGATTAATCTGATAAATTGAAATTTGAAAAATGAATTTTGAAACTTAAAAGTTAAAACAAGGTGAAACTTACTTGGCATTATGTTCTTACTGTCATTTATGGCCATCTCAAACCCAAATAAGCCAATGGACCTCTTATAGAGTTCCAACTCTTGGGAAAGCTCTAATCGGTCAACTGCACTTGGCACCATCCTTTGGACACACTCAAAGAAGCCAGACATAACCTCTGAATCAAACCTGAAAACATAGGTGTAAGGGAATGCAGGATTGAGGTATAACCCTGCAGCATGAATGGGGCGATGGAGTGTGTTGTTCCTGTTATCCCTGATATCTAGGGATAACTAGGAGATCATGTCTCGAGGCCCACATGGTCCTAGACATGGAGTACCGAGAGCAGGAGCGACCTGAGCATGGTCCTGGAGGACCCATCTTCTTCTTCTCAGCCAGACTTGTC
>ML781030.1:1451790-1471462 GCA_009831015.1 Picea engelmannii | reverse complement strand
ACCCTATCAGGGGGCAAAGACAGGACAAGGATGGATCAAGGGGCTTTGCACCGGAGAAGAGGAGGATGTTCCACCAGAGACACCCTGACAGAGCTTGACCGAGGGGGGTTGTACCCTTTTCAGTGGAACGTTGGCCTTGGAAGGCCTAGGACGTCACCCATGAAGTCCATGACGTCATCCCTACTTCATGGACGTTTTGGCAGATGGGCAGGGCAGTTTGGCACGTGTGGCAGCTTGGAGAAGCCCAAGGGGGGCTAACGTTTTGCTCCTGGAGGTTGCATTTGCCCTAGAAGGGCTAACGTCACCCTAGAAAGGGGATGACGTCCTTTTGTTGCTTGATTAGGGTTTTAATTTGTCATTTAATGTAAAACAGTATGATTTTTAGTATTTTGGCCTTGTCGGCCTTTTTATGACCTAGAAGTAAAATTAGGTCACTGATACAGTATATATTGAGAGTTTTTACTCTCATTTTTTCATCATCTCACACTCACTCATAGTGAGGTCTGAAATTTGCGCCCTCTTTTGGGTTATTGGCTGAATTGGTGAGGCGCACTTGTTGAAGGAAGACTTTCTTGGCATATTTTGGCATTTCTCTTAATGGAAGGTGTTACAACTAGGGTTTGCTATGCTTTTCTTGGTGATATGTAAGTATTTTTTTGCAAAACTTCTTGATTGAATGGTTGCATTACTTATTTCTTGCATATATTTATAATAATATAATAATAATAATTTATTTTTAAGGTCACGGCCAAGCCACACTAAATTGGTGTATGAGACCCCCTTGTTTGTGGGACAAGGGACCCCCCTCCGCCCAGCGATTTGACTGGTAAAGTCTACTGAGGTATACATATCCTACCCCCCTCTAGATTTGAACTTGTGACCTCTTAAGAGGAAACACATGTTCTTAACCATTAGGCCCACTCACGCTGTATAATTTTTGCTGAATAAACCCTAGGTGACAAGAACACAAGTAGGTCCTTGTCTCATGTCCCCATTGAGAGATTTTTCAGCCATTGTTTGAAGAAGGAAAGAGCCTAGCTGTAGCTACACTCTCATTCTTTCTTCCCTTTTGCTAGCCGTTACTATTTGCAAGCTAAGAAGAAGGAGATGCCTTAAAGCCTAGGTCTTCTACACTTTGAGCCGATTTTTCTAGGGTTTTGCTGGTAGAGCCTTGTTGTAGTAACACTTTGCTTCATCAAACCCTCTTGTCTTGGTTTATGCTATTTCTTCAGCTAGCCGCGATTGTCATTGAGTTAAGGAAAAAGGAGAGAGCACCGAGGCCTAGTTCCCCTACACCAAGGTGAGCCTCTCTCCCCTAGGGTTTTGACTTTGAGGCCTTGCTCTAGCAACACCTCAAAACTTCTCCCTCTAGTCCTTAGCCGTACTATCCTGATCCTTCAGCTCTTGTGTCGTTCACTTTTGACTCCATTAACCCTAAGGCACTGATCTAAAGACCTCTTGCTTTGAAGTGAACTTGATCACAATCATTTTCAAAACCTTGAATCAAACCCTAACTACTAACCCTAGCCTAGGGACTAACCTAACTAACCTATTGCTGTTGTCATCTTTAGCTATAATATCATTGATGCAGCTAGACGTTTTCTTTATAAGCAATTAAATAGTGATTAAAGGCATTAATTGAATGAAGTATTGATTTGTTGCATTGAATGCCATATTGTTCCAACATTTATTGGAGAAGTGACATAATTTTCATTGCTATTTTATAAACATCGACTTTGTCAATATTTATTATCAAATTGCTTATATGTGCATCAGATAGTCATTGATTTATATGAAGTACTAATTCATTGAGTAAGCTTGCATATATCAGTTTGTTGTTGCTTTGTCTCAGGCAAGTGTATCTCTTTGGGGGTTTTACTTTATTATTGGTTGTTTAGCCGGACTATCTGCTCGATGGTGACTTGTGAGGGGGGGGAAATTATCCTTGTCTTATAATCCTTTGCCTTCTCAAAACCCCAGGTCACCGGGGACGTCTCCCCTGGGCCTTACCACCCTAAACAGAAGAACCATCCCATTGTGGTGACATTGGGTGGGATTGGTTCCAGTTACGCCAGTTTGCCTCTCAAATCTCTAGCCTTTTATACTTGCTACAAACTGTGCGATAACAGGGCCGTCGACACTTCTTACTTCAGTTCCCCCCAAATGACTCTCTCTATGCTGATCCTGCGCCACGTGCCTTTTGGGAATGGACGGTCAAGATCATTTCAGGACTTCGCGTGTCGCGAGTCTTCAAAACTCTACCCTCCTACTTTCCCGACTCGCGAGATCGCGAAAAGCTGATCCAACGGTCCAGATCTCTCCTTTGATCAACAGCTGCGATCTTTTCGCATTTCGCGAGTTCCAAAGACTCTACTCTTTGACTGCTCTGACTCGCGAAATCGCAATTTATGTTAATCGTGCACCATGTGTTCTTCTGAAATGAACGGCTCCGATCATTTCACAACTTCAGACCTCCTTGACGCTAAACTTGGTGCAACTGTATGATCCTGATTACCCGATGGTCATCGATCCGCTCTGCCAAATGGATCTCTGCCGCCGAAAGTTGATCCTGCTCACTCGCTTGATTTGCTTTTATATCAGACTACTTCAAGTGTTGCGCTTGGTGCTCATGACTGCGGCCTGTGAACAATTTCTTGGATGACTGGTTGAAGGCTAAGGAAAGCAAAGGATCAATGACAGAGGTAAAGAGAGAAGTGCTCGACTTTAGGGAAAACAAAAAAGGCTTAAGGTTGACACCTCTCGGGTAGGCAAAGAAGAAAACTATAAGCCAAAAGAAAAAGCCTTACGACCGGGTCTACAAAAGGAAGAGAGACAGGCAAAATACAGACTTAGGTAGAAAACACAAACCCCTAAGGCTTTGACAAGTTTATGTGATAACATTTGGCTCCACAGGGGATGGCATGCTCCCTGCGAGCTGCCAAGAACAAGTAGTTCCAGTGCCTTAGCTTTGGGCTATGGAGTCTCCTATTAAAAACAAAATAAACATAAAACAAGAACGGTATTTACAATGATGGGACGCCAAGTGCGGCTTTAAACAAAAAACTTTTTCAGGAAGTGCCCATTTACTGGGCCATTAAAAACTTCATCACCCTCCAAATTCTGCAACCTGTAAGTATTATTTGAAAGTGTCTTAGAAATTTTGAAGGGTCCAATCCAAAGGGCTTCAAATTTACCATGCTTGTCCTTGTCCTGTCTGGGCGCATCCCATTTGAGCACTAGATCCCCCAGCTGGAAATCCTCCTTACCGCTTTTCCTGTCAAAGGCCTGCTTGATTTTTTGCTGACGGTCATGCGCTTTTTCCGTCACCTGCTCTCTAGTCTGTTGGATTTCTACCAACTGATGAATTCTTCTGATCATATCGTTAGGTTCTTCGTGGCAGTCTTGGAAAAATTTCGCCACAGGCAAGGCAAGCTGAGAAGGGAAAACTGCTTCAGTCCCATATACCAATTGAAAAGGAGAGATGCCCAGGGGCCTCTTTGTTTTCACTCTATCAACCCACAGAGCAAATTTGAGCTTTGAATCCCATGCTTTCTTGTTTTCCTCTAGCAATCTTTTGATAATCTTTATAAGGCCCTTGTTAGAGGATTCTGCCAATCCATTCCCTTGGGGGTAGTAAGGAGTTGAGTGAATCAATGAAATTCCAAACTGCTCACAAAACTGGATTAATGGTTCAGCCTTGAAGGATGCAGCATTATCAGTGACGGTCCTTTTCGGACAACCAAATCTTGCCATAATATCTTCAAGAAAACCAATGATTACTTTGTGAGTTACTTTGTGAGAGGCACTCCTTGTGGGGATAACTTCTATCCACTTGGTGAAATAATCTATTGCAGTTAAGATCCACCTGTGTTGACCACTTGAAGGAGGATGAATCTCCCCAATAAAGTCTAGGCCCCACTGCTGAAAGGGTCCTGAAGCTACTACATGCTTCAAAGGCAGAGACTTGAGCTGTTGCTTTTTCAGCAATTTTTTGACATTTAATACAAGCCCTAATTTTCGCACAGACATCAGTGAACAGAGTAGGCCAAAAATACCCAGCCTTGAGAATTTTGTAGGTCGTGATTCTCCAGAAGTGATGTCCCCCACATAGGCTATCATGAAAATCAAACATAATCTTTTGGGCCTCTAGTGGGTCTAAACATCTCAAAAGCATCCCAGAGGGTCTTTCCAATACAAAGCCTGCTCAAGAAGGCAATATTTAATTGCTTTGAGCTTAAGAGCTCTTGCCTTGCTTTTTCCCATACCATCTGGAGGTCGCAATTCCTGCAGAAAGAATATAATGTCTTTGTACCAGGTGCATTCTGCCAATGGGGGGTTGTCTTGAGTTCTCTTATCAGACACTTCAGCCTGCTGATTTTCTGAGTGAGCATTGATGAAATTAACCTCCAAATCTCTACAATTAGATTCAGCCAACAGCTTGGCTAAACCTTGGCCTTTAACTAGCTTGGTGGGTTTTATTTCCAGGTCAAATTCAAGGATTCTAGCAATCCACTTGCTCCTCCTCTCGTCTATGTCAGGTTGGATGAGGATGTCCTTCACAGCAGTTGAAGGAACATATGCAATGATCTTTGAATGCAGGACATAGACTCTGAAAGCCTTGAGGGCTTTCGCCAAGGCATAGGCTTACTTCTCCATGATGTCATATCTGACTTCTGCGTCTCTAAGTGCTCTGCTGAAAAAAGAAATAGGCTACTCCAGCCCTGCATCATTATTTTGTAGTAAAACAGCGGCCACCGTATCAAATGAAGCAAAGGAAAAAATCAGAAAATCCTTGGAATAATCAGGACTGATAAGCACAGGTGCTTCAGTCAGTGCCTTCTTGATTTGTTTGAAGGATTCTCTAGATTCAGCAGTCTATTTTAGTTCGTTCCCCTTCCTGAGCATGGCTGTGATATGCTTCACCAATTCAACAAAATTTGAAACAAACCTTCTCAGAAAGTTGATTTTGCCCAGGAAGGATTGAACTTCTTTCTTGGATCTGGGAAGTGATAAGGCTTGAATAGCTTCTACTCTGCTTGAATCAATCCTGACCCCCTCAGCTGATACAATGTGTGCCAACAATTTTCCTTCCTGCATGGCAAATAAAGACTTCTTGGGATTTAGGGAGAGACCAAACCGTCTGCATTTCGAGAAGACCCTTTTCAGATGTTGACAATGTTTTTTATTTGATTTGGAGAAGACTGTTATGTCATCCAAATAGATGACCACAAATTTATCCTTTTCTCTAATGAAGGCGATGTCCATGGCTCGCTGAAAGGTTGCTCCTGCATTCATTAGTCCAAAGGGCATTTTGGCATACATAAATGTGCCCCAAGGGGTGGTGAAGGCCGTCTTCTCTCTATCTTCAGGCAGAACAGATATTTGATTGTAGCCAGAAAAGCCATCAATCATGGAAATCCTGAATGCACATGTTACCCTCTACAATATATGTTCCATCTTTGGCAGCGAGTAATTATCCTTCTTTGAGCTCCTGTTCAGGTTTCTGAAATCGACACACGGTCTGATTTCTCCATTCTTTTTCCTTACTGGAACCAAGTTGGCCACCCATTCAGAATATCTCAACGGGACAAAGATTTGGGCGTCCAGCAGCTTCTTTACCTCCCTTTCCATAATAGGAAGCAACATAGGATTTATTTGTCTTAATTTCTGTCTAAAAGGTTTAGCTTCCTCCTTCAGTGGGATCTTGTGCTCAATGACACTGGCGTCATATGTTCTGAGGTCTTCATAGGTCCATGCAAACACATCAGCAAATTCCTTTAATAGCTCAGGATACTCGGCTCTCTGCTCCCTTGACAGGCTACTTGACAACTTGACAAACTTTGGATCCTCCTCTGTGCCAATATTGCACTCGGATACATCAACATTCTCAGTTGGGCCTTTAAACTTTACTGCCACATCGCTCCCACCGAACAGTCTTTCTAAAGGAACTAGCCCCTTTGGAATGTGGTTACTAGGCAACTAAACGATATGGTGATTAGCAATTTTATTTAAAAATACATCAGCAAGAGGGTCACCTTCGGAATCATGATCCCGGTCAATGTGTAATGCAGAGAACTCATCAACAGACTCAAGAAATTTTATGATCTCAAGATCATCCTCGAACACCTTCCAATGCTTGATATTGTCATGTACGGAGGGCCTATATCTTACCTCAACATCATACATGAGCTTGGGTGGCAGAGGGATTCTAAAATTGCTTGCTGAAACAGCCAAAGAATCAGCCATTGTGTTTTCCTCTCTTGGAATAAATGAGAGGTTGAAAGCTAAGAAGAAATTGTCAATTAGGTCCCACACCTCATTTCTGTAAGTCTTAAGCCTAGGATGCTTGGCTTGATAAACATTTTTGACCTGATGAACAATTAGTTTAGCATCTCCAAATACTGCTAGCTCTTCAATCCCCATGTCTTTCGCAGCTCTTAAACCTAAAACAAGAGCTTCATACTCTGCCACATTGTTGGTAGCTTCAAAATCTAGTTTGTAGGACAAAGGTATAGTCTCTTGACAAGGTGACACAAAAACCACTCCAACACCAGCCCCTTCTTTAGAAGAGGCTCTGTCGAAGAACATCTTCCACACAGAGGAAGTTGGGGGAGGTATTTCATGAAAAGGAATGAGTTGCTTTCTGATTTCAAGAGGGGCTTCAGGAGCATCCGTGAGCTGTAACAAACTAGACCCCAAATCAATGTCAAGTGCAAATATAGGATGATTGGTGGGGTTTGCTTCATCACTAATAATATATGCCAGCTGAGCTTCCCTGTAAAGTCTTCTATGCTCCCCCCCAAAACATAGGAATGGTGGCATATGAGAGGTCCATCTGCAAGGTTCCCCCTAGTCTCTTTATCCAAGATCTAGATAGGAGCATTCTGAACTTAGGGGGAACATCAGCCACTACGATATCCATGACTACACTCTTCATCGACAGCTGGAATAGGGACACAGCTAGGTCTTTGATAACCCCAAGGCACTTCACCTTCCTGGAATCGAAAGAATACAGGTCATGGTAAGCTTTTGTAACTTCCAACCCGAGTTCTTCCATGACAATATTAGGCATAAGATTGTGGGATGCTCCAGAATCCATTAAGCAGTTATGCAGCACCTTATCATGGATGTTCAATGAAGTGTAGAAGGGGGGAAAGGAATCATCTCTATCTTCTACCAAAGGTCCTAATATGATAGTTGGCTTTTCATCTTGCAAATTGACTGAGTCTATGGGATGAATTGTGGGTTCAAGCATCAACAGCTTAGAGAGGCTCCTTTTGAAATCTTCATGCTTGACCAGATCTGAAAGGGGTACAGGGATCCTAATCTTCTGAACCTCATGCTCAAAATTAAAACAGGAGGGAGGCTTCAGAATTTCTTTTACCTCTGGGATAGGACCTTTGGCTATTGGTGGGGGGTTATGTGTTTCCTTCTCCTTGTTGTTGCTTGCTACCTCTTCGACAGGCTTTTCTACTCAGGTACGCTGCTCAGGAAAATTAAGCTTCCCTTCTTTCTTATTGGACCTAAGGTTATATCTGTTGGGGCTGTCGTTGGCCTTGTCCCCTTTGCTTAACTCATTCAGCTGACTATCCATGAGAGATTCCTCATATGCAGACTGAGTTAAGTGAGGAAAAGAGGAGGTGTCCCCAAGACAGTGGATTTCAAGATCAAGGTCTTCATCCCCTTCTTCTTCATCAGCAACAAGATTATTTTGGAGAGGGGTCTGGATTTTCTGATCATCTCTATTTCTGTTCCTCTGGTCTCTTTGAATAATCTGAGGGATATTATTAGGCCTCCTATAGTTACCTTTGTTATCAGCATTTTGGGGATTTCTGTAGTTCTGCTTTCCTTCTAATTCGATTTTTTCCATTCTAGCAGAAAGAGATTTTAGTAGCTTGGCCATTTCATCTATTTGAGGGGGGGTAACAGAGGAACTAGAAGTCGGGTTTTCAGACCTACCCTTTCCCCTGTCTCTATCAGCTTTACCCCTAAGTTTGTCAGCTGCCAATATATTGGATTCTACTTCAAGGGTTACGTCTTGCATATGAGCCAAGGAGGTAGCTCTTCTTTCTCTCAACAGGAGGCAAAAGTCAGGGCTAAAAGCATTAGCATAAGTCATTTTGGCAGAGATTTTTGTAGGCTTAACTTCGACTGAAATCTTTTTATACATTTTATTAAATCTCTTCGAAAAGTCTGAAACAAATTCCCCCTCCTCTCTCTTAAGTGCCTCAAATTCTGTAATATAATAAAGGAGGTCCTTTTTATTCCCCCAGTTCCTTAAGAATGCATCATCCAGAGCAGCAATCCCGTCAATAGATCCGGGAGGCAAGTCCTTAAACCAATCACTGGCATCGCCATCAAGATTCTATACAAAAACTCTCATTCACACATCTTCATTTTCGATGGCCTGAATCTCTGCAAATCTATAAAAGGATGAAAGGTGCTCTTCTACAGTCACGTCTCCCTCCCTTGTGAACTGGGGCATGTACTTAAGGTAATCTGTGGCTGGGAGTGCATTCATACGCTGAGATAAAACTAGAGGGGCGTATCTAGCAGCTAATATTTCAGCCATCATGTTCCTAGGAGGATTAGCACCTGCCATTTGGACGTGAACTGGAGGAGAACCGGGAGGAGATGGAGTTCGGATAGGTGAGGTTGGGGCTGTGCTTCTGGGAGAAAAAGGAAACAGCAGAGAATTCGGAGAAAAAGCCACAGGGCTTGAGGGAACAGAGATTTCCCTCTCTGTCAAAGCAGCAACTGTAATAGGAGAGGGAGTAGTGAAACTAGGAGAGGGGAAATCAGCAGGAAAACTCCCAAAATTTAAACTTCTAGAAGCTCCAACAGGTGGTGTAATAGGAAAATGAGAAATAGCTACTGGAGCTACTATAGGAGGATAGTGAAAATCATCAAAAATACATGGTTCAGCAGCAAAAGTATCGTCCTGAAGGGTCTGTCATCTTCTGATAATTTTCTCTGGGTCAGCTTCAGGTGTTGCCAAAGGCAGCTGTGGAGTAGACCTCGTGTGTCTGCCTTTGGAAGCCACAGCTAGAACAGTGGAGTCGCCAGGTGCACAGTTGCAATCTTCAATGTACTGAGTTTTTGATGCACCTTCAGAATCAGTGGACTTTGTCGTTCAATCCCAAGGAAAATCTTCAATTCGTCCCCGGCAAAGGCGCCAGAAATGCTAGCACTAGAAGTCACCTCTGGATTGCGTCGAAGGTAAGCCCAATACCCATCAGAATTTTATGTCACAAGTTGATTTTTTTTAAGTGGTCAAATGGGCGCAGACTCGAGATAATATCATTTTAACTCGGGAAACTGGACTAGTATGAGTAATCAATGAGGTCTGGAATCAACTTCAGTCAGTAAGTCGAAGCTAGGGTGAGTAGGAGGAAGACTTTGGTAAAAAAATGTAGAGACATGCCGTGAACATCAGGTCTTCAGCAGCCTAAGGAAGAAAAACTGAAAACACAAGATCTTATTGGGTTCCAATTTCAATGAAACTGAAAGAAATCATGATGGTATTACAATCAACATCCATCATAACACAATCACAAGAATTCATGAGAATCAGTGATACATGAACTCTCTCAGTATCAAAGGCAAATAAGACAGAGAAAGAAAGCTGACTTCGATTAATTCAGAAATCTCAGATCACAATACATAACCAGAGAACCAGAGACTTCACTCAAACTTTACAATACGGGAGCTTAGCTCTACCATCGACCCTAACAAAATATCAAAACTAAGTATTTATACTCAAAGCAACCTGCCAACACCAAGGGTGTGACCTGGCTACTTCATTCAAAGCTTCGCGTATGCACCTTCTTCTGCCAGTCTGCACTTGCATTCTTCTGTCAGACGCAATCTCAGATCAATATGGGTTTTGCAGGAAAATTCAATGACAGGGAGACCTCGGGTTGACAGCCTGCCTCCACGGCCGGTGCTTCCATGTTTTCCATTTACGAGGTGAAATGAGGTTTCAACTACCTCCCCTATTTCCATTAACTAACTGCATCAGGATCGGGGCAAGGCCTAACACCCATGAATGTCCCGGGTGAGCTTACGACTCCTTCGAGTCAATTCTAGCACCTCGTGATCACGCAGATCTTCCTCTGTGACCAACGCGAGCGTTTTGATCCTTTGCGCAGCTTCTTTTCATCTGAACCTGGGCTGGGACCGTGTGCCTAATTCCCAGGTGCTTCGGGATTTCGCGTTTCGCGAGTTTGCATTGTGATCCCTGCTGAAATCCCCGAGTCGCGAAATCACGATTGCTTGGATCGAGCGACACGTATCCCTTTGCATCGGACGGCCCTGATGAACATCGGCATTTCGAGACCTTGGGTCGTCGGCACTTCTTACTTCAGTTCCCCCCAAACGACTCTCCCTATGTTGATCATGCGCCACGTGCCTTTTGGGAATGGACGGTCAAGATCATTTCGGGACTTCGCATGTCGCGAGTCTTCAAAACTCTACCCTCCTACTTTCCCAACTCGCAAAATCGCGAAAAGTTGATCCAACGGTCCTGATCTCTCCTTTGATCAACGGCTGCGATATTTTCACGATTTCGCATTTCGCGAGTTCCAAAGACTATGCTCTTTGACTACTCTGACTCGCGAAATCACGATTTATGTTAATCGTGCACCACGTGTCCTTCCGAAATGAACGGCTCCGATCATTTCGCGACTTTGGACCTCTCCTTGACGCTAAACTTGATGCAACTGTATGATCCCGATTACCCAATGGACGTCGATCCGCTTTGCCAGATGGATCTCCACCGCCGAAAGTTGATCCTGTTCGCTCGCTTGATTTTCTTTTACATCAGACTGCTTTCAAGTGTTGCGCTTGGTGCTCACGACTTGGGCCTGTGAATAATTTCTTGGATGACTGGTTGAAGGCTCAGGAAAGCAGAGGATCAATGACAGAGGTAAAGAGAGAAGTGCTCGACTTTAGGGAAAACAAAAAAGGCTTAGGGTTGACACCTCTCGGGTAGGCAAAGAAGAAAATTATAAGCCAAAAGAAAAAACCTTACGACCGGGTCTGTAAAAGGAAGAGAGACAAGCAAAATACAGACTTAGGTAGAAAACACAAACCCCTAAGGCTTTGACAAGTTTATGTGATAACACATGGTACCTGTCCGTCGGGCATGATCCTGCACATCAACAACTACACCCTCCATGGGCTCATAAGTCACAGGGATCATAGCAATGTCAGTCACATCTCATCATCAATATTATTAAACATGTGCATAAAACCCCTATTACCCCAGTTAAAAGCTCAAAGACATTATACAACCCTGTAATACAAATTTGGGGAAAGTGACAGGGCATCCTATTGGGCTAGTATCCACTGGAAAAGGAAAGTTCCCGAAAAAGACTTCATCTAAGCCATGTAAGTGGATGATGTGGATAAGGGATGTCCTGACAATAGGTGCAGTGAAAGCAGGGGAATGCAAAGCTTTACCTGTGGGTGCCTTTATAGAAGGCGAGCTACACTTGTCCTGGATGCAATTGTTTCCAAGCCCATTCATGCCTTTTATTCTTTATTCTTATTTCTTTTTTTTCAAGAAGTTAATCAGGGGACACTACCCTGGCGTGGTGACCAGTGGTGGCAGCGTTACCCACAAGTACTTTCACAGAAATGAGAAGGTTGGCTCGTGATGAGACCCCCTTTCTCTTGGCCATGCAACCAAGAGTCACTACCCTGGTGTGGTAACTAGCTGCTAGTAGTGTCATACTGCTAGGTACCCATGGACCTAATAGGTTGGCTCATGATGAGACCCCCTATCCTCTGACTAGGTCTTGTTTTATTATTTTTATGGATCCCCCTTATTTCTTGTTGAGAAGCCTTTTACTGCTTCCTCGGGGATCCCTGGGCGAAGCATCTCGAGGTTTTATTTTTACGCTTTTATCTTTTGCCAGCTTGCTTTTACCTTCTGGGCCTTTAGCCCCTTCTTCCCACAAGGCAAGGTGCAACCCTCAAATGATTGGCCAACCCAATGCCTGGACAAAGGAAATGCGGTAGATGAGCGAAAAGCAAGATGAAAAAGTGGTAATATGAAAGGAGTGGATGATGGCTTTTCAGAAATCCCCCCAGTGGCAAACCAAAACCTACGGGCACAGGCTTGCTAGGGCATCCTGTCATTCCCCCCAGACATAGTCAAGTGGACAAGTATAAGATCCAAGCATTTGTTAGAAATAAAAGGAATTAAATGCACATATTCAAAGGTTTTGAGGATCAGAGTGACACATACCATGATACCCGGACTCAATACCTCATGGAGTAAGAACCATCTCTGACACAAGACCAAGCCGATGGTGATAGATGTTGCTGCTGCTGGCAAAGTAGAGGCGCTGTAAGGGAGAAAAGATGGGCCCTCCAGGGCCATGCCTAAGTCGATCTGGCTCTCGGTACTCCATATCTAGGACCTGCGGGCCTCGAGACATAATCTCCTAGTTATCCCTAAAAGTGGGGATAACAGTACATATGACCCGATTAGAAAATAGTTTGAGAATGACATTCCTGTAGGAATGGTCTCTGTAGCCCATGGCGTGGCTTTTAGCATCTGGGAGGACTGACATTCTTCTAGGACATAGGTTCGGATTAGAAGAATGGTCCTTGTAGCCCATTGTGGATCTTTCAGCATCTGTTGGGACAACTATTCTTCTAAGACGTATGTCCGGAATAGAAGAATGGTCTTTGTATCACTTTGTTGAGTAAGTGACTTATTCAACATCAGGTTGGATTACTCAGATGGAGTATGGCCTCGAGAGATGATGCAGTTGATGCTATTAGATGATGTTGATAGTGGTGATGTTACTCGCGAGTTGATCTACGTGATCATGAGATAGCATGTGTGGCTATGATGATGCTACCAACAGAATGGTTTGTATGTGCTCAAGACCATTATCGTTAAATACCTCCCTAGCTAGGAGGGAGTGTTGATATTACGGTAGTTGTGGGAGGTATTAACCTCCATGTGTAACCTCTGACTAGATTAGAATGTTCTGAAAGCTAGAGAAACCCTAAACAAATGTGTAGAAACCCTAGAAGACACGTCGGCTCAATAAAAGAATTAATATTTAAGTATTAGTCTCTAAAAGAATAAGTCGGCCTAGACAGGTGACAAAGAGCACTATAAATAGAGGGCGCTTGAGCTTATTTGGTCATTCACTCACTCACAGCTGACACAAATCAAGTGGTGCGCAAGTTTGGAGAAGGAGTG
The DNA here is from genome assembly GCA_009831015.1 of Picea engelmannii. Classification (NCBI taxonomy): domain Eukaryota; kingdom Viridiplantae; phylum Streptophyta; class Pinopsida; order Pinales; family Pinaceae; genus Picea; species Picea engelmannii. The sequence continues at coordinate 1,458,237 of ML781030.1, read as the reverse complement.
CAGCTGCAGCTACTGCAACTAGGTTTTTGGTCTTGGTTTCTGGTTTGTGGACTCTCTGTTTGGTGCGCTATTCTTGAAGAGAGAGAGATATGCTATCTCTTGGTCATCTGTTGGGTCTGGTACTGCTTCCAGAATTATTCTATCTGTCAAGGTTACGGTTCTCGGGGGTGGCCTTTGTGCCTATGGTTGGGTGACAACATAGAGATATTGTCTATGGTAAAACGAGCACATCGAATATTTAACACGATGGACTGAGAACAGTGAAGGGGGTACATTCCTTGGGTCAGCAGCTTGAGAGGAACAGGAGATTATGGTTGGAGTTGTTGTTGGAGTTGTAAAATTGCAGAATTTTTATTTCTTTAAGCATTGTGATGTAAATTTGTATATATATATATGCATATCGACATAGTGTGCACTATGGACGACGCACAATTGTAGGGGAGGGGGAATGTAACGCCCCCACTATAATCTCCAGTTTAATTAATGTTTAATGTAGATATAATGTATGGCTATGGCCAAGCGATGTATATGCGAATTGTATTTCTAAGTTTTAATAAATAAATTGAGATGTCAGTCGTTGGGGGATATGGACAGAAATGGGGGCTAAATCAATCCACAAGAGAGGGGAGGGTCTAAGAGAATGTCTAATAGGGGGCTCCAAGGGGGAATTACGCAAGTCTATTAATTCCACCCACATTCTTGAATTTTATAATCATTATGTATTAAACTCTTTTCTGATTGAGTGCCCCCAAAGCTAATCATTGAATGCATGTAAGAGGGTGGGTGTGAGAAGTCACATCCCATAGTTATTGGGATCATGGGGGCTTAGTACAATCAGCTTGGGGAAGCTTGTGAGTCAAGCAAGTAAGCCAAAGAGAGGAAATTTGTATGGGCAGTTACAGTAGTTTTGTTTTTACAGTCAATTTTTTGGCATGAATAACAAGCATAGAGCAAAAAAGAAGAGCTTGGAGTTGGAGAAACCATGGAAGGTGAATTTTGGAGCATGTTGGAGCGTTTATGGAGTGTATTTGGAGCAGAGGACTAAAGAGCCAAGTTGCCAGGCATGAAGAGTGAACTCCTGTGTGAGTTGAACTATAACAGCAAGTGTTTGTTGTTGTCGGTAGTTTTCCTCGTGGTGAGTTCCCTTGAGTTTTCCCAACAGAGAGATTCATGGTTACCTGTATCAAAGAGACCCTGATAAACGAATGGGACGCCCGAGGGATTGAGATCAGTAAAGGGGTACACTCCTTAAGTTGGGCAAGTCGAGAGGAAGAGAGCTGGTGGAAAATCAGGATAGTTGTAGGAGAATACCAGTGGGTTGTGGGATTTCTGAGTTGTGAGTGGGTAGTGAGAAACCACCCCCTTTTGTGGATTGCTAGTCCTAGCTCAGGGGTGACTTGTTGTTGAGATCTGGAACAACAAGTCTATGGTTGGGTGGAACATCCGTCCCAAGCAGCTGGTTGCACAACTGAATTAAAAGATAAGTGTTTCATCTGTTTATGTGTTGTATATATGAGTTGAATTGTTGTGCATCCACTTTGTGTTTAATAAAAAGTTATATGTTGTTGTGTTAAATTATTTAAGTTGCATTCATGTCATTTTTACTATGCTATAGATGCATTTAAATAATGGTATCAAACAGTAGTTAAATCTGGTTGTAATTCGTAGTTGGTAAGCTACAGGAAATTAGTTAGTTTTTAAATTTCTAATTTTATGAGTTTTTTGCTCATAATGGACCTCAGCTGGGTTGGGGAACGTTACAAAGACTATTACTAAGTAATCCCCAGGAATGTTAGTGTGGTGGATCAAGAAGGTGTATGAGTCGTCTTCTCCCTCTTTGCACCCCCATCCCTTCTCCACCCACACCACCACCCCCTCCCACCACCTTTCTTTTCACCAGAGAATACGTCAACTCATACACCACCCGCCTTAAAGAGTTACTTCCCCCCAATCTCTCACTTCGTGTCATTGGACACAACCACAGCCAAGTATGACACACTCTTTAGGGCCTTAGAGGAGGCATCGCTCGACTCTTACCCCCACTCCACTCGACAACACAACCATAAGCCCCCCCATGGCTCCTGCCCAATGAACCATTCATTTAACAAGGAATGCAAAACCCTCCACAAGCATCTCTCCTTCACCTTCACGCATGACCCCTCATCTTCCCATCACCTCCACAAAACCTATCGTTGCCTCCTACACTGTAAAAAATCACGCATTCTTCGCATTGAAGAAATACGAACTTTGCACGCCCCTCTACTACTCCCCAAAAATCTTTTGGCATGCCCCTTTCCCTAAACACCATGCCATCCTCCCAACCCTAGAACCCCAATCCGTGTTCTCCCACACGACCTCCCTTTATGACATTCCCGAACAACTCCCCACCCATATCCCCTCACCCCCCCTTCATGCCACCTCTTCTCTAAGAGAGACATCTAGAGAGCAGCCAGGGTTGAGCCCCAATAGAGAAGTAGACGAGAAAGGCCTCCAGGTCAAACTCCTCAAGCATGGCATCTAATCTCTCGACTCACACATTGTTAATTTATTTAACTACGTGGCATGCTCTGGTTTCCCCCACTCCTGATCTAGACACATCATTCACCCGATCCACAAATTAGGGAGCAATTATGATTGGAACAATTACTAAACTATCATGGTTGGACATGTTATCACACAATCTTGCACCTTAGTGCAAAGCCTTCACAAGGTACAAAGACTAATGGAACATTAGAAGTGTTGCCACTATCACCCAGACAACTACTTCCCTCATTTTAGTGAAGAACAAATCCAACACAAGGGAGGCTTCCCTAGTAGCCCCTAGGGTTCCTAAGGCAAGACAAGTCAAGTCCTAGGTCACCTATGTAACTACCCAAATTACCACCAACAAATTATGATATATCATTTATAGATTAAGTGGTTACTCAAAGTAAATTTCAGATTTAGGGTTTGTTATTTTTAGGGATGTTTTAGAGGGTTTATCAAGTGATTATCTAATGCAAAATATCCATAAACACTACAAATCTGAAAATTACTAAAGGTTGTTGTAAAACTTCCATAAAATATAAGAAATTACAGCAGTAAACAAGTTATAACGGTAGTATATTTCAGCCACTAAAGTAGATTGTAAACAAGCTAAATTTAGGGCTAAAATGAAGAATAAAAGTTAAAACTATGGTTTAAGTAAATTATTAATTTTGAAAATTCAAGAGCATATAACAGCCAATAAAACCAAGATGTTCAGCTCTAAAATTTCTGGAACACAAACCAGCTAGGCAGATTTTCCAAGAGAGATGATTTTAGGTCAAACACATGCAAGAAAACCCTAGGATTTTAGGTCAAAAATATGCAAGAAAACCCTAGGATTTTAGGTCAAAAATATGCAAGAAAACCCTAGACGTCTATGGTTTTTTATGGCTAAAAATTAAATGTAAGCTAAACAAACCCTAGATTTACCCTAAAACGAAGATAAAATTTGGAATTTTGAATTTAAGATTGACTGGATGAGAAAAGACTAGTGCCTACTAATTTTTCTGGGCATATGGGGTCAACTAAGGACTTTCTTGAGAAAGCGTAAGTGAGACTAGGGTGATAGTTAGGATTGTCCACTACAAGCCCTAGTAGATCGACCTAGTGCCTTACAAGCTTCAAGATTATTCAAGGGGAAGATACTCCACTAGTAATCTTCCAAGAGATTTGAAGAAAGGACTTGTTCAAGAAAATAAAAAGAAAGTGCACCACCACCACTAGAGTAGCACAACTACACTTACAATCATTCATAAACAAAATCCATAAAGACTTGGCGAGACCACTTACTCAAAAAATCAATTCATCCACAAAACCCTAGCCAAGAACATCCATGAAATGTTGTAAAGCATCCACAAGACATCATCCTCAAGAAGTCGCTCTACTTATCCATCCATAGCAAAAAGATAGTCATAATAGTAGACTATGAGGTGATTATGCCACCATGAGATATGGTCAAAAATACATAAACTATGAGGTGATTATGCCACCTATACAATAATATCTATGATACATGAATGAATGAATAAAAAAACCCCAAAGATGCTCTCCAAATCAAGTAAACTCTGCTCAAGTGCCAAGTCACCCTCCTCAACATGTGAAACGACCTCCTCAAAAGCCTCAACGACCTCCTCCAAAGGTGTCCCACAAGTGGTCAAAAATTCGGCGATAATCCTCTCGTGGCATATTTTAAAAGCACCATAACTATGTCAATTTTTGCCTGAATTTCTATTATAACCACAGTTCAAAAATCCTGTGGCCATTCTACATCTAATGGCATTAATTTGATAGAATTTTAGGCATTCTGTCAAAAGATAACTACTCCTAAAGTTGGACACCCTCAAAATATGTGCTAAAATCTCCTCAAGGTGTGCAACAGCCTCTTCAATGTCCTCCAAGAAGAACAAATCTCTATGCAATTCATCTCAATGATCCATGTAAGGTACAACATACAAAGCAAAGCCCAAGTGACCCAAAGTAGTCATCAATCTGGAGGCATGTACACAAGTCCAATGCAACATAAAAAGTGAGTCATGTCAAATGTAAATGCCATTAGGTAGATCACATGAAGTATCATCTTCTAACTTCACAATAACTCATACAATTCATACAATTTGTCAAGTTTAGGTATGAAGGGGGCATCATTAACCCCTATTACATGTGTCAACACCCAAGAAAAGAAGCAGTTCCCAAGAAAACCCATCAAGGAGCATGTGTAGTGATAAATGGTATGGTTTGACGAGTAACTTCATGAATTGCATTGCACAACCATATGAGGATGTTTAAGATATTCATCCACATGAGTGCCTTTGAAGTATGCGGGAGCCTTAATGCAATGAAATGTCTTTTCCTCGACATTGTGTCTTTCTACCCCTTATTTGCCTTTTTTCTTTATCTCACATTTTTTGGCTTTTGACTGTTATTTTATTTCATTTAGTCCTTTTATATATGCGCATATTATTGCATAGGACTTGGGATAATGGCCTCATAGCGAGGGGGCATTGCTCATGCTTTATTTCCTTTGTTTTTTTTACTTTTCTTTTCACCTTTTTTTATTTGCTCTTCACCTTGAGTTTATAGCTCTTTTGGGGTGAGGCTCTTCCCATGGGACTATGAAGCCCGAACTTTTTTGTGTGACATATGACAACCAACCCATGAGCGGGACAACGAAAATCGGGAAGGGTGGAGAGTGTTAAGTATGGATTGGGATATGGACACGCTACACCTTTCAAAGCCCCCTCGCAGTACAACTAAACCTAAGAATAACAACACTTATCTAGAAGATGATGATGATCACCAAGGTGAAACAAGGAAAAAGGCACAAATTTAAAACATCGTGATCCATTATCCGACTTGTTACCACACAATCTAGCACCAAGTGCAAAGCTTTCACAAGGCACTAAGACTAGTGAAACATGGAAGATGTTACCACTGTCACCTAGGCAACAAATTCCCTCTCTTTAGTGAAGGAATAGTATCTGACAAAAAGGAGGTTTCTCCAATAGCCTCCAAGAATCCCTAGGCAAGACACAATCAAGTCTAGGGCCCCCCAAGATGACTATTCAAACTACCACCAATGAAATAGGATAGACAAAGTATTAATGAGGTGGTGAGACAAGGTAGCATCGGACAGGTACTTCCACATTGGTTTGTGTCTAACATGTGGAAGTTGTCATTAATACCTCTCAAAACTTTGGAAATTCACTTTAATTAAAGGAATTATTAAAGTGAATCTCATTTTATAATTAATGGAGTTTAATTTAATGAAATGCCTAAGTTTTTGGCATTGGTGAATTAAATGAATCTTAGCCATTGATCTCAAGTGAGGTGAGAGTTAATCTCAACCATTAATCACTTTGGAGATTAGGATTAGGGTATAACTGAATATTATAAAAGGGAGCCAAGGTGAGAGGAGAAGACAAATTCCTTAGACATCTATTGGAGTCAGTGCAAAGAGGGAGCAAAGAAGGACTTTTGCTCAAGGAATTGAATCATGAAGAACTGTGATTCAAGGAGATCTCGGATAGGTGAAGAAGGACTTCCACCTGGAGATCTAGGCCAAAGGAGGAGGGAGGGCAAGTGTGCAACAAAAGGATCGGGCCTCCACAGATAGCACGTCATGCATATAGTGTGAGTATCGCGATACAGGTTGCACAGACAACGTGGGTATCAGCATACAAGCCGTGCAGAAGACAACACGGGTATTAGGATACAAGTCGCTCAGACAACATAGGTATTGTTATTGCACAGTTTGTAGCTAGGTTCAAAGGCTAGAGGATAGAGACCAAACTGGTGTAACAGGAACCTTCCCCACCCAATGTCACCTCAATGGGGAGGTTCTTTCTATTTAGGGAGGTTAGCCCAGGGGAGACGTCCCCGGTAACCTGGGGTTTTGAAGAGGCCAAAGTATAAAGGTTAAAG
>ML781030.1:1435142-1448966 GCA_009831015.1 Picea engelmannii | reverse complement strand
GGGCAGAGGTCGTACAGGCCAAGTTGTAGCTGTACAGGATCGTACAACAGCACAGGCAGAAGTGTTGGGCAGTTTGGGCAGCAGATCAGCCAATCATGTTTTGCTATATCTTGTCTCTTTTCTCAATGGACAGATTTTTCCCAAGTTGGGAAAGCCCTTGTAAGCTTTGATTCATTATTAATGAAAAGCTGATTTGAAGGGCAGAAATATATGTGTATGTGTATGAAATTTTGGCTTCCATTTGTTTCCACTATCTTGTTTATTTGAGTTGATTATTCTAGTTAGTGTATTTTATTCTGTGAAGTAAATCACAAGGAAATAATCTACCTAGGTGTTGGGATAGGATTGGAAAATCAACAAAACCTTTAGTAAGGGCCTGTTTACTACACTTTGTTCATCTTCTTTGGTGTGATCAATAGATTGAATCTCCATTTGCAGACCCATTATTCTCAGCATTAGAACTGTTGATCTGAGCTAATGCACAAACTTATACTGCCATTTCACATTGAATAGATAAGTCTCTTGCCAGCATCTCTTGATAATATTGATATTTACAAGCGTTACGCAAGAGCAGGACAAACCATCGAACTTCAAACAGGTGAGTAGGCCTATAGCAAAAAATGTGATGTTTTCACTCATGCCCTGCAATGCGAAAGCCGATGCAGTTTATATCAAAGAGATACTCAGCTGCCAGTCACAAACAATCATATGACTAAAACATATATTTCAAATCTTTGACAGAACAAACAAAATGCAAAATTCATCCACATATTTGTGTGTATTAGGACCTTTTTAGGAATTGCAGTTTAGAAGCACAACTTATTCTAGCTGATTTTTACTGCACATAAATATTAGATCACAGCATGGAGTACTAAAACTGATTATCACAGAGTTGTACAAGCAATAGACTGCAAGATACGATGCAGAAAGTTTCCCACTTTTACAGGATACTGTCAAGGATAAATTACAACTAAAAATTCAGAAATTTGCAATGATGAATTAAACATCCACAAAGAGGAATAATACATTCTGACTTAACAATGAACATTATAAAATTATATAATGTCCTTAAATATAGATGAGAATAAATAGCCCCAAGGTCTAGCTCAATTGGTTGAACCATCTTCCCAAGGCACAATGCCAACAGGGAGGCCGAATGTCACAGGTTCAAATTCAGTTGAGTCCCCTGGGGTTACCAACCACTATCGTAGCTGGCGGTTGAGCCCCTTCATCTGGATATTCTGGGGAAGAGGGGGAGGATACTACAAGGTTTTACTTGGAAAAAAAAGATGAGGATAAATAGTCCTTACCCAGTGTAAGTCATCATAAGCTTTCTCGCCTCTAAGTGTCCTTAATGTTCTTGCATCATCCTCTGTTATAGGAAGGCCACAAAAAGTCAAAAAAATGCTGGCGAGAACAAAAAGGGAAAAAAACGTATTTCACAATATTCCTTTAATTCAAACCTCAAGCTGTAGAATGACACTTAAAACAACTTTTCCTCTCAATTGACCTCAGAGTAGAACAACCTATGACAGAATATATCCACAATCCATCTCTTCCGTTACTAGTTCTAACAATTTTTGAGTGATCACTTTTGGAACTCGTCCCTCTCCCTTGTCTTCCCCACCCTTTTGAACAATTATTAAAGTCATCCTTGATCTAGAAAGAGAAAAAAAATTGCACCTGAAAGCCCAAGTTCAAGAGCGAGTTCTCTACAGTGAGCTGCTTTTCTAATGCCGCCGATAAATAGTTCTTTACGAGTCATGTTTGGCTTGTTATCCTTCCGAAAAACCTGAAAAGTACATCAAAGAGCTTCAAAAGACAAAAGGGAAAGTGAGGGCTATAATAATAAGTTATAAAGCATACAAAAATGTAGCTTCAACTGTTCCTTTTATGAGCATCATAGTAGATTGGTTGGACTAGCTTAAATTGGGGAAAATCAATCACGACATATCAACTGTTGTAAAATGAACTATTCACGAGGAATGTATAGACTATCTCTATATCATACCTGATATAATTCCATTATTTTTTTCTTGTGAAGATAATTAGGGATGAAGGTAAATATCCTGTGTGAATTTCTGTGACAAAAACTTGTTCCTCTTAGTAATGAACAGTGAGTAGCAGACACATGATAGAATGCGAATCCTATGTAAGCACTTGATAGCCTGCACCTAGTAGGAGTGGGGCATTTTCCACTATCTATTTGTTCCAGCTGCGTGGTCATATTTTTTGAAAAATTGCTTCCAGAGAGGGAAGGAATCCGGAGCCATGAGAGGGAACCAATGAGTGCATGTATTAGGGCTGCTCTGTAGGCTTCTAGGATGATGCTTAGCTTTAGCCATAAGCATTAAGTTTTCATTTAGCCTAGCCTTCTGATCCCTACCCTAGGAAGTGCCAGTGGTATAAATATGTCTCAATTCTCCATTGCTACGAGACTGACAAAGTGGAGTCTGGTAATATCTTTGCTTGCAAGATAGCGTTCACAGTAATCATAGTTTTAGTCGTCGGAAATTAGCCAAGGCGACTTGACAGTACTGCTAGTAAGTAAATCAGCAGCTTCTGCGAGCAAAGTGAATCCAATCTGAGAAGATCCCAATTCTTCGGAATCGATCATTCAGATCACCTCGTAACAGTATTAAGTGGCCTTCAAAAACAACTGCATTGAGTGGCCAACTAGAAACCACAATTGCCTAGTTACCCGTTTCTCGATGTTGTTCAGAGAAAGCTCTAATGGGGTGTAATGAAAAGCTGAAAGCCTCAAACAGCATTCAAACAAACTGAAAATGGTTGAAGGTTGCAACAAACAAATAACAATACTCTTAAAAGATGAAATGCAAACTAACGGGGTCATTGGCGACTATTGAAGCCAGTTTGTGTTGTAATTCAAATGCCTGCCGGCCGCCTGCCCATATAATTTTCATGGCTTCCACATCGAAGGTTGTCTCTGCCCGTTCTCTGGCCAAGTCCTCCATCTTCAAAGCAAACCCTGCAAATTATTTTGGGTTTCGGGGAATGTACATCTATATAAAACTGCGCTTCTTTCGGTTACTGTCTTGCGCGGTCTTGGCGCGCCGCCGGTTTCCATTGTCAATGTTTTGACTGTTTGCGTCTTACGGGAAACGATGTTCACGTGCGATGTTCTATATTTAGTTTCCGCGTAGTCTAAACGTTCCCACTCTCACGTTCCAGTTTACAAGCACGATATTCCATTTGTGTTGGTTGGATTCAGCAAAATTTTGGGTTAAGTAATAAAAATAGCCGTAGTCTAAACGTCTTATATTATGTTTTATTAAATGATTTTCATGGATATTTCTTTAAATCAAGTTAAAAATTATTAAATTTTTAAGTGATTATTTTTATATAATTTGAGTGTGTTAAAGGTTTTTTAATATGATGAATTTATTTCTACATTTAAAAATAAATTTTAAACAATAAAAAATAGTGATTTCATACAAATTTATATGACTAAATCCAAATTTAAAAAATTATTTCTTAAAACAGTTAAACAAAACCATAAAAATAAACTGTTAACTTTTATATTTTTATTATAATAATAATAATTTATTTTTAAGAATATAGGGAAGTAAATCAAATTCTTGTATAAAATCGGTGAATTGTATGAAACCCTCTCCCAACCATTTGACTTAAAAAAATATATATAAAAATAAAAATATATTCACTTTAAAGTTTAAAAATACTTTATTTTTTAGTTTCCCAATTTATTTTTTAACTTACAAATGTAATTAATTAAAACTAGAAAAAATTTGATGTTGTGTTTTTATAATTAAAAAAAATATATCTTCGCCAAGTTCAAAAGTACCATTTTTAACGCAACTATTTTCGAGCTTATTTTAAATTATTAAAAAAAAATGGTAAGAAAAAAGTATGTGAGAATGTCAATGTATTTTTTTTTAATTTCATTGTCACACTAAAAATTATATGATTTTAACCACATGAATTTATTTTTTAATACGGGTGTTTTCAAGTTTATTTTAATTTATTAATTTAAAAAATATATATCAATTAAGCATATCGAGAATGCTAAATCTTCTTTGAGAATTTCATTGTGACACTATAAATTATATATGATGTTAACAACTCCATATCACTGTTTAAGTTTATTATTACTAATTATACATAAAATTTATCATATTTTTATTTTCAGAAGAAAAATGGCTCGAGCTTATATTAATTGAGATATAAACTTTTTTACATCGATAATAGAGAGGACTCGTGCAGATGGGACAAAGTGTCTGACAGAAGCAAATGAAAATATCAATCTTGACAATGATGAAATAAAAAAAGGTTCCGGACAGCTAGGAATCAGATCTGTAATTGACTCTTAAATCAAACCCAGATTTGAAGACGGAAAATAGAGAAGAATAAGCACGCACTATTCCAGCAAGGTTTTTCCTTCTTTTTTTTTTTTAAGAAATTAATAGTTTGTTGTGCTCCTTCGAGTCCATTGATCCAAGTGAAATAAAATAAAATACCCATCGGAGTTTCGAGAGCTCTTTTGGAAAGACTATCTGTTTCTTTATTTGATTCCCTGTAAATGTGTTGAAAGTAGGTTCCTTGGAAATTTTTCTACAGGTCTCGAACTCTGCGCTTCCAACCTTCAATTTTGGTGGCATGTAGTTTGTCTTTCCGTTGAAGCCACTCGATAATGATTTTGGAATCCCCCAATAAGTGAAGATGTTGTAAGTGCAAGACATTTGCCATTATGAAGGTTGCCCATGCTCCAACTAATTTTGCTTTCATATTGGAGCCATCTCCGCAATTGAAAAACCATCTCACCTCCAGGGAAGTTGGAGTTTTCAAGGTTCCCCAGCACCACAAGTTGTTCCCCCGTTAATGGAAGCGTCATCGAAGAAGGTCAACGAATATACATGGATAGGACATATCAGACTCATTCTTAAAATTCTGGGACTAAAATCTGTTTGTGTGTAGGAAAGGGAATTTAGAGTTCTAAGAATGACGGCATTGGATGAGGGTAACGTACCTTCGAATAAAGCTTTGTTGCGCTCCTTCCACAAGTACCAGCACAACAAGACTGGCAGTTTTTTTGGAGCAGCTGAAATTTGTGTCCAATTGACCATGCAGTCATTTAAATTTTGCCCCTTCCAATCCAATTTTAAGTTCAGGAAATTAGTACAAGAAGTCCAGATCGCCTTTGTAAAATGGCAATGGATGAAGAGATGTGAGTTATCTTCAGTTGTTGCTCTGTAAAGGTAGCAGAAGCCAGGACCTATCCATCCCTTTTTTAATAAGTTATCCCAAGTGAGGATTTTTTGGTCCACTGCCAGCCTGAAGAAGAGTGTGATCTTTAATTGCAGGTTCCACTTCCAGAGCTTGAGTTTCCAGCCGTGAAGGTTTGGAAGGGAAAATAAAGAAAAAATGGCCTTGTAGCAATTATTGACCGAGATTTCACCAGAAGAGTCGCCTCCATTCCAGAGTAATTTGTCCTTTTTTGTTTGTTGGAGTGTGATCCCTGCCTGTCCAAGACTGGTCGTGTATTTGTTCCATTCTAGAGCTTGAATACCCACGAGTCTGAGGTCCCCAGGACTCTTCCAGATTTCAGTGTGGGTTAATGGATTCAAACCTGTTGATGCTTGTGCCAATGTGTGGATGTCCCAGTGCTTTAAAGTAGATAAGAGGTCCTCTGAAAGATGTGCTATGTCCCCCAGATCCAAGATAGTGTCATGGCTGATTTTCACTTGAGAACCCGATCCTGGTTGTCAGTTAGTCCAGTGATTGATGACAGGTAAGGCGCGCCTCAGACTTGTCTAGATTTTAGATGTTGGACGGCTATGAAGTGAGTCGTGCCTAAAACAATCGATAATTGGAGCATTGTGTAAATACTTATCAAAAATTACTTGGTGCCAGATGTTGGGATGAGTAAGTACTCTCCACAGTGTGGACGCAGTCAGTGCCAAATTGAAAAGGGGGAGTTTACGAATACCCCAGCCACCTTGAGATTTGGGTCTGGAGATGTCCTCCCAATTGCACAGATGATAATGGTGTGCTTCCTGGTGGCCGGACCACAAGAATTGAAACATTAAAATTCTGAGATTGTTTAGGATCAGGCAGGCGCGGCAGGGATTCTAAGGACATCTAGTAAACGTTTTGTCCTCCCAGGATCGACTTTAGAAAGATGAATCGACCTCCCAATGAGAGCCATCTGTTGCTCCATTGGTTGATTTTGTTAGCCAATCTAACCACCAGCCAATTCCAGTCGGCAGCACGGTGTGTTCTTGTTTTCAAATAATATCCAAGATACCGGAAGCCCAAGGAGAGGTCGTTGAAGGTGAAAGGGAGAAAAATTCTGAAAGAAGACAGTTCAGTCTCCGAAATGCCTTCGTGGTGAACTGTCGATTTTAGAGGATTGACAATCAGACCCGAAACTTTGCAGAACAGAGCGATCATATTGTTAATTAATTGTCATTCAGAGAGGTTCGCCTTAGATAAGATGAGAACGTTGTCTACAAAGAGTAGATGGAGGATTTTGGTCAGTCTGGAAACCTTAATCCCCAAGAGGAGGCCATCAACTAAGTTTTGTTTTAGTAAGAGGCTGAGTTCGTCCATCACTAGAACAAAAAGTAGAGGGGATAATGGACATCCCTGCCTGACCCCTCTTCCACTTGTGAATAAATCAGAAGCCTCTCCGTTGATGAGCACCACAAAGAAAGAAGAGGTGACACAAGTCATTATCCACTTGGTCATCTGAGGCTCCAATCCAATTATGTGCAAGATAAGTCTGAGGAAATTCCAGTCAATACAATCATAAGCTTTTCTCAGGTCCAAATTTAGCACAAGAGCTTTCAATTTATATTTTTTGATGTTGTGTAGGCACTCATGGGTTGTGCCTATGGCAGCCTGGATGTGCCTGCCTTTCAGAAAGCCTAATTGTTCAGTGGAAATCCTTTCAGAGAGTATGGGGATCAAACGGTTTGCTATGAGTTTAGAGAGAATTTTGTAACACAGGTTGCACAGTGAGATAGGCCGGTAATTTTCAAAGGATTCTGGTTTATTCGCCTTTGGAATCAGGGTCAGAAAAGTAGTGTTTATACCTCCATAGATTGTTCCCCTTCTTCTTGAATCTTCAATAAAAGCTAGAAGGTCTTCTCCTACCAGGTCAAAGAAGAAGATGTAGAATTCGGTTGTCCATCCATCTGGACCCGGGCTCTTTTCCTTTTTGAAATGAAATAAAATTGCCTTCAGTTCTTCAATAGTAACAGGACGGTAGAGAGCAAGTGAATCCTCCTCATTGACCATCTAAGGGAAAAGATCGGCTAGTCTGCACTAATCAACTGTATCCGAAGAGGAAGAAGCTTTGTAAAAAAATTTAAAAAAGGAGGTTGCTTCTTTCTTTAATAAAGCTTGATCATTTATCAAATAGTCGTTTTCCCCTTTGATGTCCCAGATAAAAAATTTATTTCTATTTCTGGAAGCCACATTATGAAAAAAAATTGTATTGCGATCGTCGCTAGCCAACCAGAGAGCTCTGTTGCTCAAACGCCACTTTTCTTCCTCTTGACAAAGTAAAATGTTTCTTTCCAGTTCCAGGTGTCTCAAATTGGATTCAATTGCTTGGCTGAAAGGTTCCCTCAAGTTTTTGGTAGTGAGAGATTTGATTTCTGTTTCTAGAAAAACCAGCCTGGCTTTGTCTTTTTCTTAATTTGTCTTTGTGCCAAATCTTGGTTTGTTGTTTCAGAACTTGAAGTTTCCAGACTAAATTTCTTTGAGGATTGGGTTCTGTAAATAATTTGGTATCGTTCCAAACCTTTTTTAACAATGTCCACAAATGAGTTGTCTTCGAGCCAATGCCCATTGAATTTGAAAGGGCAGTTTTTGCGTTTCGGCTGTAAGTTAAAATGAAAGCAGATGGGGGCATGATCTGAAAATATGGGGATTCAACCCAGGTTCTGAAGTGATCGAGAGTTGAGAGGAGATCTTCAGAGACCATAAATCTGTCAAGTCTTCTGGAGATCGTGTTTTGTCCTACGCGCCCATTGTGCCAAGTGGGCACGAGCACGGGAGGTTTGATGTCTACTAGATTTTTCGAAGCAAATAAGTCTTTGTAAAAAACATCAATATCACTGGAAGGGGTCGCTCCCCAGGCCTCATCCGAATCAAGTATGATATTAAAATCTCTGGCCAAGATCAAATTAGTAGCAGACAAGATTCCCCTGTCTTTTATTTTAGTCTAGTGACGTTGAGTAAAGTTAATTCCCGTTTGTCTAGAATGTTGATGCCTATTAACAAAATACCCCCCACGGAGATAAATGGAGTCAGATCAAGTGTCAATGGATCCCAAGCTACCAGGAGGCCCCCAGAAGTACCTACAGTGTTTACAGAACAAATAGCCCATGAAGGGCAAAAAACAAGAAAGAAATCCCTGGCTTTCTAAGCTGGAGCCAGGGTTTTTTGAAGGAAAACAATATCAGGTCTTGTTTGCTCCATCAAACGACGAAAGGAGGCGGCTTTGAGGGTGCCTCCAATCCCTCTTATATTTAGTGATAACATTAACATTACTTTTCCCTCGCCAGGGATTTAAGTGCTCTAAGTGGCCCAATATTTGAGGAAGAAGTAGAAAGTTGAGAGGTCTATTTGGTTGACTGTGCGAGATTTTTTCGACTGCTTCTAGTTTTGATCGGTGAGGTTTCTAAAGTGATGCCCCTCGACCAAGCAAAACTTTTATCGCCTCTGCCCAGCCTGTTCCGCGAACTTGAAGTCTCCAAATCACCCACTATCTCAAGGATTCTTTTTCCCAAATATGTAGGAAGCAATATGGTTTCGGTGATTTCCGGGCCAGTGGAAGTCAGGGAGTCAAGAATGTGTCTGAGTTCTGAAGGCTCTTCCTCCAGTTCCCTAAAACCATGCAGGATAAGAGTCTCGGGAGTCTCTAACTGTGGGGAGGTGGACGGTGGAAAAGGAGGAAGTGGGGGGTTCAGGGGTGAGTCAGGGAGTAAAGGGAGGATTGAGCTAGGAGGAGGGGGGGCGTCGGTCTTGGCATTGTGGAGAAAAAAGTGGGATCCACCGAGTTAGTGGGCATGGAGATAGGTTCTCTCACGGAGTTTGTGGGTAAGGAGGTATGTATTGAGTGCGGTTCTACAGTGTCGGTCTCTAGTGTTGTAGGGTTCGTCACCTCCTGGGATAAGGTTAGATTAGACTTGGTATGAGGAAGAGGATCAACACATATTCTCATAGGCAAAGTAACACTGGAGGGCGGATGAGTTAAGCATTTCGAGGTGTCCAGGTTTTGTTTTTCCCACGAAGTTAATGAAGAGTAAAGTGCAGGACAAAAGTAGTGTAGCTTACCCGAAAGAGTGTCCAAAGTCTCCAGGTATGAGTCTGATCAATGAGGACTGTAAGTGGTGTCAGTGGCTTGTGAATCAACTTCCATCATATATTCTGGAGGGTCTTCTTGCAGTAAAGTTTCTTTCGACTTGTCCTCCGACAATTTGCCTTTGCAGTCTCTCTGTAGATGTCCAGTGCAATGACACTAGTTGCAACGGAAGGGTATCCATTGGTAGTCCAGTTTTTGTTTGTAGTGTCAACCACGCCAGTCAATCTCTAGGACTTAAGGGAGTCCCTCATGAATGTTTATCTCCACTAGAACTCTCCCAAGCTTCCTTGATGGACTAGTGATTGACGCAAAGTCTAGAGCAATGAAGCGCCCCAGAGCGTTCCCTATGGCCTTGATGGCCTCTTCATGCCAGAAATGTAGTGGCAAACCCAGAAGGAGGACCCAAAGGTGTTTGAGGTGAAAGTATTCGGTTTCAGGGTTGAAGGCTATTCTCCATCTTTTCAGCATGAGGCTACTTTTGCCCAGGACCAAGTACTGGTTAAGAAGTAGTGAAACATCCTCCGGAGTGTGGCATATGAAGCCAAACCAGCCTTTAGTAAGTAGGACTATCTCCAGAGTATATCCAAGGAGAGGTGTCCAAACTTTTATGACCCAGTCTGAGACAGGAATGTTCGCCAGTGATGAATAGGCAAGTCTACCCACCAGACCACAAAGAGCAAGTCTGCAGGTATTGTTGAGACTGACATTGTCACCGAGAACCATCCTTCTATCTCGCTTGTTAGGTTTCCAAGCTCTTTTTCTGGTTCATGTCTGAGTGGGGGTAGAAGAAAGGTTTGGTGGTCTGTTAGCCACATAAGACTTCAGGATTGTGCTTTTCAGGGGTCACTTCAGTGTAACTGAGTTCTACAATAGAGGAAAGTGATTCAATAGAGGGGCACTAACGTGTACAGGAGAGGGTAGGCAGGCCATGAAGGGAGTCTGAAAAGTGCGTGGGTTCGGGGCGGGAGAGTGAGCAGTGGATGGAACGGTGTTTGAAAGAATAGAGTGTCTTGGCCTTAGGGAGGGTAAAGGGAGTTGACCTGCAGTGTCAGTGGTTCTGAAAATTCCTTCTCTGAGCCAATCAAGTTCGTCGGAAGGGTTCATTACTGCTTCAATGTCTTTGTGGAGCTTGTCGGGGTCCATAGGAAGCGGGGAGAGTAAAAAACTAAAAGTTACAGATCAATCACGGGAACAAACGCGGGGAGTTGACCAACGATCGAGAAAGGTTCAGAAAACGAGGAAGGGAAACTGTAGGGTTAGTGAGGAAGACTAAATAAAGGGTCCCCTCCTGTGTGAAAGGGAGACTGTGATTGTATGGCCGCCATTGTAGTTCCCAAAGAAACGTGTGCAACAAAGTAATGCCATTCGGGACCCATCTTGCCTTCAAAATTTATCATACTTGAACATTTTCATTTTTTTACATTCAAATATGAAATATAAGAGTTTTAATTTTCTCAATAAAAAAATTAATGATGTTCTTAAAATAAAATAATAATAAATTAATTACTAAAAAAATTACAATATAATATAAATTTATGTAGAGGAGACAAAGATAAAGTAGATAGTGAACAAAATTGAGAGCTCTGCCATCCTAATCTGTGTCGCTCTTTTTGTCGCTTGATCAATCATTTGGCCTACTATTATGGCAGGATGAGGGTCTGATCCTCCTCTTGATTTTTCCTCTATTGTTGCAGCTTTCAAGCGTCTACTGGGATCGACCAATCGAATTGTTTCCAAGCCCATCTAGGTATGTTTTGTCAAGAAACTTGACTACGTCCCTAAAGTTCACCTCCCTCAAGTGTCTGTGAGATGCAAGGTTTTAAATTTTGTTGAGAAAGGATTGGTAGRACAATTCACTGGACTCTATTCGTCCTCGTGATAAATGGAATCTTGGATCATCATAAACTGGTAGCCCCTAATCAAAGGGTGTGTCAATCATTTCTTCTGTGGAAGAGGGTACTATGCTTTTCTTTTCGAGTTTAAAGAGGACAGAAATCTAATTTTTAGGAGTGGACCTTACTTTAATGGAACCAAGGGCATGTATCTCAATCGATGGACCCTGGACTTCGACCCTAAAGTTGACATTCCTTTAGTTGTACCCATATGGGTTCATCTTCCTCACCTCCCTCTTCATTGTTGGGGGTATAATGATCTGAAAAGTTTTGGTGACACCATTAGTAAATACATTGATAAAGCAGAACCAAAACCACCAATGTTTTCCTCCGCCAGGATTTGTGTTGAGGTTGACCTGGAAAAGGGAATCCCATATGCCATCAAACTAACATTGGAGGACTAGTATTTCATTCAACAAGTTGACTATGAGAAACTACCTTTTAAGCGCAATTTGTGCCATGAATATGGCCATTTCACCAAAAATTGTCCCAAGAAACCCCATGAAATTCAAGAGGCTTTGGAGCAATGTAACATCCCCAATTTCAATCCCTGTATTAGCGATATGTAATGTAAATATGATGTATGGTCGTGGGCCTGAATATGTAGTATGTAAACATTGTATATCATGATAATAAAATAAAATGTGATTTCATTTGTAGATGGGCATGGACAGAGTCATGGGGGATGAATTTTCCACAAGAGAGGAGGGGTCAAAAGGGGGGTTTTATTCATATGTATTAAATCTCAAACCATTCCCTAAGTTATTGTTTTGAGTGAACGTTCTATTTTTTCCCTTTGAGTGTATGAGAGCCCGATCATTGAATACATGTAAGAGGGTGGGTGTGAGGAGTTGCATCCAATAGTTATTGGGAGCAAGGGGTTGAAGTACAGTCAACAATGGGGAGAGTGAGAGTCAACTGGATTAGGGGAAAATGAAATTTGTATGGGAAAAGAGAGTAGTTTTATAGACAGTTTTTGGGACAACAAGAGAGTGCAGAGTGCTAGAGTTTCAAGGTGGCCATAGTGGGCATGTGTGGTAGTTGTTTGGAGCTGGAAAATGCATGAAGAAGTAGGTTGGTAGGCATGTAGAGTGAGTTTTGTTGTGTAGATCAAATGAATTGTTGTTGAGAGATTCATGTTGCAATTGTAATCCCCTGGAGTTCCCAACAAGACAAATTTCTAGCCAGCATATGATAGAGCCCTGGAGGGAAGGGGGGTAGCCTGAGGGACTGTGTAGCAAAGAAGGGGATCCTATTATGTGCCCATTCCTTGGGTTGTGCAGGTTTTGGGGAAGAGATCTAGTGGATTGGGATGGTTGTAGGAAACTAGCTTGTTGTAAGTGGAAATTAAACACCCTTAGGAGACACCTTTTCTTATGGATTCCTAGTCCCGACTCGAGGGTGACTTGTTGTTGAGATTTGGAGCAACAAGTTTATGGTTGGGTGGAACATACATCCTCTGCAACTGGTTGCACATTTGATTTAAAAGATGATTGTTTTATCTATGTTCAATGTTTTTCTTTATGGGTTTATATTGTTGTGCATAAACTCTATATTTTTGAGAAATTACATGATGTTATGTGTATGTTTATTTAGTTGCATTCATGTTTATTGGAATTGTTGTTATATGCATGGGCATTTTTAGCATGTAACATATTTCTAATTAACGGTATCAAAAAAAGGAAAAAAATAAAAATTGATGGGTTTAGCAGTGGGGAATGTTATAGAATGGTATCAGAGTTCAAGGTTCAACACCGAGCTTGTATGGGCCAAAGAGAAACATAAATTATTTTTGGGCAAATCATTGTGGTGAAGTTTCACCTGTGATGGATTTGGGGAAAAATGTGACAACAAAGTGAAATACCCAAATTTATGAACGAATTTGAATTTAATTTGCCCTAAAAACGTTGAATAGATTATTAATGGCATCAATATGCAAGTTGCAAAGTTAAATTCAGTTTGGAAGGCTAGGTTTTTCATTTTAATGGCGACTGAAGAATTGGAGAATTGACGACCTAGATCATTTCAACATTAAGAACCAATGCCCAAGGTTCATTTGGAGGATTGGAGAGTTTTATAAACCAACAGTTGAGAGCTCTCAAATCTCGAAGATCGACAATCTAGATCCAACACAAGCTTGAGAAGAAAATTCTAAGTCTATATGTTAGCGAGTTTCAGACTTTGGAAAGACCATGAAGGGTGTTATCTTGACATCCTGACGGGGATTGTCTGAATAAGGGAGCTCGATAGCTTATGGATGAGCGACAGGTGGTAGCATGTCATTGGGAGTCAAATTTTGGGAAGGCTTGTTCGGGAGACCGCTTGCAGGAAGACCTTTTTGGGAAGGATTCATTCGGGAATATTTTCCTAACGGGTGAGTTTGATGGAGAGAGTTCAACAGTGTTGAGGCCCGCAGATTTTAGATAAGTCACGAGGCACACTAAATCGTCATCTTGATGGGAAAAGTTTGCAAAGGTAAGTTCAATAGGCTTGCGGCTTGCAAGTTTTGGGAAAATCTTTATAACATGCTACTAGACCACTCCGATGGGAAAAGTGCACAAAGGTAATTTTGATAGGCTT
>ML781030.1:1390507-1432969 GCA_009831015.1 Picea engelmannii | reverse complement strand
ATATCCTAGGTGCGAGTCCTCTTGTTGTTGCACATCGCGAAATCCCGACCTGCGAAACCTCGGAATGAGTTTAGTGATTAGTGGATATATGGTTCGGAGTTTCAGCTCCTTGGCATCCTAGATGCGAGGCCCCTCATCCTCGCACATTATGAAATCTCGACTTGCGAAACCCCAAAAGGAACTTAGTAGATATATGGGTTTCGGTGTTGCGACACCCGAAAATCCGAAGGGTATGAACCCCTGTCTTCATACATAGCGAAATCCCAATACGCGAAGTCCCAGTAGGAGAAATCCTTAAGTGGCTTGGTGTGAATAGGATTTCAGGTTTCGGGGTTTGAAGAGTCGAAGAAATCGACTCCCTTCCATTTCGAACTCCCAATTTCCAAAGTCTCGAAATGCGAAAGGCGCGTCTTGGCTTAGCCCGGGGTCACAATCGATGGACACATGGGAGTAAATCCTACGCTTGGTGCGTGAGTTGTACATGACGGATCTTCAACGAAAGAACCAGTGAATTGGTGTGGTGAAGGTCCTGATTGGAGGACCTAGCCTACGCTAGAACCTCGTAGGAATTCAGGAACTCTGTCCCTCGAAGAAGAGGAGAAAAAGCCGAAAAATCTTAGTTCCCGTAGTGGGTGTGTTACAAATTGGTATCAGAGCATGGTTACAACACTTGGCCTTCTTGGGCTCATGAACGGGTTGCACAAAGACTCCATTTGAGGCACTCTTAACATGAGTAACCCTCTATCTTAACCCCCTTTAATCAAAAGTCAAAGTTAAGAATGAAAAACCCCTATTGTGTGTATGCATGTGAAAAATATGAATATTGCGCGGGTTATGAATGTATATAAATATTGACTAACAACAAACATTTTTTTTTTCTTTGCACACAAGCGGACAATCAACCGCGGGAAATTTCAGACGTATAGAATGGTGACTCACCATGAAGTGGGGGAGGGCTCCCACAATAGAGACGAAGAGTCTGACGAAAGGAGGGCAGTAGGGACCCCTCCAGATCTAGCTGAGACTGTGAGGAGCCTCATGGTCGAATTACAGAGCTGCAAGGCTGACAACGAGAGGATGATAAAAGAGCAAGAGAAACAAATGGAAATTAATGCAGTTTTACTGCAGAGCTTATCCGACATACAAAGACAATTACAACATGAACCTGAGATACAGAAACGTGGTCATGTCAGTGGCCACACTGAGAGGAGTAACTCGAGGAAGGTCCACCCCAGAGATAAAGGACAAGTGTCAGATGATTCCGCTGGAAAGGAAGATGGTGACTCAGAGGGATCTTCTAGCAGCAACACTAGTTCTCATTCCCGAAGAAAACGAAAGAAGCAGAAATTTCCAAGAGTCATAATCTCGAAGAGTTCAAGAAGGCCAAACCACCCTCCTTCGACGGTGAAATAAAGAAGGGAGAGGAAGTGGAGGCCTGGCTGCTTGGACTAAAGAAGTATTTCAGAGTCCATGACTTTTCAGAAAACTTGAAGGCCCAAGTAGCCACCTTCAACTTGAATGGAAATGCTTCCATTTGGTGGGAAGACCTTAAGAATGTAAAAGGGATTCGCGAAGAAGACCTGTCTTGGGAACGGTTTGAGAAATACTTTAGGAAGAAATATCTGTCGGAAAAATACTTCGACGAAAAGACTAAAGAATTCTATGAACTCAAGCTGGGGCAACTCACCATAGAGGAATATGTCAACAGATTCCTCGAGTTGTTGAGGTATGTAACCTACATAAAAGCAGAAAAGGCAAAGGTGAAATGATTCATCAGTGGACTACCTAAGGACTATCAGAATATCATTGAATTTGATGAACCAAAGACCCTAGAGGATACTATCTGAAAGGCAAGATATTGTTATGAACAACTTGGGCATCGGCCATGACCTCGCGAAGGCTGGAAGCAGAAGAATAGTTCGGGATTCCAGAAAAGGGGGTTTAAATCCCCAAGATTTAAGGACTATAAAAAGAACTCAAGGATGAGCTTCCCAGCGTGAAGTGTACACTAGTAGAACTTTCCCTCCTTGAGCGGAAATAAACTTTCTGGATCTGCCCCAGTAAAGACTGATAACCCAAAGAGAGAACCCTTGAAATGTGGGGGTTGTGGAGAGTAACATCTACTGAGGGACTGCCCGCACCGACAATAGAACAGCCGGAGAATTTACAATGTTCAAGAAGCTACCACCATCAATGACGTGGCCAGGAGTGTGCCGCAAATTTATGCATCCTTGGATAATAACCAAGCGGACCACCAAGCTTCAGTGGTGGAAATCGAAGGTATGATCACCAACCATCTAGTGTCTATTCTGATTGACCCTGGTTCAAATTTGAGTTATATAGCCCCTAAGGTTGTTGATAAATGCAAACTACAGCCACATAAAAACGCTAAGCCATGGTTGGTATAGTTAGCCATTGGCACCAAAAGAAGGGTAGCGGAGGTCATACCAGCCTGCCAATTCATTATGGGCGAATTTCCCGCCCAAGCAACCCTTAACATATTACCCCTGGGATCATGTGATATGTTGATTGGTATGGACTGGATAGCCACCCATAAAGCTAAATTGGATTGTTACCATAAAACCTTGGAATGCGTAAGTGAAGAAGGAAGGAGGATAACCCTTCAAGGGATCCAAAAACCTGTCTCGGTGAGACAAATATCAGCTCTTCAAATGAGAAAGTATTGCAAAAAAGGATGTCCACTATATGCAATACAGGTGTTGAAAACAATTGAAGGTGACAAACCAAGCCTCGAAGACCACCCCACGCTGAGAGAATACAGAGATGTATTTCCGTAAGAGGTACCGGGTCTACCTCCGAGAAGGGACATTGACTTCTCAATAGAACTTGCACTAGGAGTGGTGCCAGTGTCTAGGACACCCTACAGGATGAACACACCTGAGCTAGTTGAGCTTAAATTACAACTGAAAGAAATGATGGACAGAGGCTATATCCGACCCAACGTGTCTCCATGGGGAGCACCAGTCCTGTTTGTGAAAAAGAAAGATGTTACCCTCCGACTGTGCATAGATTATAGACAACTCAATAAGGTAACTATAAATAACAAGTACCCCTTACCTAGGATTGATGACTTGTTCGATCAAGGGGGAGGTGCCTCTATATTCTCGAAGATTGACCTGAGATCTGGGTACCATCAAGTCTGAATCAAGGGCGAAGACATCCACAAAACTGCCTTCAGGATGAGATATGGTCACTATGAGTTTGTGGTAGTACCATTCGGATTGACCAATGCCCCTGCCACTTTTATGTGCTTGATGAACAATGTGCGCAACAAATTCCTAGACAAATTTGTGTTGTTTTTTATTGACGACATATTAATTTACTCCAAGGATAGAGAGGAACATGAGGAACACCTTAAAGTTGTGCTTCAAGTGCTAAGAGAACATCAACTCTATGCCAAATTTAGCAAGTGTGACTTTTTCCAAAAGCAAATACATTACTTGGGCCATGTCCTATCTGAAGAAGGGGTAGCAGTAGACCTTGATAAGATTACGTCTATCATGGAATGGCCTACCCCGAAGGACGTTTCGGATATCAGATCCTTTATGGGATTAGCAGGATACTATAGGAGATTTATAAAAGGATTCTCCAAGATTGGGTGTCCAATCACTACCCTCCAGAAGAAGGGGACAAAATTCACATGGACACAAAAATGTGAAGAAAGACTTCAAACCCTAAAACATCTACTGACCCACGCACCTGTGGTGAAGATCGTCGATTCCGAAGCTGACTTCCTCGTGTGCACAGATGCATGTAAGGAAGGGATCGGAGGAGTCCTCATGCAAGGAGGAAGTGTGGTTTGCTATGAATCCCGAAAATTGAATGAGCACGAGGTCAACTATGTGACCCACGATCTAGAGCTGGCCGCCATAGTGCATGCCTTAAAAATGTGGAGGCATTACCTCCTAGGAAGAAAGTTTGTACTTATGACAGACCACTATGGATTGAGATATCTGTTCGACCAACCAAAGCTCAATGCTAGACAAGCTAGGTGGATGGCCCTCCTCAGTGAGTTTGATTTTGAAATCAAACATATTAAGGGAAAGGAAAATAGGGTGGTTGATGCCCTTAGTAGAAGCATGAAAACAATTCACTTGGCAGCGGTAAGCACCTGCGAGACGGATGTCAAGGAAAGAGTAAAAAATGCACAAGAGACAGACACATTCTTCCAGACCGTGACCTCGTACCTATAGCAAGAACCCACAGGGATAAAGTATGGAGGCTACCAGATGATGGAAGGAGGTCTGCTCACTTACAGAAACAAATGGTATATCCTAGATTGTGACGTCTTGAAGAGGTTCATAATGGATGAACTGCACAAAAGACCCTATACGGGCCATCGAGGATACCAGAAGATGATCACGACCACCAGGAATTGGCTTGGATTGAAGAAAGACATAGCTGAGTACTTAGCCAAATGCATAGAATGCCAACAGGTTAAAGCATAACACCGACACCCAACAAGATTATTACAACCTCTACCAATCCTGAAATGGAAATGGGAAACCATCTCCATGGATTTCATCACCGGATTACCAACCTCGACCAAGCAGAATGACGCCATCATGGTAGTGGTGTATAAATTGAGCAAGTCCGCTCATTTTATCCCTGTCAAGTCAACTTGTAAGGCAATAGACATCGCCAATGTATTCATGAAGGAGATATTTAGACTGCATGGTATGCCGAAAGAGATCATGTCTGACAGAGACACGAAATTTACTTCCAACTTTTGGAAATCATCGATGGCGGGTTTGGAGACCAAGTTACTATTTAGCACAACCTATCACCCTCAAACCGATGGACAGACGGAAAGGGTGAATCAAATAATAGAAGACATGCTCAGGATGCATGTAATGCATCAACCCAAAAGGTGGGAAGACTACCTGCCACTAGTGGAATTCACTTACAACAACGGCTACCAAGAATCCCTAAAGACGAGCCCTTTCGAAGTCCTTTACGGTAGGTCGTGCAATACTCCAGTCGGTTGGAGTAATCCCGTAAACAGAGTTACTATTGGACCCGACATGCTGAAAGAAATGGAACAACAAGTGATTCAGATAAAACAAAATCTAAAGGTCGCTCAGAACCGACAGAAAAGTTAGACCAAAAGAGAACTCCAAGAGAGTTCAAGGCGGGAGACCACGTATACCTCAGAGTTAGGCCCAGGAAGAGTTCCTTGAAAATGCGAGCATGTGCCAAGTTGGCACCTCGATATTGTGGACCCTTTGAAGTTCTAGATAGAGTGGGACCTGTAGCCTATAGGCTAGCACTTCCTCCCACAAGAAAAGCACATAATGTTTTCCATGTTTCATTATTGAAGAAATATGTACATGACTCTAATCATATAATTGACTGGTCTGTGATCCAGGTGGAACCGGAGGGAGGCCAAAACCTCAATGCATACTGGACAGAAAGGAAACCCTACTCAGGAACCAAACCATTGCACAGGTCAAGGTGCAGTGGAAACATTTTGGCCCAGATGAGGCTACGTGGGAAATGGAAGATGCCATGAAATGGGCATATCCGATTTTGTTTACTTCTGTACTTACATGTTCTATTGATAGATAGAACATCAAGGATGATGTTCCTTTAAGGGGGAGGGAATTGTAATACCCTGTTTCCCCCAATCTATAAAAATAACTCTATTGGCCAAGAACTATGGCAAACCCCAAGATGTGAATGTGTGATTTGACGGACCCTGTGTAAAAGGGTCGATGAATGTAAATGACGTGTGAATATGAGTCGCATGACTATTGGGAGGGGGATGTGTTGAAAAAGAGACCACGATGGCTGATGAAAGGTGGTGGAAGGCACCTGGAGTGGTGGCGTTAAATTCCACCGAACCAATACCGTATTGGTCTTTATTGGCTCAAAGACCAAAGCTACTCTCTGGCCCTGGAGTGAATTACTCACCAAGATGGTAGGTGGGGAGGCTCCTCATGAGTTAATGAGGGGATGGGGTTGAACCGCCCATCCATAGAATCCCTCAGACCTAACAACTACGGGGGAATTCACGCCACACGCGAACTTGCAGGACAAAGCAAGAAAGGAAGTGTGGGGAGATGACAGCGCGCAACAGGAATCACAGAAGGAGAACTAGAGGAACTCCGAAAAATACAGCGAGTCTTGAGCAGAGGAGAAGGAGAGTAACCTTCGTCCTTGACTTCCGACGAGAGGGAAGTAGGAGACTGAGTCTCAAAGCCTTGTGATCTAGCTCGGGGGTAGCTAGTGGTAAATCCATTGGGAGTCGCTGAGCCTACGTTTGGGTGGAAACGAGCACCCCTCTCAGCAGTCGTGCCATACTTGGTGTTCTTTCTAATAAGTGTTTACATCTCGCACCTTGAATTAAATATAATGGATGCATGCTCATGTTTGTACACTTATAAATGATTGATTTCTGTATAGGAGTGTTTGCCTGGTGTTTCGATCATCAACAATGAATGCGTGCTTATACTTATATGACTATAATTGGTTTATGTATTGAATTTATAAGTTCAGATTCGAGCTCATTCCTTGGAGAGTTGTCCCATGTACACGACCCATGCTATTCCCTGGTTTGTTTTCCCGAAGGCACCTCCTTCTGGGAAGCTCCATCATATTCCAGAGCCGAAATGAGTTTCTGGAAGGGACTACCATTTTTAAGTAAATATTTAATCTTACCTCACCCCTGTCACAGAGTTCGTAGCTCGATAATCTAAGAAGACCTTTCAGTCAGGTCACCCAGCCTGGTGATAATTACCCCAGAATTCGTTGAAGGATTTTATGGCTTAAGTTTGGAAACTTTGCACTGGAAAGAATGGTTCCCAAAGATGTTGGTGTTTCGGAGTTTCGACAACCGGGAAACCCAAGGGTAAGTTTCCTTTTGCTTGCCAGATGCGAAACCCTGAAATGAACTTAGCGTGATATATATATATATCGACATTTCGGAGTTTCGGCTCCCGGGAAATCCAGATACGAGACCTCTTGTCATCGCACATCGCGAAATCCTGACTTGCGAAACCCCGAAACGAGCTTAGCGTATATATATATGAACTTCGGAGTTTCGGCTCCCAGGAAACCCAGATGCGAGACCTCTTGTCATCGCACATCGCAAAATCACGACTTGCGAAACCCCAAAACGAGCTTAGCGTATATATATATGAACTTCGGAGTTTCGGCTCCCGGGAAATCCAGATGCAAGACCTCTTGTCATCGCACATCACAAAATCCTGACTTGCGAAACCCCGAAACGAGCTTAGCGTATATATATATGAACTTCGGAGTTTTAGCTCCCGGAAAACCCAGATGCGAGACCTCTTGTCATCGCACATCGCAAAATCCCAACTTGCGAAACCCTAAAGGGAGTTTAGAGGGTATATGAGCTTCGGAGTTTCGACTCCCGGATATCCTAGGTGCGAGTCCTCTTGTCATCGCACATCGCAAAATCCCAACCTGCGAAATCCCAGAATGAGTTTAGTGATTAGTGGATATATGGTTCAGAGTTTCGTCTCCCGGGCATCCTAGATGAGAGGCCCCTCGTCCTCGCACATCACAAAATCCCGACTTGCGAAACCCCGAAAGGAACTTAGTAGATAAATGGGTTTCGGTGTTGCGGCACCCGGAAATCCGAAGGGTATGAACCCCGGTCTTCATACATTGCGAAATCCCGATATGCGAAGTCCCAGTAGGAGAAATCCCGAAGCTGCTTGGTGTGAATAAGATTTCGGGTTTCGGGGTTTGAAGAGTTGAAGAACTCGACTCCCTTGCATTTCGAACTCCCGGTTTCCAAAGTCCCGAAATGCGAAAGGCGCATGTTGGCTTAGCCCGGGGTCACAACCGATGGACACATGGGACTAAATCCTACGCTTGGTGCGTGAGTTGTACACGACGGATCTTCAACGAAAGAACCAGTGAATTGGTGTGGTGAAGGTCCCGATTGGAGGACCTAGCCTACGCTAGAACCTCATAGGAATTCAGGAACTCTGTCCCTCGAAGAAGAGGAGAAAAAGCCGAAAAATCTTAGTTCACGTAGTGGGTGTGTTACATTCAACCTGTTTTAGTGACCACTGAAATATTAAACCTGTCAATTTCTACGAATATTTTCGAGATTTTGAATGTCATAAATTTAAAGAGGCATTTTGAGGGCCTAAACAACATTTTCAGGGAGTCAAAATCTTGGGAACTATATGAACCTATGGGACACATAGTCTTTGTTGCTTAAGTGAAAGAACTCGATAATATCTTTCCAACGATCCATATTGAGCGCAAAACTGAGTTCATATGAGAAAGTTACAAATGAAATAGTACATGGTATAAATTAGGTATCAGTTTACTTCCAGAGGGAATAACTCCTTGCTTAGAAGTCAGTTTGGGGCACAAGAGTAGTATGTGGAAAGATCATGGACCATGGAAAACATCCATGGAACCATAATTGGAATCTGGGTACCTAAATTGTATAGGATGGAAGAGAAGACACATGTAGCATAGAGGGATAAAAATGATAAAGCAGACTAAACTTTTGCAGACCATAACTATAAACCTAGAGCTCAGATTTGGGAAAACGAGCAGTCATCGAAAAGTTGACTTAGAAAGGAATGTGTCTAAAGAATCATAATTTGACTTAGTGCATCGTTTTCTTCATAAATTGACGTGAAGAATGACATGCAACCTAATTAATAAAATATTTTGCAATATGCCTAATTCTAACAATAATTGTTGCATGCACATTTTTGCAGAGTTAGAGATATAGGAAAGTATATTTGGTTTCCTACATGAAGACTAGATATATGGAGGATTCCCGATGATCTTACAGTCATGGATATGAGTTCAAAGGCTTACATGTTAGCATGGGAAATACATAAACAGAGTCCAATGGATGCAGAAGTAGAGTGGAGCTAGTGGAGTTGGTTGAAATTATGAGAAGCTTGCAGAGAGAAGTACACATTTATAGAACAGACAATGAAAAGATGAGGAGGACTCAAGAAGAACTGCTACAGAGTTTGAATATGTTGTAGAAGCAAGTCAACAAATATTATGGCACAAAACAAGCAGCCAATGCAAGGCAAGTAGAAGTATCCATATCTCATGATAGGAGGGATGATTGTGAGGGATCTAGACAATCAAGGAGTGTTAGCAAACATCACCATCATCACTCTCCAGGACACTCGACTAGAAGAGGACATGCACGCTCAAGGTCAAAGAGTGGCCCAACTGGTCTCCTTTCCAAAGGCAGAGGAGGAGGCATGAGGTAGATGATTTGCAAGGAGAGCTTAGGAAGATTAAGCCTCCTACTTTTGATGGTGATCACAAGAAAGATGAAGATGCAAAAGCATGGTTGTTGGGAGTGAGAAAATATTTCCAATTGCACAATTATTAATCAAATGTAGAAGCCAAAATTGCAACCTACCATCTTCAAGAAAAAGTGTCTATGTGGTGGGATCAACTCAAGCAGGTTAAACATATTGATGAAAAGAGAATTTCTCGAAAGCAATTTAAGATATATTTCCAATAGCAATACTTGTTAGAGAATTATTATGGCAAGAAGATGAAAGAGTTTTTTGAACTCAAGCTTGGAAGCATAACAATAGATGAGTCTGATAGGAGGTTCCCTGAGTTGTTGAGGTATGTTGGCTTCATAAAAGATGAGAAGGTTAAAATCTAGAGATTTATAAGTGGGATACCTTATTTCTACAGTGATAAGATACATTATGATGAGCCCGGTACATTGGAAGAGACCATAAGGACAACAATGTACATTTATGAGCAGAATAGAAGAAGATCAACTTTCCAAAAGGCTTGGGATGACAAAAAGAAAGGCAAGATGGAGCAGAGAAGGAAAGGTTTTAAGCCACCATTTTACAAAAACAACTCTTAAGCATATCAACAAGTACAACCATCACAAAATGAGCCCAATATGACAGACTCATTTGGGAAAATGCCAATACAACAACCCATAAAATGTTTGGGATGTGAGGGAGACCACTTGTATAGGGATTTCCCTCACAAAGGATAAAGGATGAGGATTGTTCACAATATTCAAGAGGTTGATATAGTTGAGGACATGCGCAAAAGCATGCCAAGTATCTATGCAACCTTGGATAACAAGCAAGAATAGTACCAATCTCCCATGATTGAAGTAGAAGGTAAGATTGATAATCATCCCATAGCCATTTTAATCTATTCTTAAGCTAGCCACAGTTATATAAATCCCAATCTTGTTGAAAAAATTCATTTGCAATGAAGCAAACATGAGAAATATTGGTTGGTTCAGCTAGCCACTAGAGCTAAGAGAAAGATTACCGAGCTAGTTAAGGATTGTCCAATGGACATGAATGGAATTAGCACAAAGGTAGATTTGAACTCCATACCACTTGGGTCATATGATTGCCTGATTAGTATGGATTGGTTGGACAAGAAACATGTTATCATAGACTACTACAACAAGGCATTCACATGTCTTGATAAGGAAGGGAAGCAATGGAAAGTTCAAGGGATACCAAGGCCTGTATCTATTAGAAAATTTTTGACCATGTAGTTAAAGAAGAGTTTCAGGAAAGGATGCTAGATTTATGCAACCCACAAGGAAGATGCAACCAAAGATAAAATTCCAAGTGTTGAAGACCAGTCGGTCTTGAAATAATTTTAGAATGTATTTGGGGAGATACCAGAGTTGCCACCAGAGAGAGACATTGATTGCTCCATTGATTTGGTGCCAAGAGTTGCCCCGGTGTCCAAGATGCTTTATAGGATGGGCACGCCAGAGTTGAAGGAATTGCAAATGCAACTAGAAGAGTTGTTAAATAAGGGGTACATATGCCCAAGTATCTCACCATGGGGTTCTCCAATGCTCTTTGTGAAAAAGAATGATGGAACCTTAAGTTTGTGCATTGATTTCCGACAGTCGAATAAGGTTACCATAAGTAACAAATATCATTTTCCAAGGATTGATGATATTCTTTATCAGTTGAAAGGTGCAAGAATATTTTCCAATATTGACTTGAGGTTAGGCTATCATCAAGTAAGAATAAAAGAAGAAGATATCAACAAGACAACATTCAAGACAAGATATGGACATTATAAATTTGTGGTGGTGCCATTTGGGCTATCAAATGGACCAGTTGTCTTCATGTGTCTAATGAATGGAGTGTTCGGGAAATATTTGGACAATTTTGTAGTTGTTTTATTGGATGATATACTCATCTACTCAAAGATAGAGGAGGAGCATGAGAAACATTTAAGGATGGTGCTACAAGTATTGAGAGAGCATCAATTGTATGCCAAGTTAAGCACGTGCATTTTCTATCAAAGGAATATTCATTATTTGGGCCACATTATTTTAGAGGAAGGGATAACAATTGATCCTAAGAAGATAGAATCCATTAGAGGATGGCTAACACCAAGGACTATTACAGAGGTCATATCATTCATGGGATTTGCAAGTTATTATAGAAGATTCATTAAAGGTTTTTCAAAGATTGCAAACCTAATTACTTCTTTGCAAAATAAGGGTTTAAAATTTGAATGGACTTCTAAATGTGAAGAAAGCTTTTAGCAACTAAAGAATATCATGACAAGTGCATCAATATTGAAGATTGCAAATCCAACTAAAGATTTTTTGTATGCACTAATGCATGCAAGGAAGGGCTTGATGGAGTCCTCATGCAAAATGGGCATGTGGTATGTTATGAGTCAAGCAAGTTGAAAGAACATGAGATAAATTATGTCACACATGATTTAAAATTGGCAGCTATAATTCATGCATTGAAAATGTGGAGTATCTCATGGGAAAAAGATTCGAGTTGAGAACATACCATAGTGGTCTGAAATATTTATTTGGACAACCAACCTTGAATTGGAATTCCTCAGTGAATATGACTTTGATATTAAAGGAAAGGAACATAAAGTGGTTGATGCACTCGGTAGAGAGTGCATGAGATGCATGATACAACCATTAGTATGTACATGTATGATTTAAAAGACAAACTTTAAAGGATGGAATTTCAAATCAACACTATTTGCAAATGAAAGAAGCATTACAACAAGGTAATTTTTAGCAATTTAAAGATTTTGAGTTGAAAGAGGATGTAGTCCTCACGTACAGGGGAAAAGTATATGTACCAAACTCCAAAAAGTTGAAAAATATAGTGTTGAGAGAAATGCACAATGTGCCATATGTTGGGCACCCAGGATATCAAAAATCAATTGCAGTTGTAAGAAGCCAATACTTTTGGCCAAAAATGAAGAAAGAAGTGGTTGATTACATAGCCAAATTCCTAGAATTTCAAAAGGTAAAGGTTGAGCATATACATCTAGTTGGATTGCTACAACCATTTCCCATTCCTAAGTGGAAATGGGAAGTTGTTACAATTGATTTTATTACCAAACTTCCAAGAACAATGAAGCAACATGATTCCATAATGGTAATGGTGGATAAATTAATTAAGTCTGCACATTTTATTACGGTGAAGACAACTCACAAGGAAACCAACATTGTAGAAATTTACATGAAGGAAATTGTCAGGCTATATGGAGTGCCCAAGGCAATTATTCTAGACATAGATCCCAAGTTCACATCAAATTTTTGGAAGGGTTTGTTTAAAGGATTTGGGACAAATTTAAGTTTTAGTATAACATATCACCTGAAGTCAAATGGGAAAACAAAGAGAACTAACATGATAATTGAGGATATGTTAAGAATGTATGTAATGGACCAGCCATCTAAGTAGGAAGACTATCTTCACTTGGTTGAATTTTCTTACAATAATGGGTACCGGGCATCATTGAAGATGAGCTCATTTGAGACCTTGTATGGCAGAAAATGCAACACGTCAGTGAGTTGGGATAACCCAACAAACATAGCAGTTATTGGGCCATAATTGCTAAGGGAAATGGAAGAGAAGATGGTAAAGATCAAGCATAATTTAAAGGTTGTGTGGGACGAACAAAAGAGATATGTAGAAAAAAAAACAAGACATGCAGGGGATTCAAAGTGGGCGAGCATGTGTTTTTAAAAGTTAAAGCTAAAAGAAGCTTGCTAAGATTGGGAAGTTGTCCACAGTTGGAAGCGAGATACTATGGGCCATTTGAAGTCTTAGAGAAGATAGAACAAGTTGGATACATGCTTGCATTTCCTGCATCCATGAGCATTCGTAATGTGGTTCGTGCGTTTTTATTGAAGGAATATGTGTATGATACTAACCACGTAATTGATTGGACTATGATCTAGGTGGAACACGAAGGGAACTTTCAGGTGGAACCAATGCACATCCTGGACTGGAAATTCAAAGAGTTCGGGAACAAAGCTATTGGCTTGTTAAAAGTTCAATGGACCTGCTATGGTCCTGAATATGCTACGTGAGAACATGAGGAGAACATGCTAGCGGAGAACCAATAAATTTTTACAAATTTTGAAGAAAACTAAATGTGCATTTGTATATAAGTGTGCAAGTCTCTGCTTCGACAGCTAGAGTTCCTTGAACCACATCTCAAATATTCCTGGCCAACCTATGTTGGAGCCCTGGAAGGGGAGTGGTACAACCTAAGGGACTATAATGCAGATAAGGGGATACACTTCCTTGGGTTGTGTAGGTTGACAGGAACAAGAGATTTATGGTTGGAATTGTTGCGGGAGTTCTGAACATGCAAAAATACCAAGTATTATGATGTAATTTTGTACATGTATATCAGTATGGTGTTGTGCACCGAGGATGGTGAAATTTGTAGGGGGAGGGGAATGTAACATCCCCATTTTTAATCCTCGAATTAGCGATATGTAATGTAAATATGATGTATGGTTGTGGGCATGAATATGTAGTATGCAAACATTGTATATCATGATAATAAAATAAAATGTGATGTCAACTGCAGATGGACACAGGAAGAGTCATGAGGGATGTGTTTTCCACAAGAGAGGAGAGGTCAAAAGGGGGTTTGTATTCGTGTGTCTTAAATCTCAAACCATTCCCTAAATTATTGTTTTGAGTGAACCTTCTAATTTTCCCCTTTGAGTGTATGAGAGCCCAATCATTGAATACATGTAAGAGGGTGGGTGTGAGGATTCACATCCCATAGTTATTGGGAGCATGGGGCTGAAGTATAATCAACATCGGGGAGAGTGAGATTCAACTGGCTTGGGGGAAAAGGAAATTCGTATGGAAAAAGAGAACATTTTTATAGGAAGATTTTGGGACAACAAGAGAGTCCAAAGTGTTAGAGTTTGAAGGCATCCATAGTGGGCATGTATGGTAGTTGTTTGGAGCTATAAAATGCATGAAGAAGTAGGTTGTTATGCATGTAGAGTGAGTTTTTCAGTGTAGATCAAATGAATTATTGTCGAGAGTTTCCTGTAGCAATTGTAATTGCGTGGAGTTCCCAACAAGAGAGATTCCTAATCAACCTATGTTGGAGCCCTGGAGGGAAGGGGAATAGCCTTAGGTTCTATGTAGCAGAGAAGGGGATCCCATTCCTTCGGTTATGTAGGTTGTGGGGAAGAGAGTTGGTGGATTGGGATGGTTGTAGGAAACTAGCTTGTCGTAAGTGGACAATAGAAACCCTTAGGAGACACCCTTTCTTATGGATTCCTAGCCCTAACTCAAGGGTGACTTGCTATTAATATTTGGAGCAACAATTCTATGGTTGGGTTGAACGTATGTCCTCTGCAACTGGTTGCACATTTCATTTAAAATATGAGTGTTTTATCTCTATTCGATGTTTTTTATTTATGAGTTTATATTGTGCATAAACTCTGTATTTTTGAGAAATTACATGTTGTTATGTGTATGTTTATTTAGCTGCATTCATGTTTATTGGAATTGTGTTGGATAGTTGGTTTTCATTGATGTTGTTTATAGTTGGTTTTCAGTGATGTCAACAAATGTGGTTATCATTGATGTCAACAGGTGAATGTGATGGGTGCATTTGAAGAAGTCTACAATAAGCCCCATAAGTATGGTCATGAAGCCCATAGTTGTTTGAGGAATTAAGACATGAAGGACAATGTAAACGCAGGTAACACAATCATAGATGGATAGTCCTTGTCATTTCGTTTCCAATGGTAGGTGGAATGTCACGTAGTTCCTCACTGTTGTGGAGTTATGAGGTCATGAAGTTGAAAGCCCCAGAGAATGGTTAAGAAGTCCTAAATAGTTACAAGTAATTAATTAAAGGGTAAAGTGGTTATAAAAATAAAGTGCAGGTCAACCCTATTATTGCACAAGTTGTAGGTTGGGAAAATCTTGACCCARCCACAAAATGGCGACAACTAAGACAACACATACCCACTGTCACCTTAGGYAGGTATTCCCGTCACTTTACAGRTGAAGCAATCACTTCAAGGGGGGAATATTGGTGACCCTAGGGGGAAATGAGATGAAAAGTGGTATGATAGAAGTGTAGCCCCTATAGGTCAAGATACTAGGTGCAKAAAGGCTTGGAAAAGAGTCTTGGTGGTAGCCAATGGTTTCCAAGAAGTATGAGTACCTGCAAAGGGTGATTGTACCTACCCGAGACACAAGAGAAACCAAGTATGCACGCAATATGTTAGGAGGAAAAGAAAKTTAAGCTTGTTGTCCCCAATTGCAATAGTAAAAATTAATATATATCAACAACAAAAATATAGTAAGARTTGCAAATAAAGATGTTAAAAGTATAGTAAAATAAGCAAGAGACAAGCTAGTAAATACTAGTTTAACTCAAGAATGAAAGAGMAAGACTTTAGCTTGAGATAAGGTTGTAAGAAATTGTATTGTAGAGATAATATTTCAGCCTTATGGCTGTAKAATTCAATTTGTTACATCCAAGAGATCAACCATCAAAACTTGCCAACAATCCACCCAAAAAGTACATTAGGGTTAGTAGATTATAGGGGCAAACATTTAGCAACTTTTGACGGTTAGTTCGTGAGTTAAATAGAAAGTTGTATTAGGGTTTATGCAGGCCTAATGGTTGTAGATAAAATTTTATAACAACAACAAGAAACACTTAGCCAAATATGACGCCCTAGTGGCTCAACCAAGAATATAAAGCATAGAATTGATTCTAATTTATACAACCTAAAAATCTCGAGCTTTCATGTTAACCAATGCAAGATTTTATTTCTCCAATGCAATTATATTAGTGCCTTTATCTATTGGGTTATGGAGTCAAATGAATGAATAACTAACAAGTGATATCTCCTTGGGGGTGTAAATCCTTTTACTCCCCAAGGCAAGCAAATGTTAAACATGAGATACTAGGAGGATGTAAACCCTTTTACTTCTCCTAGTAAAACCTTGTGCAACAAATAACTTCTAGACAAAATGATAGATAATGGTGGGGTTGTAAGTCCTTATACTCCCCAAGAGATATAGTAAAATCAAACTTGTAGCCAAGCAATGAAGCATCAACAAGATAAATCATTACCTAGTCCAAGAGATGACAAGATAAACCTCCTCTTACCAAGATAAATCCACCACAAATGCAATAGAATAACTCCAAGAGAGGTAGCACACTAATTCTTCCACCAATAACATGAAGTAACCATAACAAGAGCACAATAGAGAAGAGACCCAAAGATGGCACAAATTTTAGCTATAAAGGCTTCTCACAATGGGAGAGATATGATCAAATGAGATACAAATGATCTCTATTTATACAAAATGTCTTAAACATAGTTTGTCCAATTAAGTTAAGGTAAACACAAAATAAGGGGAAAATAACCCTTATTTTTCCCCTTTACACAAGTAATTAATTTTTAATTCAAATTTAAAGTTTAAAAAGTGCACAATAGAAACCCTAAAATGATGTCACCCCTCTAAGGGTAACGTTTTGACCCTTTGAGCAAGTTGTTGGAGTTGAAGTTTGAAGTCGTTGGGGCTCATAGAGCCTCCCTCTCATGTGCTATAGCCTCCTCAAGTATTCTCCCACCAAATCATGCCAAGTGTCAACAAGTAGCAACTTCATCACCACCAAACCCTAGCCCTAATGGTGATGTCAACTCCTCAAAGGTGATGTTTTAGCCCCTCCAAACAAATCGTTTGGCATGTGAGGCCTATGAAAGGTCCTCTAAGTTGTCCTCTAGGCCTCCAAAGGTATATCTTTGTGATATAACATGTGGGCCCTTGGTATCCAATCTGTGGGCTTCAAGCCCCATGGAAGCCCAAGCCAGGCTTGTTCCTCCAAAACTGTCTACCAACTGGGTCCTGCATAGACAAATGGATATGCCCTCCAAGGATATTAAGTCAAAGCATCATGATGAGTAAATAAAATCAATAAAAGAGTCATCTAAGCAAGCACATCCAAACCACTTCATCAAAATAAACTAATGCTCAAATACCCTATGCAATTTTCCAAGTTTAGGTATGGGAGGGTTGACAACACGACTAATTGGGTGAATCGTTCCCCAAGTTTAGGGGGTTTTCCCAAGGGGGCATCCTTCTAACTCATGTGGATGAGGTGACATGGATGAGGGGAAGACTTTTGGGCATGGGGTTCATGACATACAAGGGGTTATAGTGTCTCACTTATGGGTGCCTTTGTAAAGGGTGTGTTGCACCTTCGTTTTCAATGAAACCTTTTTCCAAGCCCATTTATTACCTTTAATTCTTTTAGGATGTTTCCAGGTTGAAGCCAAGGTGGGGCTTCTACCTAAGTAATAAAAATTGTGCCCACCTTGACTCTACCCTGGTCACATCATGCTTCCCCAAGTTGGAAACATGTGTGGGGCTTCTACCTAAGCAATAAAAGCAATTCCCACACATGCCCCTCCCTAGTTGGCATTTCTTATTAGTTATTCTTTCACGGGTCCCATCATTTTTTTATGAGAGACATTTCATTATCCTCGGGATCCCTGGGTGAGCATCTAGAATGTTAATGGTTTGGATTTTATCTTTTTCCAACTATCTCCCCTCTGGGCCTTCAGCCCATTCTTCTAATGAAATGAGGGACAACCCCTTCTTGGGTCAATATACCTGAAAAGACCAAAAGGTAAGGATATGAGGGGATGAAGTATGGAAAGTGACAAGTATGGTTGGGAATGGAACAATGACTCGTCAAGGGGACCTCCCAGTAGCAAACCCATCCCTAAGAGTGACCACTTACGAGGGTACAATGTCAACCACCAAGGTGACAAGGTAAAGAGCATAAGGTCCAAGCAGGCATTGCATAATCAAAAGTAGTTATAAATGAAACAAACTTAAATGCCTCAAATATTGAAATGACACTCACCATAATACTTGGCTTGTAGCTCATGGAGCAAGACCCAATGCCTTCTAGACCAAGCTAGTGTGGTGGATACCGTCTTGATGAATATGGAGCTGTGGTGGTGAGGTGGGTGTTTGTCTACGCAAGTGGACACTGTCAAGCTATCTCTCGGTACTCCATGTCTGCAACCCGAGGGCCTCGAGACATCATCTACTTAGTTATCTCTAGAATTTGGGGATAACATATGGCTCCTACTTGAGAACATTTACTCACCATAGAGTGCATGAGAACCACAACATCTCCTGGGGGAACCACAACATCTCCTGGGGGACCCGTGCCTACACTAAAACAAAACACTGTAAAATATAGGGTGGTTCTATCACCCTTCATCCATATATATAAAAATAAAAAATGGAAGCTAATCTAGAAAATAAAATTTTAGCAATTTTTTTTTTTAATTTCTAAACTAAACATGAAATCAATATGCAAGTAGAGAAAAAATGAAATATGAAATGCAACCAAGTATCACGATCAATCAAGATGCAAATGCAAGGAAAGAAAGATGACCTACCTACTTACCTGGGGCCTTGGGGCCTTGAAGATCTAATGATAGGTGATGTCAGGTGAAGTCATACAACCAATGCAACCACTTGTCCATCATTTCATCAAGATATCTCCCCATGTGCTTAATCATGTGAAACAACAAAGATAAGTCCAACACATAATAAGCATGAGCATAAATAGACATATAATCATGAAATGAAATGAAACTCATGGAGATGGGTGGGAGGGAGGAAAGCTTGCTGAAAAGAGTATCTGTAATCATGATCATCCTAGAAATCATGCCAGAAAGGATAACCACAAGCTCGATCAATCCATCTCTAAAGAGGGATAACATATGTAGGCGATGGCTCATATTCATTTTCATTAGTGTGATCACTGCTTCCTTAAGATATTAAATATCCCAAGAAGACCTCATGATTTCCCTAAGAAGAAGGAATGAGAAGAGGGATAGGCTCAATTTTAGAGAAATAAAAATGTGGCATCTTCATCTATGAATCCTTATAGAAGTCACCAATATGAAAATACTTTCACTTTGTAGAGTGAGCCTTTGATTGCTTTGGGATGGCCACATCCTGGTGTTCATCTAAAATTGAGGATGAAGGTGGATGAAAGTCCTCATATAAAAAGTCTGCATCCCCAAAATAATCTGCATCACAACTCCCAAGGGATGGACAAAAATCATCCTGAAAATGTTGCATTAGGTCATCCTCGAATGGACGGAACACATCTGTAATCATATCATCATCAGGACGCCAAACATATGAATCATACACACATGAAGACCAGTCCTATGAAGACGATACCTCAACCCCCTTTGCCGGAGAGCTACCCTCAATGTCATAAATGGGATCTCTATAAAAAATGAGGCGACCAAAATCCCATCTACGTCTCCCAATTGTATGAACATGTCTATGTGATCATCAACCAAATCCAAGGGTTCTTTCAATAAATAATCAATATGACTGAAAAAAACCATCCATTTGTCTTCGTGTGCAGGAAGGAAAAAGGCTAGGGTAGCTTCAACTAGATCTTCAATTTTTTCATC
The DNA here is from genome assembly GCA_009831015.1 of Picea engelmannii. Taxonomy (NCBI): domain Eukaryota; kingdom Viridiplantae; phylum Streptophyta; class Pinopsida; order Pinales; family Pinaceae; genus Picea; species Picea engelmannii. The sequence continues at coordinate 1,413,183 of ML781030.1, read as the reverse complement.
ATTGAGACTAATTGCTTCTTCAACTTCATGCACAGGAGGAGAGCAAGGATGAAGAAACTCACCTTCATCAAGCGGAAGCAAAGACAACGATGTCTCAACCTATTGTGATTCATCAGAATTATTCTTTCTCTTTATGGACATGCCCCTCCATCGCCTCTTCATGGCAAGGGGCTTGATCCTTAGTGAAGAGTGCTTTATTTTCCTTCTTTCAAAAGGATTTGTTATATCTAAGGGGTCTTCTAATAATTCTTCACTTCCAAAGTCATGGAATAAAGTATCATCAATATTGTCAAAATGGTCACAACTCATCATGTTCTCTTCTTGATGTGCAGGAGAAGGAGAGGCATGGATGTCTTCATCAAGTGGAAGGGCGGATATAAGCACTTCATCTTCATCAAGTGTCTCGTTCAGATCTACAACATGATAAACTTCATCAGGATATTCTTGGTAACTTTCTTCAAGCATTTTTTCTTCTATTGTCTCATCATCCACCAGAAAACCTTCATTGCGGAGAGAATGTTTGAGCTCTTGGAAAGTATCATGTAAATTCTGGGTAGTTGGCCAATAATGTGTAAGAAATTATTCAATGATCTTAGTAGAATATGGGATGCTATTTGGATTACATGAGTGTGCAATCCAATTCCTTTGACTTGATTCCAGTGAAGATACAAAAATTTTCATCAACACATCTTCATGTAGCACATTTAAGCTTGAAGCATACTTCATATAATTGACGACATGGTTGACTGCTAGAGCTGTATCCCCATTAAATTTAGGGCAACTTTCCCTCCACTATGTAGGGAAATGATTTTGATATTCGGGGATATTATGAACATCAATGGAAGGGTACACCTTATGGAATGCCCATGGTAAATCCTGTGAGGCCACGGTTCCATTACTTAGGGTAATACCTCAATGGAGTCGCTAGATGAGATCAAGGCTCATCAAAGGATGGAAAGGGGAGAAGGAAATTCCCTCAGGTGGATCCACTAGGAAAACTAGGGAAAGGCTTTGGGATATCTTGCCAAAGTGTCGTTAGGGTTCATAAGAAGATTCAAATTCCTCCCCAACAATGGCACCAAAATGTTATCGCACAAGTTGTAGGTTGGGAAAATCCCAACCCAACCATAAAATGGAGACAACTAAGAGAACACCTACCCACTGTCACCTAAGGCAGGTATTCTCGTCACTTTAGAGATGAAGTAATCACCTCAAGGGGGGGAATCCCGGTGACCCTAAGGGAAAATGAGATGAAAAGTGTTATGATGGAAGTGTAGCCCCTATAGGTCAAGATACTGTTGATTAAAGTTGGTTTTCATTGATGTCAACCCTTGAAGAAAGTTTGATAGCACAAAGGTTTGGGTAATGGACCCAAGTTTGTTTGATGTAAAGATGACTCATTATTGTCTTGTCATGGTTGATAAGAAGTACAAATGGATGAACTCCAAAGTGGTTCCCTTATGGTGAAATCCCTCACGGGAAGACGCTTTGCGGACTGAGTCATCCTAGAAGTATGGTTAGAGAACCCATGCTTAATTGTGGAATAATGAGATGAAGGTCAGTGAATTTGTCAGTGAAACTATCCTAGATGGATAATGCTTGTCATGCCATTTCCGGTGGTATGTGGAACATCACATAACTTCTCACGGTTAGAGAGTTATGGCCATGTGAAGTTGGAGGACCCTCACGAGTCATCTAGAAACCCCAAAAAGTCAAAGTGTTTGCAAAAGAATTTATTTAAATAATAAAGTTACTGGAGAAATCGCTAAAATAAGGAAAGTGGGATGCTACATGAAAGTATAAATAAGAGGCAAGGCTCTCTCATTTAATCACACTTGAATATATTGAATATATTTTGTTGTGTAAGGCTTATTACAGGTACTCATTGATACATCTGAAATTACGAAAGTCTGAGGTTGTACGAAGGGTTGACGGTGAAAGTTTTGGAATTACAACGAATACAAAAAACCCTAATTTCTGAGGTGTACGCGGGCTGACAGTGTATTAGGGTGCGTACATACTAAGGCGTACACGGGATGATAGTGTATTAGGGTGCGTACGTACGCGGGATGGCAGTGTATTAGGGTGCGTACATGTTGGTAAAGCCATGGATACTTGAAGAGATGAATATGCAGAGGTTCTAGATTCCAAGATCAAGCTCCCAGGAAGGTCTACAATGCTCAGATACATCAGATCTATCCATTGGTTCAAAAGGTATGTCTTATTTTTATGAATAGTTGGATTTTGATGTATGCATGAGAAACAGTTATGGAGATTTGAGGAATCTCCATAGAGAGACTAGTGGTTGCATGGGATCTTCTGTATAAGTAAGATCTACAAAAATATAGTGCTGATATATTTATCATTGATACTTCTTGTTAGAATTGAGGCACATCTTGTATTTCTTGGCATATGGCTAAGGGTTTGTGGTACATGGTTGAGAGCTTGTATTTGTGAAGTGGTTGATGTATTGAGAGGCTGAATGTTAGAAAGGGTTTGATGACTAGATCATGTGAGGGTTATTATACTTGTTCATGATTACACACACCTATATGGCACATGACTAGAGAGAGATATATATGCCTTGGGTAAAGGTTATGTATGAGGATGCATGGACATGGTACAGTTACAGTCTGGATATAGTGACATGTTGCATATCTATGTGAAAGAAGTTGCAGAGGGTCAGAAGTTTTCAGAAGAAAGAAAAACCTAGTTTTCAGAAGGCATACGCAAGCTTCATAATAGTTTGGTCGTGTACATACGTGGGCTGCATAACAGATAGGGCTCGTACATATGTGTGATGCAACACTACATGTCATGTACCTGTTGTATTTTGTTCATACATGTTCAGTTCAGGTATAGATACAATTATACAGTGGTATATATCACAGTGATAGTGTGATAGTGGTTCCATTATTCTACTTCTACTTCAGGGCGGTTGGACGGGGCAAGGACAGGTGGTTGTAGCCGGAGAACTTAGGGGGTCGTAGCCTCCTTCTGGTTGTATCCAGAGAATTGGGGAGTTGGAGCTTCCCCCAGGTTGTAGCCTGAGAAACTAGGGGGTTGGAGCCTCCTTCCAGTTGCAGCTGGAAAACAAAGGAAGTTGTTGCTTCCAATGAATGTAATTTTTCAAGACATATAAGAAAAATCATTCTGTGGTTTTCTCCCACTTTGGGGTTCCACGTAAAACACTGGTGTACTGTGTATGTGTATGAATCTTCATTTGTTCATTGCTTATTTACTCTGCAATTATTATATGATAATGCTACAATGATATAACACTCGGATTATATGGTCAAAAAGGATTTGATTGCTCTATTACTGATTAACCCCCCCCCTCTCAGTAATCCAACAATTGGTATCAGAGCAGGTTCCTTCAGAAATCAGTTTAACCACTGAAAGGTAGATCATGGAGAGAAACAACTTGTATAAAAATGGAATACCACAGTTTGATGGACATAAGTATGCATTTTGGAGCATAAGGATGAAGACGTATATACAGGCACAAGGATTTAAAATTTGGAAATCAATTGTAGATGGATACCCAATACCAACAATTCCACCAACAAATGACAAAGCAGTGAAACTCGGTCAGAATAATTTCAAAGCCACAAATGCACTTCTGGACGGTCTTGGTGAAACGATATTCACCAAAGTTGCACATTGTAAATCTGCTAAAGATATTTGGGACAAACTTCAAAATATTTATGAAGGAAATTCAAAAGTCAAAGCAGTAAGCTTCAAACTTACAAAGGTCAGTTCGAACAACTAAAGATGAAGGAAGATGAGAATATTGCAGCTTACTTCTTACGAGTCGATGAAACAGTAAATGCAATCATGTGATTGGGAGAAGAAATCAAAGGATTTGCAATTGTTCAAAAGGTACTAAGATCTCTTCCTATGAGATTTGACCCTAAGATATCAGCACTAGAAGAAAGAGCAAATCTAAACTCAATAAGCATGGACGAACTACATGGGAACTTCACAACATATGAAATGAGAACTGAACAGGAAAATCCAGATGTAAAAGAAGCAGCCTTCGAAGCATCCAAAAGATCAAAACAAAAGGGAAAGCAAAAAGAAAAAGAACATAGCAACAATAGTGACGTCTCAGAAGATGATTAAGAAGTGGCCAACTTTGTCAAAAGACTGAACAAGGGAACCAACGACATGTATAGAGGTAAGCTTCGTTTAATTTGTTTTAATTGTGATGGTATTGGTCATTTTGCTAACAAATGTCCTCATAAGAAAAAGAGAAACGATGAAGGTTACTCAAGAAGCAAACAAACATATAAAGGCAAAAGAACCACAAAGAAAGTTTTCAAGAAAAGCTTATGCACCAAAGAAGACATCTCATCATCAGATGAAGATGAAGTCAGTGACAGTGAGACACAAAAATTTCTATTCATGGCAGTAGAAGACTCTGATAAAGAAGACTCCGAAGAAGAATATGAAGAAGTCGAAGAACAATATGAAGAAGTCGAAGAAGAATAGGAAGAAGTCGAAGAATAAATTGAACAGACAGAAGTTGACTACCGAGAGGAATTTTTGAGTGCCATAGAAGTTATCAGAAGAGAAAAGAGGAAAAACAAGAAGCTACAAGCGGAACTAGACAATAAAGAAGACACTCATGAATTAGAACAAATGATCACAAATTTGAAGGTTCAAATTGAAGAAGATAAAAGAATTGAAGAAGCACTCAAAGAACAGCTAGAAGGAAGAGACATGATCATTGAAAATTTGGAAGCATAGGTTGTCACATTAAGAAAGGATCTTCAAAAGAAAAATATGCAGAACAACTCAAAAGTTTTGAATGACATTATCAGCAGTCAAAGGCCTAATCATGACAAGTCCAGACTTGGATACAATCAGACAAAAAAGGGATCAAGCTCCAAAACAACAGAACAAGAAACATATCCAAAAAGCTATGCAGAAACAATCAAAGGGGATAGGAAGGTCTACAGAGAAAATTACAGGGACACTCCTCCACCGAGAAGATTCAGATTTCAGAATCAACGACCGACAAAAACAGATAGGTCTTAGGAAGAAGAAGGATTCATAAGAGCACCTCCTTTCAGAAGATCTTCAACTCCTAGGTACCAAACTATGTTTTTTGGTTTATGTTATGCATGTAATAATTTTGGACATAAAGTTGTAAATTGAAAAGCTAACAACAAGAACATAAACAACTTTGAAAGTCATACATAAAAGGGTTATCCAATAAGGCCTAGTGAAACACGGAGAATAAGTTACAACAGGTTTGATTTTTCTGTCGCACTTTTTCTGTCTCAAATTTGCTCTATCAATAACACCTTCCCAAATAATCTTTCACAAATGGATATTCAATATACTCAAATATCATGCACATAAGAGACCCTTGCTCTGTTATTTGTACTTCTCCAAGTAGCTTCCTCTAGGGGTTATCTTCTAACCAACTTACCCAACTTCCATCTGTTGGGGCTAACCCACTTCTAACCATTTTATCCACTTACAACCACTTTATCCACAAATAGTTAACTTCTCCACTTCTAGTTGCAACTAATTTATTTTTAATTGTTTTCTTCTTGCAACCACTTAACTCATGACTAACCACTTTGACTATTCAATCTTCTCATCATAACTACTTTACCATAATTACCAAAATCACAATTTCTTGTTGCAACTAATTTATTTTTAATCATTTTCTTAATGCAACAACTATACCCATGATTAACTCCTAGTTACCATCAATTTGACTAGTACACTTCTTCTAGGAGCTTCTAGAATAATTTGACTTCTTTGACCTTCTAGATAACTCATGAGGGTTCGCCAACTTCACATGGCCATAACTCTCTAATTGTGAGGAGTTATGTGACATTCCACATTTCACTGGAAACAACATGACATATACTATCCATCTGGAATAGTTTCTCCTGCAAATTCACTGATCTTCATTACATTATTCCTCAATCAAACTTGAGTTACCTAACCACACTGCTGGGCTACTCAACCACCTAACCATTTGGACTTCACAAAGCGTCTTCCCATGAGGGATTTCACCATAAGGGGATCACTTTGAGAACTTTATCCAAGAGCATCTTCCCGTGAGGGCTTGTGCCATAAGGGGACCACTTTGTAGTTCATCCATTTGGTACTTCCTATCATCCATGAAATAACATCAATGATACACCACTATGACACCACATGAAATCAACCCTTTGACACCAATTACGTCAATGAACACATGATCCAATAATACATCAATGATACTAAAAAATCATTATGACAATACTTGACATCAATCCCTTGACATCAATGACAACATAGTACAACAATATCCCCCGTTGGCATTGATGGAAACACCAACATTGATGTCAACACCAATCATTGATGGAAACACCAAGACACGACAATGCTCATGCTCCCTCTGTGATCATCGCTCCTCATCAATGGTCATTTCCACATCAATGTGAATATCTCTCCCCTTTGACATCAATGGAAAAGGGTCTATATCTTTGGGGCTGCTCCCCCTGACTAAACTGTCCCTGAGGCTGCTCCCCTTGACTAAACTGTCCCTAAGGCCGCTCCATGCATCTAATGAATCTCTCTCCCGTTGACAAGGAAAATCTTTCTGATCTAATGCTAATGATATGACTACCAATCATCTCTCCTCCTAGAATCATGCCTTTGCAATCAATCATGGGAAAAAGAATAACTCCCTCTATGGGTATTCCCCCCCCTATATTCTCTTCAATATGAACAATATGCTACCACTGCAATCTATTTCTGCTGCAAAGGATACTTCTCAACCAAAACTTAGATCAACTGCTCAAGAATGATATTCTCTTCCTATGATGATCCTTGGACCTATCCATGCATCAAACACTTTCCATACCATACATCATGAAGGAAAATATATGTCAACAATGAATAGAGAATCATGAACAAAACTTCAACCATGTACATCCCGTGCCATACTATGTGCCAACCATGCACAAAACCCATGTACATCAACCATGTACACCAATACCATACAATATACCATAATATATCATCAATGGAGTGTATCAAACATATGCCAAGAACATGTGCCAACTGTGTACCAACCATATGCTTATACCAACATGCAAACCATGTACCTCAAACAAGTGTCATATCACTCATGATATGCCTCTACCATGAACCAAGTGCCACAACCATGTATCTCAACCATAAATATATCAACCAAGCATATCAACTATATCATCCCATACGTCATGTACCAAAGCAAGTGCATCAACCATGCACCGAACCTCAACAAGATGAACTACAATCAAGATGTGTTCCCATACATGTATGCCATATCAACTATAAACCATGTGTCGATCATACTGCTAGAAAGTGCCTCAACCAATGTACCAAGTATGTACCAATCATGCATCAACCATATATCAAGCTATGACTCATCAATGATGTACAACATAACCACCTCATCAACCATCAACTACATGTCCCTATATGTAGATCAACCACATGCTAAATGAATGCACCAAGACATCCAACAAACATGCCTCTAACAATACATCATAAGATATATCAATGGAGCTCACATATGTACTAGCCATGTACCATGACAGATCTGCCTCAAAAACCATTCACTACATCAAGTACTAAGCAACCAATAATACCTCTAAACATGTACTAAGAGTATCCCTCAGTAGATCAATGATATATCTCTAGCTAGCATCACACCATCATGATATATCTCATAGAAAAGGTGCAATAACATCATTGTGAACATAACCATCAGTGTACCTTATCAGGAATGTATCACTCCACACACTAAAGTTTGTACCATGCATCCAAGATAGATAAGCTTCAACACTCAACCATATGTCATCACCATACATACATCAAACACACATGGAAACATATAATCATGAAAACTTACAACAAACCATATCAGACCCTGCATAACAAAGTTATATCATTAAACCATGCTACAAATCATATGTACACCTCTCCTTTTGAGGCTTTTCCCACAGATACACGACCTGTTACTTAGTTAACTCGCATATGTATGCGACCTTTCTATAGATCACCTCGCGTATATACGTGACTTCTTCCATAGGAACCTACATATGCCTAAGAAAATGTAAGGCTTGAACTTGCCTCATGGTTTCCATTTTGTCTTGGTTTGTTCAGTCTTCTTCATCCACTTCTGAAGTTGTTCTATACTTGTACTCTGAGCTTCCATCCTTTCAACATTGTCTTCCTTCCTAACTTTATGTGTTCTTATTTTCATGATATATGAAGCACTCTTCATGGACTGTCTTCTTGTGTTCCAACAATCCTGGGATTTGTGACCAAACCCACTGCAGTTGTAGCATCTCATGATATGACAATGAGAAACAATATGTCCCACTTGATTGCATTTCCAACACATTAGGGTGTTATGAAACCTTCCATTATATTTCCCTGCATAATGTCTCCAATCCAAAGATTTGTGACCATATTCATTACATGAGTAACAATGACCATGAAAAACATTTCCATACCTTTGCTTTGGTGTCCACCTTGAACCTGTATCTCTTCTGAATTTGCTTTGAGGTGTAAAGATGGCTTCTTGATGTCTTCCTTACTTTGTTCTTTTAAAAGTTTCCTTATTTTGTGTAGGTGCTTGACTTGCAACTTTGCTTCCACTTTTTGAGAATGAAGGACTTAATTCATTCTTCTTAGAAGTGCTAGCAACTTCCTTGTTGTATCCAAGTCCCGATTTATCATTTGGAAATCTCTGGCATTTCATCCAAGATTGTTGAACTGTTCATGAACTTGATGAGTGTTTGACTTCTCTACTTTCTTTCTGAGATCAACAACTTCAACTTCCAACTTATTGCATGACTCTTCCTTTTCATTTACTTGATTCTTCAATAGTTCCTTTATCCTTTTGGATTCTCCAATTTGGATCTTCAATTTGAGATTAACTTCAATAATTTTTCTAAGCTCGTCATCTACCTTCTTATTTTTTTCTTCTTGAATGATTATTTCATTCTTTAGTCTTTTGATCTCTTCTTGTTTTTCTTCTAATTGAGTCTTTTTACTTTCTTCTTGTTCTTTGAGCATTTTCTTTAGTTCCATGATATGCTTTGGATAGTTTTCTAGGACTTCCTTAATGCATTTTTCAAGATACTCAAAAGCAATTGAATAATATCCCATTTCCATGCTAAAATCGCCTAACTCAGATAAAACTTTTTCTTTAAACTTCAACACCTCTTCTTCTTCATCTACACAAACTTCTTCTATATCTTCTTCTTCATTTGTAAGAGAACATTCAACTTCACTAGAAGTATTGAAATTATAATATTTTGGAGAGACTTTACCTTCATTTTCATTGATGGAATTGTCTTCTTTGTCTAGATATACCTTCTCTAGATTCAACCATAGATCCTTGGTAGAAGTACATTGTCCCATGCTTTCTTTGACAAATCTTGAGAGTCCATTGAAAATGGTCTTGAGAGATAATGCATCATTCTTCTTTTCTTCCTTTTGAGTTGAAAACTTTGACTTATTCTTCAAGGGATCCGATCCACTAATAGATTCTTTCCAAACACCCGCTCCTTTTGCCTTCAAATACCCTTTCATTTCTATTCTCCATGTTGAATAATTTGTCTCATCAAAAATTGGAACTTCATCATCCATTTGTGTGTCCATGGATCTCCTCCAAGCTTGTTAATGCTTATAGTGAAGGCTTGCTCTGATACCAATTTTTGGACACACCGACCACACTAAGAGGGGGGGTGAATCAGTGTGAGGGATATTTTTACACTTCTTACAAAACTTTAGTTAGAAATCACCATTCATAACATCATTACTCATTACTCCCATTCACACTAAGTTGCTTGCATGTAAACATATCTCAATGACATTCATTAACAATAAAGAACTATGCACCATCACAATAAAGAACACAAGGAACACTAGATATATGTATAAGTTTCTTTTGTATTACAGACTACAATCCTTGGGGTTTATCAACACCAACTGAAATGAGCACCAACTCAAAGAGAGCACCAAATCTCATTGTAAGACCCAACCTATAGATCTCAACACCAATTGAGAAGAGGAATCCAACCCTCAAGTACAAGACCCAACTTGTAGATAGAAATAAATCTGTCAAACTATACCAATAGTCTATACCAACACAAGTGCATCACCTATGCACCGCACAACCTGTCACATCAATCTCATCATCCAAATCAGATCTACTCACCAAGATCAATCACCAAGAAAAATCTCAACACTATCACCAAGATAACCAACAATATACCTCTAGAAATACACCATACTCTCCATAAACCAAATACCATAAGTTGTCACGATTATGTTGCCGCAATTCTTTTGCCGCACCTTTTCTGCCATGATTTTTCTTCTACACTTTTTCTACTACGATTTTTTTGCCGCACCTTTTTTTGCCGCAATTTTGCTGCCGCACTTTTTCTGTCGTGATTTTTCTGCCGCACTTTTTTTGACACAAATTTGCTCTATCGATAATACCTTCACAAATAACCTTTCAGAAATGGATATTTGATATACTAAAAAATCATGCACATAAGACACCCTTTCTCTCTTATTTATACTTCTTAAAGTAGCTTCCTCTAGGGGTTCTCTTCTAACCAACTTACCCAACTTCCTTCTTTTGGGGCTAACCCACTTTTAACCACTTTATCCACTTACAATCACTTTATCCACAAATAGTAAACTTCTCCACTCCTAGTTGAAACTAATTTATTTTTAATTGTTTTATTCTTGCAACCACTTAACCCATGACTAACCACTTTGACTATTCAATCTTCTCATCATAACTACTTTACCATAATTACCAAACTCACAACTTCTTGTTGCAACTAATTTATTTTTAATTATTTTCTTAATGAAACAACTATACCCATGATTAACTCCTAGTTACCATCAATTTGACTAGTACACTTCTTCTAGGAGCTTCTAGAATAATTTGACTTCTTTGACCTTCTAGGGGATTCTAGATAAATAATGAGGGTTCTCCAACTTCACATGACCATAATTATCTAACTGTGAGGATTTATGTGATATTCCACATATCACTGGAAACAACATGACATATACTATCCATTTGGAATAGTTTCTCCTGCAAATTCACTGATCTTCATTACACTATTCCTCAATCAAACTTGAGTTACCTAACCACACTACTGGGCTACTCAACCACCTAACCATTTCGACTTAAAAAAGCGTCTTCCCTTGAGGGATTTCACCATAAGGGGACCACTTTGAGAACTTTATCCAAGAGTCTTTTCCCGTGAGGGCTTGAGCCATAAGGGGACCACTTTGGAGTTCATCCATTTGGTACATCCTATCAACCATGACATAACATCAATGATACAACCCTATGAAACCACATGAAATCAACCCTTTGACATCAATTACATCAATGCCCACATGATCCAATAATACATCAATGATACAAACACATCATTATGAAAATACTTGAAATCAATCCCTTGACATCAATGAAAACATAGTACAACACCACAAAGAATCCATGATTGAATCTCATCTCATGAAATCAATCCTAAAAAGGGAGTAACATACCCAGTCGTGCCTTGCATTCTTGCAGGGAGTAATCGGTCACTCCTTGCAGGAGGAAATGGAGTGAACAACACTTCCTGGTCACAGGTTGTAAATGGGAAACCAACGACTATGCATGGAAATATTGCAATCGCAGGGGAAAAGTGGTATGATTCAGTGGTTCATACTATTGACCCCTAGATGATTCCCATCGAATGATCTGGTGGAAAATAAATGTATAACACTTAGTAGATCCATAACCAACAGGTAGAAATCGAAGGATAGATTTCAGGGAAACAATAATACCAAAGTTGAACTAGGGTTTTGTAGTCATACAAAGTTGTATGCATGTTGTAGAAGGAACATGTGGATAGATACATAGGTTACTTTGGAGATAGTCGTGTATATGTAGGTTGCAGTAACAAAAGTCACTTACATATGTGGGTTTCAATGGTGACAAGAACATACAAGTTTGTACAGGTCAATAGAGGGGTAGTTTTCAACAACAAGTTATTCCAGTGCAGTTTATTAGGTCTAAGAGATGACATTAATAGGTCTGAGAGTTGAATACAGATAGGATGGAACATCCAACTTTCTATATTGGAAAGCAAGAGTGACTTTAACGTTGAAGGAGTATGACCTTTGAGATTTAGTGGACAAAGCAATTGTTCCATTGACAGATCCTACAAATTTGGAAGCTCAGAAGAAGAAGGAGATCAAATTAGAGAGGGTCATCTTGGATTCAGTGAAGGATCATCTAATTCTTCACCTATCCAAGAACAAGACAACCAAATACATGTTTTATTCCTTGGTAGGTTTATTCTAGAGAACTAACATGAAAAAAAAGATGGTCTTAAGAAATAGACTCTGATATGTGCAGATGTCTAGATATGATAATGTTACCAACTATTTCATGAGGATCACACATGTACGTGATCATATTGTATCCATAGTTCATAAAGTGGAGGATGTAGAGCTCGTGAATGTGGCATTGAATGGTATTCCCAAGTCATGGGAACCATTTTTCAAAGGAATATGCACTTGGAAAAAGATATCAAATTGGTAGAGGCTTTGGGATGATTTCATCTAGGAAGATACTCAGGAGGAGTCTAAAAGTAACAAGAAAGGAAGTAGTGATGAGAAACTAGTCCTTGTCAGTAAGACAAGGAAGGGAAAAGGAAAGAGTTCCAATAAGAAGGGTAAAAATGATGGAGGATCATCACAACCATTGAAGAAGAAGGACTTGAGTAAAATCAAGTGCTTCTCATGTCATAAGAATGGAAATTATGCATCTCAATATCTAGAGAACAAGAAGGGTAAAGGAAAGACATACACAATAACATCAACAAAGACACAACTTGATGAGTTTGCAACAAAGTTTGAGAATGATTTCTCACTAGTTTCTTGCCTTTATACCAACATAACTACCAGGACTACGTGGTTCTTGAATAATGGTGAATCTCATCATATTATGGAAGCGTATGAGCTATTTAGTAGTTTGATGGAGAGGGACTCAAATGTTCATGTGAAACTTGGTGATGATGCCAAGTATGAAGTGAAGGGGGAAGGAACATTTACATTCCATCTTGAGTCAGGAGGTTCGTTGGATTCCCAATATGTGCTTTACGTACCAATATTGAAGAAGAATTTACTCTTAGTCTCATCTATGGAGGACATAGGTTTTTCTGTTACTTTTCATAGATGGAAAGTAATCATATGTCCAGAGAAAGATATCCTTGACACAATAGTTGTCATTGGGGTTAGAGAGGGTATTGTATACATGTTATAGGGAAACCCTATTTAGGTTTTGATAAATGATAGTGATAGTATTTGTGAGCTATGGAATAGGAGGTTGGGATACCTACACTACAAAGAATTTTCAATTTTGAGGGGGATTGTTACAAGTCTTCCAGAGTTCAGTATTGAGCAACATGGAGTGTGCAGAGGGTGTGCGATTGGAAAGAATGCCAAGACTTATTATCCGAGCAGCATGAGTAGGTCTGCATAGCTATTGGATCTTATACATTTAGATGTGTGTGGGTTGATATCAATAGAGTCAGTGAATATATCGTCATACTATGTGACGCTCATTGATGACTTTTCTAGGAAAACTTGGATCTTATTTATGAAGACCAAGGATGAGGTTTTCAGTCAGTTTCAGGACTACAGGGTTCAGGTAGAGAACTAGGAAGGAGATAATATCAAGGTATTGAGGTTGGATAATGGGGGAGAGTACACCTCTAATGAATTCAAGTATTTCTGCAAGGAGGTATGGATCGAGAGTGAGATGACAGTCTCATGCAACCCTAAGCAAAATGGGGTTGTAGAGAGAAAGAACTGGTCCACCATCGATTGTGCCAGGGATATGATACATGACCAAGAGTTTCCTATGTTTATTTGGGAAGATGCATGTAACATAGTAGTGTATGTACAAAACAAGAGTCCTCACAGGATATTGGGGGACAAGACTTCGGAGGAGGCATTCTCAGGAGTCAACCCAAAGATAGGACATTTGGGGATCTTTGGTCAGCCAGTCTACATCCATGTGCCTGTGGAGAATAGGACAAAGATGGAGCCTTCAATACAAAAGGGTATATTTGTGGGGTATAACGAGACCTCAAATTATTATAGGATCTTTATACCAATGTAGAGGAAAAAAGTTGTGAGAAAATATGTTAAGTTCGAGGATAATTTGACATCTAGGAGATCTCAAGAGTCATCAATAGTGATAGAGGACAAGGAGTAGCGAGATGTGAAGGATTATAAGTAGTGAGGAGCTTAGACTTTAGGTGGGGAGGAGGATTTATCCCCTTCCATTTCTGCCAGGAGACCTAGGTGGCTATTATAGACACTGAGGGATGTTGGTGAGGCTCCTAGGAGTGCAGTTAGAGAGTGCAGGCCTCCGAGGAAGTTTCTGAACTATATGGAGCTTATGAGTAGCATCATTGATGCCGATCCTTCTAGTTGAAGCAACAAATTAACATGTATGGAAATATTCCATGGTAGAGGATTACACCTCTATTATAAGGAATGTTGTTTAGGATATAGTGTTGAGACCAGAGGGGAAGTCAGTTGTGAGTTCTGGGTGGCTCTACAAGATCAATAATGTTGCAAATGATAGCATAGAGAAGTTCAAGGTGAGGTTTGTTGTGAGAGGGTTATCCCAGAAAGAGGGGGTGGACCACAAGGTGACATTTTCTCTAGTCTCTAGGTATTCTTCTATTCAACCTGCTATTTCTATTGCTTCAGTTATGAGTTGGAGGATACATTAGATGGATGTGAAGACAAATTTCCTCGACGATATCATTGAGGAAGAAGTATACATAGAGAAACCTCATGGATTTGAGGTACATGGGAGGGATTCTCATGTGTGTAGGCTTAAGAAATTCGTGTATGAACTCAAACACACACCCATGGCACCGTATTCCAATATTGATAGATACTTGCAGAGTATGGGCTTTACCAAGAGTGAGGTGAATCCTAACTTGTACTTCATAATTGTTGGGGAAGATCCACTCATCTTGGTTATGTACATGGATTATTTGTTTCTCATAGGTACATAGGAGCTTATTGCATGGTGCAAAGTAGATTTAGCTACTGAGTTCAAGATGAAGGAAATTGGATCAATGCATTATTTCTTGTGATCAGAGGCATGTAAGGTATCGAGAGAGATATTCCTTGCACAAGGGAAGTACACAATTTATATCTTGAGGATATTTAGGATGGAAGACTATATATTGATGGATACACCTATGGTAACCAACATGAATATGCTTGTCTCATATTCAAAGTTGGTGTATCCCAAGATATACAAGCAAGTAATAGGGTCCTTGATGTTTTTGGTCAACACTAGTCCATATATATGCTTTGTTGTGAACACCTTGAGCCAGTTCATGGTGGAGCCGAGGTAGGAGCATTGGATAGTAGTGAAGCATGTGCTCAGGTACTTGAGAGGTATAGTGGAGTATGGATTGAGGTATCTTGGAGGAGATGGAGTGGAGTTGTAGGAATATAAAGAATCATATTGGGGAGGCAGTGCAGTATACAGAAAAAACATCTCGGGGTGCTACTTCAACTTGGGATAAAAAATGATTACATAGTTTAGCAGGAAGCATACTTTTGTAGCACTTATTTCAACAGAGGCATAGGATATGACAATTAGTATGGCTAGTTGTGAATCCATTTGGATTCACAAATTTCTTACAGGTTTATTTGATAACGAGTTGGAGCCTACAATGATATACTACGATAATCCGAGTTGCATCAAACTATTGGAGAATCTAGTATTCCATGACAAGTCCAAGAATATAGAGATCATAAATCACTTCATTCGAGATAAGATCCAGAAGGGAGCAATGAAGCTTTATTATATTTCCACAAATGAGCAGGTTGCAGATATTCTGACCAAACCCTTAGTGAAAGGGAAGTTTGTGTTCTTCAGAGACAAACTTGGAGTGGTGTATAATACCTTCCTCAATAAAAGGGAGTGTTGATGTTGGTAGCATCGAATAAGTATTTCCGCACAGGTCTAAGTGTCTATATGTGTGGAATTCATCCAAATCCTTCTACCTTGATACTTTACTTTAATTAAATGCTTTATTAAAGTAAAGTGATTTTATTAGAGAGTTGATTTTTATTTAAGGAAACAATTTAATTAGCATTAGTGAATTAAATAATAACCATTGATCTCAAGTGAGGTGAGAAGTAATCTCTATTGTCAATCACTTTGGAGATTAGGGTTAGGTCATAACTAACGATTATAAAAGAAAGGCTAGGGTGAAGGAGGAAGACACTTGATAACACTTATGTGTGAGACACAGTTGGATCATGAAGGATTGTGATTCAAGGAGATCTTATATAGGTGGAGAAGGATTTCCATCTAGAGATCAGATCAAGGAGAAGAGAGAACAGAGGAACCCACAAGTGGGTTTCAACAAATTGAAGCCACAAGAAAGGGTCAAGTTGTACAAAGTTTTCCATACAATACTTGAGGTCATGTACATGGGTTTCAGTGGAGACAGGTGCATATACATGGGGTTGCTTAAGGAAATGTGCATACACCTCGAAAAGCATGCAAGATCTTGGTCGTACAACAAAGCAAACTTTTCCAAGTTTGTATGCAATGTATTTCTCTCAGTGGGGCATTATACCTATTATGGGAGCCCTACTTTTATCATAATAAAATAATCTCATTATTGGTTTTCCCTTCGGGGTTTTTCCCAGGGCTATCTACCCAAAAATATTGGTGTTTATGTGTGCATGATTTGGTTTCTAGTATACTATCTTTATTTGAGTTGAATATTTCAATAGTGTATTTTTGTTTTGTGAGATGCTAATATGATTTGCATCATGGAAATAAATATATAACAAGATACCTAGGTGTTGGAGTAATGGGATTTTAACAAAGACTTCACCCAAGGTATGGAATGGTAAAAACCCTCACACATCTCAGGGTATTTGGCTATGATGCGTATCTACACATTCCAAATGAAAATATAAGTAAGCTAGACACAAATGATGAAAAGTGTATCTTTATTGGTTATAAAGATGGTTTGAAAGGTTATAATCTTTAGAAACCAGAAAATAAGAAGGTAGGGTATAGTCAAGATGTGGTATTTAGAGAAATAGAATATGTTGTCAAACATGAAGTCCTACCCACAGAGGAAGGTATAAAGAATTAAAGTTTGAATTGAAGGATAATGAACCAGACTCTACAAAAGAACATGAATAATAATAAGAATAAACTCATACTCCAGTATTGAGGAGATTAGTTCGGGAAAGAAGGCAATCAGAAAGGTATACTCCACTTGATTTTCACTCTAATTTTGCTTTGTTTATTACTGATGATGATCCTAGAACTATTAGGGAGGCAATGTATTCTGAGGATGGAAAACCATGGAAAAGGGTCATGGTTGAAGAAATGGTAGCCTTGGACAAAAATGAGGCTTGGAATCTAGTGGATTTTCTAATTGGAAGAAATCACGTTGGAAGAAAATGGGTATTTAAGAAGAAGTTGAATGCAAAAGGCAAAGTGGAGAAATATAAAGCTCAGTTAGTAGCAAAGGTTATTCCCAGGTAGAGGGAATTGAATTTGGTGAAATTGTTTCTCTTGTTTCCAAGTTAACTTCTATTAGATTTCTTTTGTCTATTATTGGTGCTCTTTATTTTGAAGTAGAACAAATGGATGTGAAGACAACATTCCTACATGGGGATTTGGAAGAAGAAATATACATGAAGTATCTAGAATGATTTGCAGTGAAGGGAAATAAAGAGCTTGTATGTAGGCTGAAAAAGTCCTTGTATGGGTTAAAGCAATTAGCAAGGATGTGGTATAAAAAAATTGATACTTATATGTTGGGACTTGGATTCACAAGGAGAAAATATGATCACTGTGTGTATTCCAAATTAGTCAGTAATCGTCTTATTTATTTGGTCTTGTATGTGGACGATATGTTGCTGATAGGAAATGACAAGGAGATTATCTAGGATGTGAAAACTTAGTTTTCCTCTAAATTTGACATGAAGGACGTTGGTGCTGTAAATTTCATTTTAGGCATGGAAATTAAAAGAGATAAGGAAAATAGGGAACTCTAGTTAAATCGAAGGAAAATGTCAAGACAATATTTTAGAGGTTTAATATGCAAGAATGTAGACTGATGAGGGTTCCTATTCTTGTAGGCATACATTTATCTACAGATTAGTGTCCCAAGACATAGGAAGATGACATGTACCATGTTCCATATGCTAGTGTGGTAGGTAGTTTGTTATATGCAATGTCCTATACCGGACTAGAAATTGCACATGCAGTGGGAGTTTTGAGTAGGTATATGTCAAAACCAGGGAAGGAGCATTGGACATCAATAAATAGGGGTTTTAGGTATTTATGTGGCACTATTAGTTATGGATTGTGCTACAAAGGAAGACTAATATTGGACAGAGTGTTGGACATACATGGGTTTGTTGATGCACACTAGGATGGAGATCTAGATTGAAAAATATCTACAAGTGGGTATGTGTTTAACCTATTTGGAGGAGAAATCAGTTGGATGAGAAAAATACAATCTATAGTGGCACTCTCAACTACAGAACATGAATACATGGTATCCATTCATGCAAGTAAGGAAGTGGTATGGTTATAGAGTTTGTGTTCAAGTATTAGGTTGGTACAACAAGCTGTAAGGATAGATTGTGATAGTCAGAGTGAAATCTTCCTTAAAAAGAACCTAGCTTATCATTCAAATAAAAATCATATTGATGTTCAGTATCACTTTGTGAGAGACATGGTTGAAGACAATAAGGTGTTGCTAATGAACGTGGACACTTTGAAGAATGTTGTAGATTCATTGACAAAGTGTATGAGCACTGAGAAGTTCTCTTAGTGTAGAGAAACAATGGTCATTGCTACCCTATATTGTTGACTATGTAATCTTGTGACCCCTTATATGAAAAGAAAACACCAAGCGAGAGAATGTTGGGTATGTGTTATATTATTTTCACGACCAACCCCATCATGATTTGTTGTGTTTGATGCAATAGGGGGGAAATAACCCTGCCTGTCTGGGGGGTTGCAGGGGGGAGGAGCCTCTGTATTTTTTTTGGGTAGTTTTTGCATCTGTTTTTAGTGGTTTTCAACACATTGTTTTCACTTTTGGAATTTTTGTGGTGAATGGGTGAATTTGTGGCTTAGCCCATGGTTTTCTAATTCTAGTTAAGAAATTAGGGTTGTAGTATAATCCGGGTCAATGGATTAGGGATTTTGGATGACGTGAGATCCCATGTATATTGTATAGTAAACAATTAATTTGGAATATGATGAATACGAATTAGAGGTGTGGCTCTAAACAAGCTGTTGGTTTTTCTGGTTTGGGTTTCTGGAGTAAATCTATGTGTATATGTGTGATTGCAATTGTGTCTTTTCCGTTTTTAAGAATCCGCGTGTGCATTACATTACTATAAAAGGTTTAGAACTTACACTATCTCCATGGTCATCATCTGTCTGTCTAAGACCTAATGTGGTCTATGTGAGTGCATAACTCACACTATTGTTGTAGGTACAACTTGGGTCTTTAGATTCCTAATATCAATAATCTAGATTTCTTTGTCATAGGTAGTTGATCACGATAGGTAGTGTTGATCTATAAAGTCATAAAATGCTCTGTCCCATGGCCTCACTGGAAATATGTCTCCAATGAACAGGGATGATTTTAAGGATGGAAAATTATTTTAAAATGTAGAAACCTTGGCGAATCTTACTAATCCTTCATATACAACTATAAATGTTTGGTGATATTTTTGTAAAAATATTCAAATTTCTAAGGATTTTATATAGTTTGTATAAATTTTTGGTGATTTTTGTGGTAAAATAATTTTATCTTATAGAATTTGGGTGAATCATTTTTAGAATAGCGAATCATTGTTTGGGAAAAACCGTGGAAAATTAGCCCATGAGCGAAATTTAGCCCCTAAAATCATCCATGCCAATGAATCCATACATTAGTAGTCCAATTAGCAAGTACAAATCTAATAGGGTGATCTTGATTCACTCACTTGTACCACGGATTCCCTTATGTTGATGTCCTAATACTATACAATCTATGAGAGTAGTAGAGTGTCTACTCAAAATAGTGGGTTCTCAAAGAGATTGAGAAACCCATGTCATGCAATATGTCCTCATACAATTTGATTGAATATGATATCTATGCATAGGGTCTCAAATTACCACTCTTATCACTTGATCCTCATCGCATATACTTGCACATCAAAGCAATTTTTTTGTCAATAATTTTTTTATCATCTTTCACACACACATTATTATCCCTTTATAATGCTAGTCTGCACACAAGTATCTCCTAAAAAATTATACTAGGTGCACAACTATGTCTCTCACAATTACACATGCATCACATCTGTTCATTAAATAGATGCATTCCTAATGCATAGTTGAAGACCCCATAGCTATGCATGACATGCAATGGTGATAATTTCCCTGTGCATGGTGCATAGGAAAATTCTCGATAACCATGCATCCATGAGGAATATTTCTAGGGCTTCACCTGAGCCCATGAATCCCTAACCTAAAAAATGAAATGGGTAAAATTAAAGAGGGGGTTGAGACGTCTAAACTAGAACTTATAGAATCCACACTAGATGGTAGGAACACAAGATATCAACTATGGAAGTTTTAGGCCCCATGGTCACCTTGAACTCAAACTCAGTCAAATGATTTTCAAATTTGGATCTCCTTCCCTATTCATAACTTTTTCTAGATTTTATTTTTCTTTGTATGGTTTTGTATGAGCCCCATTCAATGCACTGGTTGCACTAATAACTTCCTTGTTTAGTGCTCTTCCCTATGTTATGAATGGTTTTCTATGGTCAAGTACTACATCCAAGAGCCCCTTTTCCATTTGAATTTTAATTCCATGTAACTTAACCTAAGGAAATTGATTTTTCATGCAGTTTGCACCATTATTTTCATTTTCATATGCACTTTTACCCTATGGCATTATTTTCATGTTTGTAGGTATTTTGTTTGAGAGCCATTTTTCCTACCATTTTTTCATTAAGTTAATTATTTATCCTTCAGGTATATATATATATATATATATATATATATCCCCTATAATACTATTGCATTTTCCTTGTTTTTCACCCAATATATTTATATATATATATCCCCTATAATACTATTGCATTTTCCTTGTTTTTCACCCATTGAATATGCACATAGGACCCCCCCACCTTGTTTGGGCAAGTAGCCTATCCCATCCACCTTTGCATTTTCCCTTGTTAGGTGGTTGTAGTCAACCTATCTAGGTTTCCATGGATTAGTAACCCATTAGGGTTAGGATTATGAATATTCCATATCTTAGAGAAAGTGTCATGCTCCTTCTCATCGTGATTATTGACTCATTTACCCAAAATCTCGAGTGGTTTTATTCTATTGATATTCTCTTCTACACTTCACTACATGTCATTGGTCCTCTATATCCCCCATACTATGAATTTCAATTGTGTTTTTTTTTTTCCCATTCACCTACCCTCAAGGAGCTTACCATTAGTGTCCACCACCTGGTTTCTTCCATTTGCCATAATTCTCTTGAATTGATTCATTTGGTCATCTTTAGGGCACTAATATCCTTGTACCAATATCCCAATTCATTTATTCTTTTGGGAAACCATAAAAGTGATCCTCAACACTTAAAACTTACACGATCTCTTTTTGGTAATGTTCTTAGTTTCCTTTATTTAGAGAATCTTGTGTTGAGTTACCCTTGGAGTCTTTTTTGTTTTAGTCCCCCATTTAATATTGATTCCATCCATAGACCTCCTTGAGTCCCACACATTATGGTTTTCCTTCCTTGGACATCCATTATATCCATTGTCCATGTTGTGATAATAATCCTCCTTCCCATTTCCTTGGAGTTGTATATTTGTTGCAAGGTTAGTATTTCCATTATGCTTTGGACAAGGGAAGTCTTGATCCCTCCACTATTTGATCTCCTCATCTATTTTTGTCTCAATCATAATCAAGTCTCATTTTCTATTCTATGTATCATACCTCATGCTAGTTTGTAAATGTTTCCTTATAACCTTTTTCTTGTAGACCTTCTCCTATCAACATCAACACATTTATTCTAGGGGATTAGTCTAGAGGTGTTGTGTACCTTGTCCAATTTTTCCTCATTGATGTGTCACTTCAAACTAAACAATTAGAGTCATCATTTCTCCTTGATTGAGTATTTTCTCATGTGCATTAATCTAACTCATTATTGCATTATTGATAATTGTACACAGTGATGGTTCTAGTGTTCTATTTATGGTCAAAGACCTTTGAAATGTGTGACTCTTTTCAATAGTTTTTGAGTTCCTTAGGGGAGCCACCCTTTAGGTGTCCTCCTATATTTTTTGGGTAGTGTTGGTGACTGTAATGATCCAACTGTAGATTTTAACCTTGTACAATATTTACTGCAAACAAATTTCAGTAAAAGAACAGAAAAGATACAATGGAAAATACAAACATTACACATATATTTTTCCCCTGGAAAACCAACATATTCTATATTCATTCATAGTGATACATTGTTTACAATACAATATACATATAAGAGCCA
>ML781030.1:1372359-1388170 GCA_009831015.1 Picea engelmannii | reverse complement strand
TTAAATCAAACTCTAATTTCTCTGGTTCTTCCTTACTTGGTAGGACTTCATGTTTAACAACATCCTTCATTTCTCTAAATACCACATCTTGGATATACACTACCTTCTTAGTTTCTGGGTTCCAAAGCTTATAACCTTTGAGATCATCTTTATATCCAATAAAGATACACTTTTCAACCTTCTTATCTAGCTTACTCCTATTTTTCTTTGGAACATGAACATATGTATCACAACCAAATACCTTGAGATGTGTGAGAGAAGGTTTCTTACCAGTCCATACCTCTTGTGGATTCTTGTCATCCAACGCTGATGAGGGTGATCTGTTGACCAGGTAACATGCAATACCCACTGCCTATGCCCAGAATTCTTTCCCTAACCCGACATCACTGAGCATGCATCTTTCTTTCTCCATTAATGTCCTATTCATCCTTTCTACAACTCCATTATGTTGAGGGGTATATGGATTAGTTGTCTTCCTTTATATACCACACTTCTTACAAAATTCTTCAAATTCATTCCCGCATAACTCTCCGCCATTATCTATCCTCAACACCTTAATTATTTTCTCAGTTTGATTCTCAACAAGAGCCTTAAACTCTTTAAACCTGTCAAATAATTCATATTTCTTCTTGAGGAAATATATCCAAGTATTCCTCAAGAATTCATCTATAAATAAGACATAGTACATAGATTTACCCAATGACGGGACCGACACAGGTCCAAAAACATCACTGTGAACTAGATGTAAAATTCCTTCTGCCCTCATTGCACCAGAGGGGAATCTTACCTGATTCTACTTCCCATATAGAAAATGTTCATAGAAATCAAAATCCAGAGAGAAATTAGACATACCTTCAACCATACCTTTACCATGTAGTAGTCAAATACCCTTCTCTCTAATATGCCCGAGTCTTTGATGTCACAACATAATCTTTTCTTCAGAGACAGTAGGAGTTATTTCTTCTTCAACTTCAATACCAGGAACAATGGAACTATTACACCCATCACTAATAGTGCTTCCTTCCAACTTATACATGGTTCCAAACCGAACTCCCTTCAGCAACACCATTGCTCCTCGAACCATCTTGCAGGTTTCCTTTTAAAATATTGTTTTTACCCCCGCATCGTCCATTTTTCTTACATAAATAAAATTTCTTTCCAAACCTGGGATGTGCAGAACACCATGAAGTGTTCTAATCCTTCCATGTATGAGCCGCAACTTGATTTTTCCTCGTCCTATGATTCTGGTTGTCGAATCATCACCTAAGAAAACATTACCTCCATCATACCTTTCATATTCATAGAACCATTCCCTATGGGAAGTCATATGAAAGGATGCACTTGAGTCAACCAACCATGCCTCATGATTTGCATGTGTGCTTGAAGAAGGCACGTACACATCCCCTCCTTCTTCCTTGGAGGTATTTTCTTATGTAGAAGGAGATTCTCCAGATCCCTTCTTTTTCTCAACTTTGGATCTACACTACTTATTGTAGTGCCCTTCTTTTCCACATCTCCAACATACCTTTACAAACTTTTTGCGAGATTTATATCTACCCTTAGACTTAGATCTGCCACTTGAGAACTTAGATCTATTTCTTTCCCGCGAGCATCCTCTTGCAAATAATATGTATGTGCTCTATCCTTCCATATTATTTCGTCTCATCTCCTCCGACAACAAGGTTGATACCACTTCATCAAAATTCAAGGTGGTTGTATTACTACCTATGGCCACAACCAGACTATCCCATGAGTCTGGTAAAGAACATAGTAAATTGATACACTTATCTTCATATGAAATTTTAATCTCAACAGATACTATATGACTTACCATAGTATTGAAGGCATTCAAATTCTCTACCATCGAGTCTCATCCTCAGGTTATACAACTTCTTTCTCAGGAATAATTTATTTACTATGGACTTAGACTAATACAAATTCCCCAACTTATCCCATAAATCCTTGGCTATAGCTTCCTCTGAGACATTCAGTAATACTAAATCTGTGAGACACAGTCAGATTGCGCTCTTCGCCTTTCCAGTCATCTGACGAAGTTACTTTAGGTGCAGTGCCTGGATCTATCGTGATCCATTGATCTCTGTCCACCAACAAATCTTTCATATTGATCTTCCACAACTAAAAAAATTTCCCATTAAACTTCTTGATGTCCATTTTTGAATTTCTCGCCATTTCTTTTCACCTGAAAAATCAATACCACAGATCTCCCACTGTAACAAGGCTTATCATAGTCTCGAGCCAAACCCTTGACCACAAAGGCCTCCCCCGAAAGCCAACGAAGATCTGATACCAAATGTAGATTTTAACCTTGCACAATATTTACTGCAAACAATTTTTCAGTAAAATAACAGAAAAGATACAATGGAAAATACAAACATTACACAAAATATTTTCCCCTGGAAACCCAAACCGAGAAAACCAACATATTCTATATTCATTCATAGCAATTCATTGTTTATGATACAATATACATATAGGATCTAGCGGCATCCAAAACCCTAACCCAATGACCTGGATTAGTCAACAACCATAATTCCTTAACCGAAATAGAAAACCATCGGAAAAAAAACCATGTGCCAAAAACCGCCCAACAATGGACATGAAAATTGAGGCAAAACGAAAAACGAGGCAAAAATGCGACATGTTTCCCAAGGCAAAAAAAATTCTCGGGGGCACTACCCTCGAACCCCCACGCGGGAGGCTTTTGCGGGTGACACAGTGGTAAGAACATATAGCAATAAGGTTTCATACCAGGCATATTGCATACCTGAAAATTGGAGAGAAAACATATTGTTGAAGTCTCAAGCACTTGGTGGCTGATGCCATGTTAAGGCCATGTACCATGTCATATAGGATGCCAAATCGGGGCAATAGTTGAGATGCAACGTTAGAGGTTCGATGGCCTAGTGGTTCGATACCCTAGTTATGGGGCCCAACATATTGACATATCGGATAACAGATAAGTAGAAATGTTAAGACGTGTATGGAGTTCGATATTTGATGCCCCAATATAATGGTCGACCCGGTGGGAAAATCCCTTGATGGACACAAACGATGGAACATAGAGCGACAAGGTTCCATATCAGGATATCAAATATTGGAGACAATGCATAAGTGAATGTGTGAAGGCTCAGTGTCCCAATGGGCTGATCACCCAGTGACGCGGTTCTGTGAAGCAAGGTTCCATATCGAATATCATATATCGAAAGATTGGAGGAGCTGGTTGAATGTGTTGAGGGCCCAGTGGCCTGGTAGTCCAGTGAGCCCGGTGGGATGATCATTAGGTGGGATAGCCTACCGGATCGGAAGAATTGTCGAAGTTTTAGTGTTGGGGTCCTGATGGGTTGGTGAGGCTGATCATTCAATGACTATACTAGATCGAAGAAAAACTTGAGTATGCAAATATGAAGGCCCCGGGGCCCAATGGTACGGTGACCTGGTAGACCCGATGGTCTCAATATCCACAGAACCAGATCAATGATTGATATTGAATTAAATATAGATCAGACAATTGCTGAGTGTGGAGGTCATGTTGCATGTTTTGGTGGCCAACGAGCAGATCAATGGCCATGATCTAATCCACAGTGCATCGAACAATTGTTGAGTGCTAAGGGCCTATGCGAATATTGTGTACGATGGAAGGATATTGAGAAATATTTAAAAGGTATTATACAAACCTATTTAATGGAAAATTGAGGGATCTAGAGCCGACCTATTGAGCACAATTGTTTTGGACAAACTCTTGAGTGTATGGTATAAATAATGACACCTGAAACCCTTTTAGTGTGTGTGTGAGAGAGAAGAGTGAGAATAAGGAAGTGAAGCTTTGAGCCTTTGAGGTTTGAGGATGTGAGAGAATGAAATATAGGGAAATGCGACTATGTAAGGGTGGCTGGGAGGTGCAAGGTCAAAGGAACATCTAAAATCATGCATATTGTGACTTGGTGAAGAGTGTTATGACAACAAATATAGAGAAACAAATTTGTGCAGGTGAAGGCTTGAAGTAAAAAGGAGATTCAATATTGTTGACAATTTGAGGATATTTGTGTCTCCAGTAGGTTGGTTCCTACATTTTTTTGAGTTGGTGCTCAACTAAGGGGATTGGTCTCTCCTATAGGTTGGTGCTTGCAAATATTGTAACTATAGGTTGGTGCCTATAGTCATTGTTGAGTTGGTGCTCAGTTGAGGTGATTGGTGTCTTCTGCAGATTTGTGCCTACAAATATAGCAACTGTAGGTTGGTGCTTACATGCATTGATGGGTTGGTGCTCAGCTGTGGAGATTGGTTTCTCCTACAGGTTGGTGCCAACAAATATTGTAACAATAGGTTGGTGCCTACATGATTTTATAAAGACAAGTTTTGTGGTTTTCTCCCAATTGGGTTTCGACGTTAAATCTTTGTGTATAGTGGATTGTATGTTTGTGTATACATTTCTCATTAATTGTTTATGACTGGTAAAGTAGTAAATTGATAAATATTGCAAGAAAAGAAAAATAAGTCCTATATTGATTCACCCCCCTCTTAGTGTAAGTAAGTGTGCCAACAATTCTCGTATTCTTTTAATGCATTTTAATATAATTTCCCCTTAACTTGTTTCCCATTATTTCTTGTTCCCTTCCCTTTAATGTCTTCCTCTCCTCATCAACAACCATTTAATTATATCATTCCATCGACTATTAACTTATTATTAAATTAATTCTATTCTTAACAAATTTAATTTTAATTTCAAAAATGATTTACTCACAAGGGTCATTTTTCCAATGACTATTTCCCGTTCTTACCCTCTATATCTACTCTTCAACACACTCTTTTCTTATCACTTAGCTTCTCTTCTGCCTGATGATGGGTGGAGTGTCCATTCGAAACATTGGAAGTTTCAAAAATATTTACATAGGTTAGTTCTAGAAAGCTCTACAACAATGATGACAAATTATGAAAACATACACACTCATGTAACGATATCTTTTCAAATTTCTTGTCTAATAAAAAATAAAATTCTTGTACCCTTTCTTGGAGGCATGCTTATCAACAAAGTGAAGATATAAATTCATTATGATGAAAACCATGGGTGCATGGATATGATTTGTGTAAATATATCTCCCATTGATAATGCTAAGTCCAACTGCCTCATGGATATGATTGGTGTAAGTTCACCACACATGGATAATGCTAAGTTCAATTACCTTCATTGTTCTTCATTCATGTTCTTGTAAATTCTCATGTTTTGTTGGCGTGCAGTGGGAAGACCCATGGTTCAACATGAATTCACCAACAAAACCTAGATACTGACCCTTTTAGCATCACTTGCAAGCATGTGAAGTCTAACCCGATGTATCTATGGGGACTGCAGGAACTAGGTTTCCTCAATCATGAAGGGATGGGAGGTAGTCCTCATAACCACTATACTTAGCATTAGTTCATTATACCATGTCTCATGTGCGCAGAAATGTAATAATATGTAAAACATTCATATCAACCGAAAATTCATTATATATGCGCTATAAACAAAATAATAAACACATCAAGACACAAAGACACTATATTTAACGTGGTTCACCCAAGATGGGATACGCCCACAACGACCAACTTATTATTATATTATTCATGATCTTCATTACAAAATATACCGACTGCACTCATACATGATGCCCTTTCCGATTTGCTATCCCTCTATCTATCTATGTCACTCTTTTATATTACCTACTCGCATACATTGCATACTTTTGATATTACATTACATTTCATCCTTAGATATCCAAATTCACTACTAAGGTTTTTTATCTATCCCAAAACCCTTACATATTTATAAAATTACATTAGGGCTTAACCCATATCAATGGACCCAAAATTCCTAATGACTTCACCAATATTCTTTCCTTTGCGCATGATCTGGTCCCGAAAGTGCACCAATTGTATTTCTTTCTTTTGTGTGCACTGCAAAGATCTCAAAACTAGCCCCAAAATCCTATCCCAACAGGCCCCCAACAATCACTTGTGGCTCGTTCCGAGCCACTCAGTTCTTCTGTTGCACTCCCTTCAATGTCACAACGAGCTTCTCAAAATTTTCCTTTGCAATTGTGACCTTCTCATTTGCTTGTGCTTCTCGTGTCAAAATATCCTCTACTGTCTCCATGGTAATAAGGGTCTTTAATTTCTCTGCACTATCTTGCATTACTTGATTCACTATTCCTTATGCAGCTGCAAGTTCTTCTATCACTCGGAAGGCTTCCTCCTATAATGGATCAATATTCTATGCAAGAGTCTACTGCTCATATATTTTTTGGTTGATATTGAGGTACAACAACCTATTCTCAACTATGGTAGTCATTCATTTTGCTGGTGTCAGAGTGATCATTGTTTCTTTGAATTTCCATGCCTTGTCTGGCACAGTCTACCACTGCTATTGCAATGCATGTAGTTATGCATTCTCCAACAACTGAGTCCACACTTGTGTACTCTCTTCATATATATTGGCACATTGCTTTTACAAACTCTTAATGTTCTCCATTATGGTCATGATTGTTTTATGCCTTTGCTCTCTTTCTTCTGGTGGAGTACTTGGCGTTGTGCAAGTTTCCAAGTCTACTATCTTCGCGCGAAAGACCTGAATGGCTTCGTTGATCTTCATCACTTGATATTCCAATGGGGCATATAATTCCATGTATATTTTTGGTATGTTGTTGTATACTTCTTGTACTTCCTGGTGCAACCTCGCTTATCTTTGCACAACCTCATTTCGTTCTTGCACTAGTTTGTTGTATTCTGCGTTCAGTGCTGCATTGTCCTCAGTCACTTTGGCCAACTCCATAGAAGTCGACTCTGTGTGCAACTGAATTTCTTGTGTGACAGTCATCTGTAAGATGTGTAACACGTTCATGGGTAACTGAGACAACACTAAGTCAATATGACTTAATTCTTTCACTCTCTCCAACATCTCTTTCGTGGGGAACTCGTTAGCCCATGTTGATATCTTCATTATCCGTTGTTCTGCTAATGTTGATGGTAGTTTTTTTTGTTTTCAATCATGCCTTTGTTGTCTTCTCCATGATATCTGTCTGTTCTTATTCTGTTGTTCGAATTGGTGATATCCTGGTTGATTCCAAATCTGGCGCAATGTAACTATCTTCACTTGCACATTCATGTGCATTTCTTCCTGTTTCTGTAAAACTCACATAGATGCTTCTTCAGTTACCTATTTGACCCGATCCTTGATATTTTCCAAGTCTTCCTCATTCAAGGCTTGGATCGCTACTTCCTTGAAGGCTTTCCTCTTCTTATTTTTATGCGCTGAGCGCTCCTTAAGGTGATCCTTTCTCTTCTCTCTTGTATGTGGTGTTGTTTCAGTGTCTCCTGCACCATTCCCTTGTTCTTCTTGCTCCTACTCTTCTTCTTGGACTTTCTTTGATTATTGTGTCTCCTTCTATGTTGTTTTTGTTTCTGGGGTTTTCCACTCTACTTCACAGTCACTTACCATCTTGCTGACATCCCGTTCTGTCAGTTTATAGTTTGTTGGTAACCATTGCTAATCCAAATCCCTCTTTTCTTGAACATACATATGGTGCGACCCTTCCTTGAATCACGCGATGTATTTGTATGCTTCAACTATTTGTGGTATAATGCACAATGTGTCCTCAATGCATTGTTGGATTGTCTCCTTATAGACATAGAAGGTGATGTTGTTGTCCATATATTTGTTCTTGTACGTGGTATGCCACACCAACACATACCTTGTTGCCAAGTATGGTTTCTGCATACCCTCCAGAAATCACATTTATTCTGGCTCCCTCCAAGAAACTAATGCAATTAAAATGAATAACCACGCATAATGGAACTCCGTTCCTTTCTCATGTTCTTCCCTGCAGTCAATTAAGAACTAGTTCACCAATAATTTCGCTCAGTTCTCCATCACTCTTGCTGTGCACTTCTCGGATGCTGTTATAAATCCCGTTGGCACCTGATCTCTGTAGCATTTCCTAAGTACCTTGTAATCCAACACCTATGTTGCAAAGATTGCAATATCGTCATTGATTCTCAGAACGTATAATCTGTGCGCCCCTCTGTGCGTGCAATATTTTTTCTTCATTCTTTCTGCTAATGCTTTTTCTTGCGTCTTGTCTATGAAAAAGGGTAGTAGGTCTTTTCCTGCCGAGGGAAATCCTGTAATCCACACAATCAATTGAGTGTCGATTGACACTACCCTGTCCAATCATATGAACCCTATGTGGATGAAACTTAACAACAAATTGATGTAGATGTTTATTTCTGCGCTTCTACCAAAATGCAGGATCTCCAACAGGTTCAATACTCCTATTCTTTGCAATCCTCTGGCCTATTCTTGTAGCTCGACTGTGATTATAAGTGAAATATGGTATGAGTGATGTGCATAGGTAATTCTTTGGTGTTAACTATGGAAACTTTTTAAGATCGGTAAGGTCGTCATCTGAAAATATCGGGCTTCCTACCACTCCCAATATATATCCCTCGATAGTGACCCCAGGTGGAATCACTGGTGTAATCAGGTCGTACTTCGACTCTTTCTATAGTATGATTTTCTTTTTTGTAGGATTTCTAGCTGGCACATACACTCTGGGAAATTTTACCAGATTTGATGTATCTGCTCTCGAATTTTCTTCCTGCATCTGTGCTGATGTCTGCTTACTGCAAAACTTCTTCATTCTTGTTGTTGATTCTATTTCCTTTGGTAGTGCCATGAATTTATGCAAATTGGCTCTTTCTGCAACTCACTCAGCTTTGTAAGAAAAACACTTCTGGCTCTTTGTTCTCTTCGAATGTTCATGCAAAAATAACCCGTTCTCGCCGCCCCCTGTTATATTTTTATAGGTTGTTTCCATCTGCTATATTCCTCTTCATGCCCAAAATTCTTAGTCCCATCCTATTGTATCTGCATTCGATTCCTTCTAGTTTTCATTAATTTCATATTTTTTGGCGGATCGTGGTCCAGATTTTCTAGCCTGTCAAAATCTCATCACCACTCTTCATTTATGACTACGCGTTCTCGTTGTATTGCCATTATGTTTGCTCTTTAATGATTTTTTCATCTTCTGCGCAGGTCTTTATCCTGGTTCTTCAATTCACCTTTATGCGCGTAGATCAATTTTCCTTCCTTTCCCTCACATTTTCTTATTCATCTTTGTCTCTTTGAAAAATTCCCAATTTATAACTTTATCTCTTCAAATGTTTATTATGGCTTGCCTCAAGCTCTTTTGTTTCTTTTTATTTTCCTCTATAATACAATATAATAAAAATACTATGGTACACATACCGTGCGCTCATACTAGTGCACGGAAGCACAACTATCCCTATACAGTTTCAACCGACTACCATTTATGAGCCCTTCCATGGTTTCCCCATTTAGTTTCTCCAACTGAACAACACCTGCTTCTAACGCAAATCTTGTTACATACAGACCCAACCAATGCATTTGGAACTTTCCAGGGTGTTGCAAATTTTTTTTGTCATAGAGAAAAACTAAGTCTCCCATCTGGAACTTATTTTGTTTAATATGTTTGTCATTCCATGCCTTTTCATGTGCTTTCTAAACTTGCTGATGAAATCCTGTGACGAAGTGGTCTTCCTCTAGTTCCACTAACTCTGATATTATTTTCTCTATTTCACTAGAATATGTAAGCTCTATCAGTGAGACAATGCGCATACTCGACATAATGAATTCCATGGGAATAACTGCCTCCTTGCCATATATTAATCGGAATGGTGTTTGTCCTATCAACTTCTTATATGTAGTTTGGTATGCCCATAGTACTGCAGGAATATTCAAATCCTAGTCATCTCAATTTACATTACATATCTTTGTTAGTGCATTCTCTAGGATCTTCTTAAACACTTCCACTATTCAGTTCACCTGAGGATGATAATGTGTTCTCTTCTAGTGGTGAATCTAAAATTCTTCTGTCAAAGAAAAAATCATTCTATTCAAGAAATGGGTCCCCTGATCACTCATAAGGATTCTCAGACATCCAAACCCCGTAACAACATTCTCAAAGATAAAACACACAACAGTCTTCGCGCCACAATCTCTAACAGGTTCTACTTCATCCCATCAGGTCAAATAATCTATCACATTGATTATATAGGTCAAATAATCTGTCACAGTGATTATATATCTTGCTCCTAAGCTTTTTTCTAGTGGGTTGATCGATCCAACAAAATCAACTGCCCATTTTTTCTAAATCCTGCAATGTAACTTGTAGTATTAAAGGCATCTCGTCTCTTTTGGATGGCTTTCCAACTCTCTGACAGACATCATATTTCTGACATAACTCTTTAGCATCTTTATGTAGGGTGGGCCACCAAATTCCTGTGTGCAAAATATTATGAGACGTCTCTTTCCCTACACAGTGGCATACCACAATTCCTTCACGTGCCTATGATAATATCATAGGCCTCTCATGCTCCAATACACATTACCGAAGAATACCATTTGTGCCTAATCTATACAAATTCCTCGCTATAAGCTGATAATTTGTTGCCTTTACTACTAACTATTTCTTCTACGCAATTGTAAAGTCGGGTGGGGATATTCCTCTGCTTAGGAACTGGAAAATATCTGTAAATTAATTGTCGACCATATGTACTACAAATAAGTGTGCATCTGGTATATTTTTATCCATTTTTTTTGCATCTTCCCCTGTTAGTATGCGTGAAAAATGAGTAGGTTCTGAGTTTAATTTCCTTGGTTTCAAAATAACTTCAAAGTCATACTCTTGAAATAGAAATATCCATCTGCATATATTCACCCCCCAACAATGTCTTATTGACTAAGTATCTCATTGAAAAATGATCTGTATACATCTTAAAATATGATCCCAAAAATTAATTCCTAAACTTCTGTAGTGAATACACCATTGACATTCCTTCATGCTATGTAGTAATGGAAATCTATTCAGTATTTGACAACTTTCTACTGGCAAATGCAATGGGATTATCTAAACCTATTTCTCCTGGCTAAGTTAGAACTGTGCCTAACACTATAGATGATGCATCTACGTGGACGTGGTATTCCTTCTTCCAATATGGAAATACTAAAATCGACGCAGTAACCAGTTCTTCTTCAAGGTATCCAAACTTTGTTGACATTCCTCATTCAATTGAAACTTGACCTCCTTCTTCAACAATTTTTCTAGCAGGGTTGTGATTTGCACATATCCCCTAATAAACTTTCTATAGTATCCTGTATGACCCAACGTTTCCCATAGTTGTCGCACTAAATTAGGTGGTGGAAAATCAAGAATAACAACAATCTTCATAGGATCAAACAAAAGTCCTTGTCTACATACTACATGATCCAATACGATACCAAATGGTGTACAGAAAATGCACTTCTTCAAGTTCAAAGATATACGAAACTGTCTACATTGTCCAACATCAAGGGAAAAGTTTCAATGTGGTCCTTCAACAAATTGAACACTATCCAATTGTCCAAATATACTTCTAGGAACTTATGAATAAATTATTTAAAGGATGCGACAACAACTCGAGAAAATATTGCTGGTGCATTTTTCAACCCAAAATGCATGGTTGTATATTGATAACATCCCCATTATGTCGCAAATGTTGTTTTATGCTGATCGTCATATGCAATTTTAATCTAGTGATACCCAAAGAATCTATCAGTAAATGAGTAAGCTTCCTGTTCTCCTACATTCTCCAAACTTCATCTGTAAATGGGGTAGGAAATGAGTCATGTAAGAAAGCATCATTCAATTTCTACAGTTCCACACAAATTCTGTTTCCACCTGTTTTCTTGTCTTGAATCATCATCGGGATAATCCATTCTAACTCTAAGACAAGTTCAATAGTCCCAACTTCCAGCATCCTATCTATTTCTACTTTCACTTTCTGCTTATATACTGGGTTCAATCAGTACAGTCTCTGCTTTACTGGCTTGGTATCTAACTTCAAAGGACTCTTCATCTCCCATAGCTCCCCAACAATCCCTTTCATTTATGAGAATGTAGTTAGAAAAAGGTCCTGCTATTCATGCAGTAAATCATCAATATTCTAGATAGTTTCTTCATTCCAGTAATCTCCAATGTTTGCAAACTTGGGATTATCCTTCATACCAATATTAACCTTGCACGTTCTCAACAGATTTACATACTCGATAGATTCAAGCTCGGGACCCTCTATTGCATGGTCTCTTTCGTTTTATGGTATTTGAAAATTCCTCGGGTATTCACCCTCCTGGTCGTCTCCAACAACATTATAGAATTCCAAAACCTCTTGAACGGTCGCATAATATCTGGGTGCACTACATAATGGTACTGGTCTCATTGAGTATTTTGATGTAAATATCTTGTTCTTGATAATCTGTTAGTTCATCATACTTCAGAGGATCACATACCTCAGCTCCAATCCAACGCAATGTGCAGGTAATACGAGCACATCTCCTTGTAGATACTTCATGTAATATCTTTTGCCAATGTTCTAGGGATTCTTATAAATACAAAACACATGAACTGATACTTCACCAATTGAGTACAGCTTCAAGAATAGGATTAATATAGTCATCCATCCATGTAGTCACATTTTAAAGGTTATTGAGTTCATTTCCCCTTACTGGTTCCACATATCACCTACCTTCAATGGGATCCAATGGAACAGTAAATATCAAGTCTGCTACTTAAAATATCATTTGCCTCTTTTTCAGATCAATAATAGTCTCGTTATCAAAATCCCCATCGAGTCCAAGTAATGCTAGATAAGGTTTACTACCATCCACTATCTGTACTACTTCAAAATATGTTGTGTTGTGCACTCCATCCATGTTAACATTCACCCCTATTAGTCTTCCAATTAGAACAATCTTGTGTTGATTTTCTAGCCTCAACTGAATTGGTGACCAGATCAACTTTGGTTTTCCCATCATTTCCCATGTCTACTTCGGAATGACATTCACATCAGATCCCATATCGAAGATGATATTATCCATGTCACAATATCCTACCTGTGCGTTAAGTCGAAATTCCCTATTCGTCCTCTTCTTGCGTTGTACTTGATTAACTGCTCGTTGTGCACTAGGTACTTATTTATCTCGCACAAAATGGTCGAGCATCCCACGTAGTGCGTTCACTGTAGTTTCATCCTTCATTAGTTCTAAACAATATTTAAGAAACTTTCCAGAGTACTTAACTTCTCAACTGTCCTTTCTATCATTGAGTGGTCGTAGGATGGAGGCATGTCATACACAAGTCGTCTGTCATACATAGGTTGAAAAGTCGATGCTACTCATTTTGTTTCCAACAACTCCTTCCTTTATTTCTTGTATACAACTCTCTCTTTCTGAGGATCAAATGTCGGAGGAGGTTTTGTTGTTTTCCTGACACACTGGTCAGTCTGAATTCCTTGTTCTGCCGCATCGACTCCTGTTCTCTCTCCTCTGCGTGTAACTGCTACTACTCTTTGTCTATCGTCATGCTATTCTTCTGCTATCTTCTGAACATTCTAGTTCCTCTTATCCTTCCACTTCACGATCAACTGCAGATAGTCTTCCATCGTATGACCCAACTGTCTACAATATGTGCATGTTGTACAAGGATTCTGACAATCTATGCCAAATGCCCAAGATGAATATAGTTATAACAAATAATCGGTCCATTTCCTCTACCAAATCCTCATCTTCCTCCTTGATTGTATCCTCTTGGAGTATTATATTGCGGTAATCCTCCTTCTGATCCATCTTCCCCTTGAAATATGTATGCATCCACTGTGTGTTCTCTCATGAGATCGAGTGCATGCCATTCCTTTTTATTATGTCCCACAGACTTACAAAAATTACAAAATAAGTTCTTGGTAGTGCTTTGATATTTATGTATCAAAGGACATGTAGTCGGGTGATGATCCACCGTTTTGCATATCTCACACCATACTCGTCCTCCTGGGGCCAAGGGATTCAACGCTCTTGTAGCAAAATATTATTTAAAGGCTGGACACTCATTCTTATGATGACCTTCATTTCTGCATGTGGTACACCATACTTCTTCACACTTTTATTTCCCTTTAACAAGCTCCTGCAACTGAATTGTTAATGTTGCTAACTGCGAATGAACTTGAGCCATCCCTGCACCATTTTCTCCTATAGGGGATGCTTCCAGTTTCATGGAAATATCTAGCGCTTCAGACTGCTACATAATCTTCTGTTGTGTCAAGGGGAATCGTGTATGTGGTAAAAATCCTGCAATGAACCATTCCCTATACTACTCATATGGAATTTGGAAGGTTAATCGATCCATCAATATATTGAATCTATGATGAAAATCACATACTTATTCATTCTGCAAATGCTTGATCTCTTTCAGTTCTGTTATACACTGTGACTTAGAATTTGGTTTCTGAAATTATTTTAACAAAGATTTTCTGATGTCTACCAATGTTCTAGCTTGGTCTGCAGACGTAGTGGACTGATACTTCATATACCAGAGTAACGTACGGTCTCTAAATGTTGTCACTAATTGCATGATTTTCACATCGTCATTCTGGAGGTTCTTCACAGTCCATATTGCTTCACAAATATATAAGTGTTGTTCTGGATATTCTATTCCTACTCCATAAAAGAAAAACATTCTCAAAGTGGGATCTACCCCCACCATTGTATACTTTGCAGGGTGAGTGCAAGCTAATGATGGTCTCTCATGACGTGTTAGTGGCAATGGAAACCTGAAAAAAAACAATATGTTAACTTGGAGGGATTATTCAAGGTAGTTTTACAATAAATTTGAATATGGTGTATGAAGATGAAATGTAGGAAATTGAATTAGGTTTCCGAATATACAACTTTTATTCATATACATTGTGAATAACTATGTCAAATATGAATTTTTCTAACAGTGGTATCTTATTTTTCCAGCAAAATATAAGGTATATATATTTGTTCGTGCAGGTTTTGAGTACCTTAATGATGGAATTTCATTCGAAAAACGTGTATACTTGTAGAGAACTTGTTTTTCTTGTGCCGTGTATTTTTTGGAAATTTTTAATATTAATTTAATATTTTTTAGAAATTATCAAAGTCAACATATGCATGAAATTACAACGTCTTTTGTTCGTGCAGGCTAAGAGGGTCTTAACATGATCAAAACATTTTTTTTTTGTATTGTAGGTATCGATCTCCTCTAGTGCTAGATATAACTTATTTGAGAAATGGTTAAGCCGAGAAAATATTATAGCAGAAATAAGAGAGGTATGTATTCTAGGATTTTGATATGTGTGAAGATAAAAATATATTAAAAATAGTAAACAATATTAATTTTTTTTAAAAATTATATATTTGAAATCTGCATAGTTGACTATCTATTTCTATAGTTTTATCAACAACTAAATTTTTTAGCCTGTAGAAAAATAAATTCAAAGACATAAATATAGAAGGGTATTCACAAAAATGGAGGTTTTTATCAATTTGTAGACCAAACCACTAAGTTTTTCATCCCAAACCTAAATCCGAGCCAACCAAGTCAACATACACCTTGTCAATCCCACCCCAAAAAAATGAATTCAAAAGAAAGCGTGCATGTTCTTAGGAGAGCGCACACACTCTAGGAATACACACAAACTGCTAAAATTCATTCCTACACCCCTCCCTCCCTCCCTCTCTCTCCTACATATACCCTCCCTCTCTATCTCGCTCTCTACCCCCACTGTCTATCTCCCTCTCTCTCCCTCACACTCCTATACATGGTAATACCTTGACATGGTAAGACTTAGACATCACAAGGCATGGAAAGACGTAGACGCAGACCTTACCTTGACATTCCTTAGA
>ML781030.1:1320171-1338335 GCA_009831015.1 Picea engelmannii | reverse complement strand
TTATAAGTTTTTTTCCTCAATCGATTAATAGACACACAAAATGATACTTTGTAATTTAACCTAAGACAACTCACCACATATGCTACTTTCAATCATGAGGGTGTTACCCTCCTCCGTGACCCCAATATCTCTGTGATGCCACCCTACATCAGTTACAAGGATCAAGTCAAGAAAATTAAACAAATATGCATAAAATCAAATTCATGATACATAAAAAATTATCATCAACACATTATCTCACCGTGAATATATAGAGTCTTGATGGAGATTCACTAAAAAATGGAGCACTAGGTTGTAAAACCTGCTCCGAGGCAACCTCTACTGTGGAAGCCTTGGTGGATGTGGACGATGGAAATGGTGGTGGGGGTGGGTGGCATAAAAGTGAATCCACTATAGATGGATGCAATAGACCCCCATAGGTTGTACAACTGATTGCAACTACCTAGGAATGGATAAAGGTAACTCATAAAAAATGCCCAGGTACCCAGGGAGTGCAGTGGTACTATATCTAGAAAATATTTCCACAACCTACATAAATATTAATAATAGTGAACTATTAGTACCAAATAGTGTAATTCCAAAACATAAACACAATTCTTTTTAGAATTATACAATATTTAACTCTACACATGGTACCTGTGATGCATGTGACTTTTCCATCCCAAATGGACATTCCCTGACATTTCCTAGTCCCAAATCCTGTAGAAACACAAGAACATTAAAAATTTGAGGATGCCATAAAATAAAGAAATGACTATGGTGAATTTATTAAATGTGACACATACCTGTGTGTGGGGTGCGCCCAATGAGCATGATGCCTCTATTGCTACATTAGTGGTGGGTCTAGGAATTGATGCATCCATCAACATAGAGGGTCTACTGCTTGGACGGAACAAATGCAAAACAACATACACTAAGAAATCTATATAAATACACATAATACAAAATAAATAT
The DNA here is from genome assembly GCA_009831015.1 of Picea engelmannii. Taxonomy (NCBI): domain Eukaryota; kingdom Viridiplantae; phylum Streptophyta; class Pinopsida; order Pinales; family Pinaceae; genus Picea; species Picea engelmannii. The sequence goes on along the minus strand of ML781030.1, from coordinate 1,337,381 downwards.
ATAACGATGAGTAACATAGAGAGGGTTAAGATACTAAAATCCTCCATGAAGCTATGCTATCCATTGGGCTCTATAGGTCCATAGCATGTCTACCCGCAACTCGAGCATCTGTGAGGTTTACATGGAATACTGCTATGCCCATGTTCCCTCTCCTCACTATACTCTGTTGTGCATGTTGAAGCTCCAACCCTTCTATCAATGTCACTAGCAGGAACCTCCTACCGAGATAGTGCAACAAAGCTATTATGTTGCACTAGGATATAAGTCAATGATAAAATGACTAGTTGTACCTGTTGCAAGCTCTCTACAACATGAGGATGCTGGGTAGGGGGGTCAGGAATTCACCTGGGGGGACGAGGACCTAACATGGGATCACACATGACATGATCTCGGTCCTGTGCAGACCCTTGAACCACCCCCTAGAAGTCACCCATGTCAAAGTAGTTGACATGCTTACCCAAAATAAACTCAACCCATAATTTTATCATAACATATAAGGGCACCTCATTTTTATTGCATGGAGGTTTATCAAATACCATATACCACCTATCCATCCAATTCTGACTTATATGGGGATGGATGCACTAGTCAATGGAGATGCGTTTATTAGTCAATGTAGTTCTTGTCCATTTCTAGGATCCCTAAAAATAATCAATATTTGTTGTTTTGAAATTCCCAGGTCTCTGACTTGGTTTCTGTCCAAACCAGTGCTATAGTACTCATACATTCTTTCCCTATAATCAGAAATAGAGGTCAATTTCCCTTGGGCACTTGCAATGGAATTCACAAATATGTCCAAAGAAGTGGCTAGGGAGACTCTGCTAGGCTCTCTAGTGTCCCGTAATTGTTCCTTAAGGGTTCTTAATATGACCAACCCCTCATCAATTTGACTGTTTACATTGGGTGGTTGTGGTGGGTGGGGTTTTGCTCTTATTGGTTTCCTTTTGAGTGGTTTACATTGTCTCTTCGTTCCATTTTATTATATATGTTGAAATTTATTAAGCCATCACATGTAAATTAGGTTGGTTTTTTATTTACAATAGAAAACTATAAATTTATTTAATTTAGATTATTGGGAGCAAAAGACTAAATTGAGAGAAAAGGTAAATAAATCAAACATACCTGGATAGACTGGGACGCGGTGGCAAGATCCTCACCTTTCTGCTCCTCTCTAGCTACTCTATATTTGCTCAATGAGAGTAAAAACACGAGTGCGATTTGTGCAAATGAGCACAAATAGCTCTCACGACCCTTTAAAGTTTTTTTAACAGAGGAGCACGCACGTGTTCTTCTGAACGCACACATGTTCTTCGGAACACACAGACGTTCTTAATAATGCACACGTGTTCCTACCACTAAACCTACGTGGAAATATGAGTAGAGGTTTGGGAACTTCCAAACCTATAGTGTTAGGTACGTGCGCACGTTCCTGAGAATGCACATGCATTCTTGCGAGTGCACGTTCCTGCTGACCCCCTTGCCACTTTTTCGGCCAGCAACTTCGTGCACTCACCCTGTAGTATTGTTTGTCAATGTCAACAATTAATTCTTGGTTGTAACACTACTTGCACTACTCTGACTACCTTTACTATGCTCCTTTCTTCCTTCACTAACTATAAGTGTTCATGACAAAGTTTCAGATCTCGGAGATGCACACGGGGTCATGGGTTCGACATAGAGTTTGGCCTGAGTCGGGCTACTGGGATGTGATGGATCTCCTCCTGTTGGAATAACCTGGTGATATTTTTCCTTTTCCTCTGTGCACGATATTCCTTCAATTTGGGGCACTACACCGATGTCTCTTTCCTCAACCCCACTGTGCTGCTCTTATCTGTCAGACACAATCCTCTTCCTGTTGTACCAAAATATTTTTCCATTGTGCAATACTCAAATCTCTTCTTCTATTGCACATTCTTCTTCTCTCGTCATTCTCATTCCATCCGTTCCTTATTCATTCTTTCCTATGTCCCTCTTCTTCATACACTCAGACCATCCCCTGGTCACCCCCTTGTATGTTAGAAAAATAATAGGATCGTGGAGAAATAAAATAAAACAAATCCGTAAATAAAACACAGAAGATACACAATACAATAGAGACATAGATATATGTGGTTCACCTAGTGTGTGCTACGTCCACCAGAGAAATTTCCAGGTCCTTCCTTTATTATTATCCAACAAATGAAGGGATACAACCTACAAAACACCCGCTGTAAATTCCTCTTCTTTCTCTCACAGTCTCCTCACTCAAAAAACAATATTCACAATGATCCATAGCCATAATACATTTCCCTAATAAAAGATGGCTTCCTTCTAGGGAAAAAAACCCTAACATAACTTCTATCGTCAGATCTGCGACCTTATAATGAACGGTCCAGATTTACTATGAAATTACAATATACATTTACAAGGCAATTTTTCCTTTGGGGGCTTTGTCCCCAAAACCCCATCGAGGAACGTTATCCTTGAACCCCCCAGCCAGGGGGATAGCCCCCCCAGACCCCGCAAGTGGGGAAAGCTCCCCTTGCACTCCCCCACGTGGAGCAATGTACATTCTTCCGAGGTATAAAGTCTTCATGGGGTATAAACATGACTGAAAATAGAAACCTCTTAATTAGGAAGATAATCAGTCTCCACAACCATCAATCTCCCACTTGAAGACTAATCTCAAAAACTCCATCGCTGTTGTATCTGTTGGACTATGATCCTTCTTGGACCTAGAAAATTTATCATCTTCACCTTCATGCTTGAATACCAACTGAAACTGAGTAGGAGCTTAGTTTCTCCCTGGTTACTTCCTTTGTTAACATGTCTGCAGGATTATGGCTAGTGTGTATCTTTTCCAACTTCAAATGTCCATCTTCCAATATGGATCGTATGAAATGGTATCTGATATGTATATTCTTAGTCTTTGAATGAAAGGTTGATCTCTTTTCAAGATGAATGACACTCTCACTATAACAATACAACTTGCTATTCTCCTACTTCTTTCCCAATTACTCCATAAATATCTGTAACAAAATAATTTCTTTACTAGCCTCTGTAGCAACAACATACTCTACTTCTGTTGTTGAAAGTGAAACAACCTTTTGCAGTTTCAAAATCCAACTTATTGTTGTTCCACCTATAGTAAAAACATACTCTGTGGTGCTCCTCCTGCTATCTTTATCACTTTCCATATATGAATCAACATATCCCCGTAGAATAGTGTATGAACATCCAAAACATAATGCATGAGTAGCAGTACCTCTCAAATACCCGAGAATCCACTTTACTACCTCCCAATTTTCTTTACCTGGATTGTTCATATGCCTTCTCACAACTCCCACTACATGTGCAATATCTAGTCTTGTGCAAACCATCACATACATCAAGTTGCCAATTGTTGATGAATAAGGGACCCAGGACATTTATTCTATCTCCTCCTATGTCTTGGGACACATTTCCTTAGTTAATTTGAAATGGCTGGCCAAAGTTGTACTAACTGGTTTTGCATTTTTCATTCTAAACCTCTCCAACACCCTCTCTATGTACTCACCCTGAGACAATGCCAATTTTCAATTTTCCCTCTCTCTTATTATTCCCATACCAAGGATTTTCTTTGTAGCACCCAAATCCTTCATCGCAAATGAATTAGCTAATTTCTTCTTAAGCACATTTATATCTTGCATATTAGACCTTGCAACAAGCATGCCATCTACATATAATAGCAAGATAATATAACTTCCATTTTATAGCCTTTTAAAATAAGCACAGTGATGAAAATGACATCTACTATAACCGTGTTCTATCATAAACCTGTCAATCTTCAAATACCACTGCCTTGGAGCTTTCTTTAGGCCATACAAGATCTTCTTCAACTTGCATACCAATTTTTCCTTCCGTTTGACCTCATACCCCTATTGTTGTTGCATATAAATCTCTTCCTCCAAATCCCCATGGAGAAAAGTTGCTTTTACATCTAACTGTTCAAGATGCAAATATTCTACTGCCACAAGACTTAAAATAGTCCTAATTGAAGTCATTTTAACAACATGAGAAAATATTTCATCAAAATCTATACCTTCCTTTTGTGCAAACCCCTTTACAACAAGTCTGGCATTGTACCACTTTTTGCCTCCATCTTCTTCCTTCAACTTGTAAACCCATTTATTCTGCAATGCTCTTTTTCCCACAAGAAACTGAACCAAATCCCAAGTCTGGTTATTTACCAGGGAATCCATTTCCTCTTTCATTCCTTTCTCCCACTTCTTTTTTAACGTCTACCTGCATTGCCTTTTCATAACATTCCGGTTCACCAGAATCAGTCAACAATAAATAATACAATGAAGGAGAGTATTGGTCAAGGGGTCTACTTAACCTGGTAGATCTTCTAACAACACTTGCAGGAGTTTGAGGTACCTGTTGCTCCTGATGTTGTACATTTTGATTTTCCAGTATCTTTGGAATTTCGTTTTTCAGTGATCTCACTAAGCACTATGTATTCTGGTTTTTCTTTTTCCTGTTTCTTTCCCTACAACTTATCTTTGTACATGACCTTCTCATTGAATATGACATCTCTACTCCTAATGATTTTATGATTTTCATAATCCCATAAGCGATAACCAAAATCATTAACACAATATCCAATAAAGGTACACTTCTTGGATTTTTCCTCAATCTTTGTTCTATTTTCTTTATCAATATGGACAAATGCTTCACAATCGAAAGTCTTAAAAAATGAATAGTTTACATTTTTACCTGTCCATGCCTACTTTGAAATTCGACCATCCAAAGAGCTTGAAGGTCCTCTGTTTATTAAGTAAACAAAAATATCTACAACATCTTCCCAAAACTGTAAGGGAAAACCAACATGCAATCTCATACTCCTTGCACGCTCCATGATTGTCATGTTCATCCTTTATGACACACCATTTTCTTGTGGTGTTCCTATAGCTGTCTTCTCTCTACGAATCCCATGGTATGAATAATAATCATCAAAATTCTTGCTGCAATACTCATCTCCATTGTCTTATCTGAGACACTTCAACCTTTTTCCTGTCTCATTCTCAACCAAATCTTTCCATTTCTTAAAAGAATCAAAATATCATATTTTTGTCGAATGCAATAAACCCAAGTTTTTCTAGTTGCATCATCAATAAAAGTAACATAATAACGAGAGCCACCAAGAGATGATACTTGAGTTGGTCCCCATACATTTGTATGCACAAGCTCTAACCTTTCACTCTTTTTTTCTTTTCTGACTCTGAGAAATCTGACTCTCTTTTGTTTTCCATAAACACAATGCTCAAAGAAATTCAAATCAATTTGTTTAAGATCTAGCAACAAATTTATTTTGTGAAGTATTTGCATCCCCTTCTCACTCATGTGTCCAAACCTATGATGCCATAGTGTTGTATCCACTCCTGTAGAAGATAAAAAGATAGAATAGTCAGTATTACCAGTACATAAATACAATGTACCTACCTTCTCTCATTTTTCTATCACCAACGATCCTTTGGTGACCTTCCACACCTTATCTGTAAATATGGATATACAACCTTCACTTTCCAACCGCCCTGTTGAAATTAGATTTTTCCGTAGATCTGGAACATGTCTTACCTCTTTCAACAACCATTGGTTTCCATTCCTTTACTTTATTTTTACCTTTCCCATTCCAACAATTTTTCATGGTGCATCATCACCCAAATGAACCTGTCCAAAATCACCTTGAACATAATATAGAATTTTTTTTCTATGGGGTGTGGAATGAAATGAAGCCCCTGAATCTACTACCCAAGACTCATAAATATTATCTACAAAAATAATCAAAGCATCTTGTAACATTTGATTCCTTATTTTTCTCCTACTGTCCATCTCTTTGTTTTTTTGGAGCTTTGCAGTCTTTCTTCAGATGTTCTTTCTTCCCACAATTCCAACACTTTATCTTTCCCATTCTAGATTTGGATCTTCCCTTCCTAAAATTCATGCGGTTCCCTTAGCCCTTTCATCTATCCTTTTTTCTTCCCCCGTTCTCCATGTTTAACGCATCACCTAATGTCTCACCTGTGCTTTTCCGTCGCATTTCCTCGCTAAGGATAACACCAACAACATCATCAAATTTTAGAGTGTTTGAACCAAAGAAAAATTTACTTATAGCCATGACCAATCCATTCCAAATTTCTGGAAATGAGCACAATATTAGAAGAACCCTAACCTCATCATCAAAGTCCACTTTTACAGAACTTAGTTGATTAATAGTCGTATTAAATTCATTTAAATGATATGCAACATACCCACCTTCTAACATCTCCATATTAAATAATATCTTCATTATAAATACCTTATTGGACACTAAGGGTTTTTCATACAGTTTATCCAACATCCATCAAATCCTTCATTGTCTTTTCTTTCGAAATATTGAAAGCCACCAACGCTGCCAGGCTTATCCGTATCGTTCCTAGTGCCTTTTTGTTAAGAGCCCCTCATTCTTCTTCCTTCATGGTATTCAGATTCTTTGCTATTATACCCAATGGTAGGAATATATCCTTCTGATATAAATAATCTTCCATTTTCATCTTCCATAACTGGTAGTTTTGGCCGTTAAATTTATCGACCCTAAACTTTCCATCTTCCGCCATTGCTCCCACTCGAACTAGGAACCCACTTTTCCCGCGAGTTACCTTTCACTCTGATACCAGTTGTTAGAAAAACAACAGGACTGTAGAGGAATAAAATAAACAAAATTCAGAAATAAAACACAAAAGATACACAATAAAATAGAGACATAGATATACGTGGGTCACCGAGTGTGGGCTACGTCCACCATAGAAATTGCTAGGTCCTTCCATTATTATTATCCAACAAATGAAGGGATACAACCTACAACACACCCACTGTAACTTCCTCTTCTTTCTCTCACAGTCTCCTCACTCATAATACAATATCATAATGATCCATAGCCGCAATACATTTCCCTCATAAAAGAGGGTTTCCTTCTAGGGAAATAAACCCTAACATAACTTCTATCGTCAGATATGCGACCTTATAATGAATGGTCCAGATTTACTATGAAATTACAATATACATTTACAAGGCATTTTTTCCTTCAAGGGATTAACCCTCAAACCCCCATCGAGGAATGCTGTCCCCGAACCCTCGCTTTCCCCCGGACCCCCCAGCTAGGGGGATAGCCCCCCCTACACTCCCCCACATGGAGGAGTGTACATTCTTCCGAGGTGTAAAGTCATCATGGGGTATAAACATGACTGAAAACAAAGACCTCTGAATTAAGAAGATAATCAGGCTCCACAACCAACACAGTCCCCCTATGCACACAAAGGCGCCTAGTTACTAGGATGATCATATTCCATCTTCATAACCCCCTTATCACATAGTAACATTTTGATCCAAGTAGAAAATGTTTTCAAATATCTTTTGCTTGGAACCTTAAATAAATCTCTTTCAATAGAACTATATGACTTGGTGCAATCTATAGAAAACTCAGTAATATAACCCCCCAATACACTATCCAGCCAGAAATCGACTGCGTGAGATTTGATTACTTATAGTATTAACTCGTTGAATCAACTCAGGGGTCCAATTCCTCAGAAAAATAGTGACGAATGTTCCATTTTTTCCAGCTAACCTCTGTAACCACTCAACCAATACTATCAGGAAATTGGCAAAGAAAATATCATGTAAGTTTGTAAATACATACCACTGTAACCACTTCTTTGAACTGATCTGTGGTTTCTTATTTTGATCTATGGAAGAATCACACTCCTTTTCCTCTAACCATTATCTGATCTCTTCCTTATTTGACCTCCACATTCCCCTCAATCGCATGTCCTGGTCTCGACAACATAACCATTTGTTGGCATGCAGTGGGAAGACCCAGGGTTCAACATGAATTCACCAACAAAACCCTCAGATATTGACACTTTCGACATCACCCGCAAGTAGGTGAAGTCTCACCTGAGGTATCTATGGGGACTGCAGGAACCGAGTTTCTGCAGTCATGAAGGGACGAGAGGCATTCTTCATAACCATTATACTTAGCATTAGTTCATTATACCTTATATCATATGTGCATAAATGTAATAACATGTAAGACATTCATAGCAACCAAACATTCATTATATGCATGCAATAATAACAAACATATCAAGACACAAAGACACCATATTTAACATGGTTCACCCAAGATGGGCTACACCCACAACAACCTGCTTCTTATTATATTATTCAGGATCTTCATCACAAAATATGTGCACTACTCATACATCATGCCCTTGCCATTCTCCTATCCCTCTATCTATATGTATCACTTTTCTCTCTTACCTACACACATACATTGCATACTTCTGCTCTTACATTACATTACATTCTTAGCTCTCCGACTTCACTATTAAGATTTTTTCTCTATCCCAAAACCCTTACATATTTATACAATTACATAAGGGATTGTCCCATATCAATGGACCCAAAATTCCTAATGGCTTCAACAATCTTCCTTCCTTTGCGCGCGCACTGGTCCCGAAAGTGCGCCAACTGTATTTCCTTCTTCTACGTGCACTACACAACTCCCCATACTTGTCCCAAAATCCTATCCCAACATGTTTCTTTCCAAGAAAAACTCATGAGAAAATCCAAGGGATGTTTCCCCACATTTATTGACGACATACCTAGTAAAACGCATTGTCATAGACTAGCGCTCTTCATCCAAGGTGATTCGAATTATGCATTTTCTAGTATGAAACTAACCAAATGTCCAACAACATTGACGATAACTGGTTGAGATAACCCCTCAGACTCCTAAATTATCATTCAAGTGAATTCATTGGTAATTAAATGTTTTTTCTTCATTTTCATTTATTCTCTTCTAAGTTCTCCTAACTTCTCATTTATGTCCATTCATTGGTAATTAAATGTTTGCAATTCATGTATTTTTTTTCCTCGAAAAAAAGATACATTTTCAATAGAGAGAACAAAATTACATTCCTCATATGATGAGATGCATGTCTTAGATTCCTTCATTATGATCTAGAGATTCAAAAAAATAAAAAACAATCCCACTAGAATTACCCCTCCCAACAATATATGCATAAATTGTTGGATTACTGAGAGGGGGGGTGAATCGGTAATAGAGAAATTTAATCCCTTTTCACCACAAAATGCAAGTGTTATATGAATGTAGCATTATCATCCAATAGTTGCAGAGTAAATAAACAATGAACAAATGAACAATCACACACATACACAATACACCAGTGTTTTACGTGGAAACCCAAAGCGGGAGAAAACCACAAAATGTTTTTTCTTATATTTCTTTAAGAATTACATTCATTGGAAGCACCAAATTCCTTTGTTTTCCAGCTGCAACTGGAAGGAGGCTCTAACCCCCTAGTTTCTCAGGCTACAACCTGAAGGAAGCTCCAACTCCCCAATTATCTGGCTACAACCAGAAGGAGGCTACAACCCCCAATGTTCTCCGGCTACAACCAGAAGGTGGCTACAACCACCTGTCCTTTCCCCGTCCAACCTCCCTGACATATAAGTAGAATGATGGAACCATTGTCACACTATCACTGTGACATATACAGTTGTAAACCTATACCTATCAACCTGCACCAAACAACCTATACCAATAACCTGAACCATGCATCAACCTGTACCATAAACAAGTGCATCAACCATGCACCAATCTGTAACAAACAACCTGTAATCAACCTATACCATAAACAATTGAATCACCATGCACCAACGTGTACCTCAACCTGTACCATAAACAAGTGCATCAACCATGCACCAAACTGTACCAAACAACCTGTAATCAACCTATACTATAAACAAGTGAATCAACCATGCACCAACATGTACCTCAACCTGTACCATGAATAAGTGCATCAACCATGCACCAAACATGTATGAATAACCTGTCACAACAACCTGTCCAAACAACCTATCACAACAACTTGTCTCATCAATATTATCAACCAAATCAGATCTACTCACCAAGATCAATCACCAAGACAACTCTCAAAGATGTGCATCAACCAAGCATACCACAACAACTCATAGTCATCACCAATATCAATATGTGATTCTAATAATATACCAATACAAGTATGCTACATCATCCATAAACCATGTGTCAACAATACTACTAACAAGTGCCTCCAACCATGTACTGAGTATGTACCAATCATGTTTCAACTACTCATCAACTATGACTCATCAAGATGTACCAACATCATCAACTATACACCTCATGTATGTGTCAACTCATCAACTACTTGTCTCAACCATGTACCCAACATGTACCTCAACCAAAAGCCCTCATCAATTCCATCATCCAAATATGATTTGTAACTCTATAATAGAATTCATGTATATGATCACATACCTGCAAACCTTCCTTAACTTTAACAACAAGAGACTAGCATTTTCATCAAACTTTACTTTAGCCTCACATGATTACTTTTGGATTAGTCAACAACCCTAACTTGAAATAATCATAACTATGTACCTATAATGAATAAAGATATGAAAATAGTACACAATGTTATTTACTGTGTTTTATGCAATTCCTCCAAGTGTCACTACTTGGAACCTCTCAGAAAAGGAGTTATAGCAAAAATGACATACCTTGTTGAATTGTGGATTATTCTAGAGAGAAAACTTGTAGAGCGTGCCCCGCAAGGAATATTTGTTCTATGGATCTAAAAATTGTACACAGAATACTACAAACTATACTCTAATGAACACATTTGGTCTTACTAAAATTGGATCTTTTATGAAGAGGTTATGACGTTTTTACTCGAAACACCTGTTTTAGACTAGTTTTAGGACTAACCACAAACCCTAATTTCCATGGAGTGTAACTCCAAAAATACAATGAAACACAAGATGAAATTTGTGCCAAAGCTACTTGGATATGTTTCCTCAATGTTCTTCCAATTTCACGGTCTGAATCATTCTAGAAAAAAATTTATTGCGAAAATGGTGAGACGACCTGTAAATAACATACCTTAGAAAACATCATCAAAATAATTTATCCTCCCTTGAATTTCAGCCTTCTTTACTTCACCTTCCCTCTGAAATCCGGCTTAGATATCCTTTGGTTACCTCATTCACCTGTACATATTCAATATGCTCAAGTTTGTTTTAAATGAGAGAGTCTTGCCTCTTATTTATACTTTCATGTAGCTTCCTCAAGGGGTTACCTTTTAACCATCTTAGCCCACTTTCCTTATTTTAGGGTTAACCCACTTCTAATTTTTTTTATTATTTAAATAATTTATTTTGTAATCACTTTGAATAATATTACACTCATCATTTCACTTGATTATTTACCTTCTAAAGTCTCTTAAACCACTTTGACTACTTTGACCTTTTGGGGCTTCTAGATGACTCATGAGGGTTCTCCAACTTCACATGGGCATAACACTCTAACCGTGAGGAGTTATGTGAAGTTACACATACCACCAGAAATGGAATGACATGTACTATCCATCTAGAATAGTCTTACCTGCAAATATATCAAAACTCATACCATTATCCATCAACCAAACTTGGGTCCATTACCTACACCATTGTGCTACCAGAATTCGCTACGAGACTTTCTTCAAGGGTTGACATCAATGAAAACCAACCCAATTAATCAACAATCTCCCCCTTTGGAATTGATGGAAATACTTTGATGCAATAATGAATTCATATCACTCATGATCCCCCTGTGACCATCGCTCCCCCTGGAACCATGCCTATGTGCTCTTTCTCCAAGAATTTACCTTTTCATCTGATAAATCTCTCCCCCTTTGTCATCAATGTCAAAGGTATCTTTCCATCCAGGGCTACTCCCCCTAACTGAACTGCCCTTGGGGATACTTCCCCTGAATGAAATCTTCCTGAAACTGATACCCCAACTTGAACTGTCCTCTTTATGGTGCTTCCTCATATAAATCTAAGACATATAAGATAAACATTCAAAAGCATTCATTTTGGAGTAGAAATTACTCCGAGTCTCTGGAAAAAATACTCAAAGGATTCCTTGGAAGTGGTTTGTAAAGATGTCTGCCACTTGTTCTTTTGTGCTCACATATTCAACTCTGATGTTCTTCTCTGCAACCTGTTTCCGTAGAAAGTGATACTTTATTGGAATGTGCTTCATCTTGGAGTGCATCACCAGGTTCTTTGAGATACTGATGGAGCTTGTATTATCAAAATATATTGGAATGGGCTCATCATACTCAACCTGTATATCTGTCAAAGTTTGTTTCACATAGAACCTGTGTACAACATCCTGCTGCTGCGATATACTCTGCTTCAGATGTAGATAAGGATACTGATGATTGTTTCTTGCTTAGCCATGATACTAAACACCCACCCAAGTATAATGTTGCTCCAATGGTGCTTCGTCGGTCATCAATGCAACCTGCCCAATTTACATCAATGTAGGCAATAAGTGATAGACATTTTTCTTTTGGATACCATAATCCAAACTCTTCTGTTCCGTTGAGATATATGAAAATCCTCTTCACTGCTAATACATGTGATTCCTTTGGTGCTCCTTGAAATCATGCTACCTGTCCAACTACCTGCATTAAATCTAGTCTGGATGTTGTCACATATAGTAAGCTACCAATCATTGACCTGTATTGCCTCTGGTATGTAGACTTTGAATCATCATCTTTTCTCAACTTGCAACTGGTTTTCATAGGAGTGATAACTGGTTTGCAATCTTCCATTCTGAACCTCTTTATCATTTCTCTAATATATTTAGTTTGAGAAATAAATATTCCTTGGTTGCTTTGACGTATCTGAAGACCCAGAAACAAGGATAGTTCTCCAAGTAATGACATTTCAAAGTCATTCTGCATATCCTTTGCAAATTTCTGGCTTAACTTGTCATCAGTACTTCCAAAAATAATATCATCAACATAAACTTCAATTAATAAAATACTATCTTGATTTACCTTGATATAGAGGTTGATGTCTGCACTTCCTTTTCTGAACCCTGCCTGTTGTAGATATTTATCCAGTCCAGAGTACCATGCTCTAGGATCCTTTTTTAGACCATACAAGGCCTTCATCAATTTACACACATAATCTATGTTCTTTGACAACTGAAATCCTTCTAGTTGTTCGATGTAGACTTCTTCTTCAAGTTCCCCATTCATAAAAGTTGATTTCATGTCCATCTGATACACTTTAATATTCTTGGAGCATGCATAAGCTAAAAACAATCAGATTGCTTCCATTTTGCTAGTCTTCCTTTCCATAGCTCGTAGGGAGTTTTGTTAGTGTTGTTTCTGAGCATTACTCTATTTTGAATGTGAACCGTTGTATGCACTGCATGTGTCCAAAAGATATTTGTCAATTTGGAATCCATTAACATTTTTCAAGCCATTTCCTGTACTATCCTGTTCCTTCTTTCAACAATTCCATTATGTTGAGGTGTCCTAGCAACGAATAATTTCCTTTTTATTCCATGCTTGTTGCAGTAGTCCATAAATTCCTTTGAAGTGAACTCTCCTCCATTATCGGATCTCAAACATTTGATTTTTGAGTCCATTTCATTTTCAACCAGTTCCTTGTAGACCTTGAAGTTTTCAAAAGATTTTGACTTATTCCTGAGAAAGAAAACTGCAGTCATTCTTGTATAATCATCAACTAATAACATAAAATATTTCTCACCTTTTAAACCCTTTTTTTAGTTGGTCCAACGAGATCAATATGCACAATTTCCAGTGGTCTTGTCGTTGAGTATTCTTTTGATTTAAACCCGGTCTTTGTTTTCTTTCCCTGTTGACAATGCTTGCATAAAGTGTTGGTTGGTTTTGTAATCTGGGGCATTTCTCTAACTGCTTCCTTTTTACTGACTTTGACAAGGTTATCAAAGTGTATGTGACCCATTCTTCTGTTCCATATCCAAATTTCATCTTCTTTTCCTAGACAACACTTTTCATTTTCAATTTCACTTAGTACAGATATGTTGCTTGAAGTTCTTGCAACTGTTGCAATCAATTTTCCTGAACCTTCTTTTCTTATCTCACACTTTTTTGAATGGAAAGTAACTTTATGACCTTGGTCACACATTTAACTCACACTTAGAAGATTATGTTTCATATCTTATACTAGTAGAACATTTTTTTCCTTGGTATTCTTGTTTCCAATTCTGACTGTGCCTTTTCCAATGATTTTAGCTGAATCACCATTTCCAAAGGAGACTGATCCATTTCTTTCCTTTCTTAATGTAAGAAACCTGTATTTATCACCTGTCATGTTTTTTGAACAACCACTGTCAACATACCAACCACATTTATTCTGCTTAGCTTGTAGAGTGAGTGTGCATTCTTCATTGCTATACTGATTCTGCTTTCTTATCCATGTTCTCTTCTGAGGTTCTTGTCTGTGACTGTTTTTGTTCTGTTGTGTTTCTCTAGGAGGAACTGTCATTCTGCAATCTTTGGCCATGTGTCCAAAGTTGTTGCACTTGTAGAGTTCCACTTCAGTGCTCAATGATTCAAACCTGTTGTAACTTCTTCTCTGTGTTTCACTAGGCCTTCTTGGATAACCATTTTGTGTATGACTTTCAAAGTTGTTTATGTTCTTGTTGTTAGCTCTGCATTTCATAACTTTATGTCCAAAATTATTACATGCATAACATAAACCAAAAAATATAGTTTGATACCTGGGAGTTGAATATCTTCTGAAAGGATTTTCTCTTATGAATCCTTCTTCTTCCCAAGGCCTATCTGTCGATTGTTGATTCTGAAATATGAATCTTCTCGGTATAATATTCCTTGTAGATCTTCCTATCCCCTTTGATTGTTTATGCATAGCTTTTTGGATATGTTTCTTGCTCTGTTGTTTTGTAGCTTGATCCCTTTTCTGTCTGATTGTATCCAAGTCCGGACTTGTCATAATGAGGTTTTTGACTACTGATAATGTCATCCAAATGTTTTGAGTTCTTCATATTTTTCTTTTGAAGATCCTTTCTTAATGTGACAATCTCTGCTTCCAAATTTCCAACAATCCTGTCTCTTTCTTCTAACTTTTCTTTGAGTGTTTCTTCAATTCTTTTATCTTCTTTTATTTGAACCTTCAAATTTGTGATCATTTGTTCTAGTTCCCGAGTGTCTTCTTTCTTGTCTAGTTCTTCTTGTAGCTTCTTGTTTTTCTTCTTTTCTCTTCTTATAACTTCTATGGCACACAACAATTCTTCTCGGTAGTCAAATTCTGCCTCTTCATATTCTTCTTTGGCCTATTCATATTCTTCTTCGATGTCTTCTTTGTCAGAGTCTTCTACTTCCATGAATATAACTCTTTCTGTCTTACTATTACTAACTTCATCTTCATCTGATGATGATATGTCTTCTTTGGTGCATAAGCTTTTCCTGAAAAAATTCTTTGTGGTTCTTTTGCCTTTATATGTTTGTTTGCTATTTGAGTAATCTTCATCATTCCTCTTATTTTATTATGAGGACATTTGTTAGCAAAATGACCAATACCATCACAATTAAAACAAATCAAAGGAAACTTACCTTTATATCTGTCATTGGTTCCCTTGTTCAATCTTCTGACAACGTTGGCCATTTCTTCATCATCTTTCGAGATGTCACTGCTGCTACTATGTTCTTTTTCTTTTTTCTTTGACCTTTTGGATGCTTTGAAAGTTTCTTTTTTTATATCTATATTTTCTTGTTTAGTTCTCATTTCATATGTCGTGAAGATTTAATGTAGTTCGTCTATGCTTATTAAGTCTAGGATCTTCTCTTTCTTCTTGTGTTGATATCCTAGGATCAAATCTCATAGGAAGAGATCTTAGTACCTTTTGAACAATTACAGATTCTTTAATTTCTTCTCCCAATCCTATGATTGAATTTACTGTTTCATCGACTCGTAAGACATAATTTGCAATATTTTCATCTTCCTTCATCTTTAGTTGTTCGAATTGACCTCTGTAATTTTGAAACTTTGCTGCTTTGACTTTTGAATCTCCTTCATAAATATTTTGAAGCTTGTCCCAAATCTCTTTAGTGGATTTACAATGTATAACTTTGGTGTAAACTGATTCACAAAGACCATTCAAAAGTGCATTTGTGGCTTTGAAATTGTTTTGCCTGAGTTTTATTTCTCTTTCATTTGTCGGCGGAACTGCTAGTTCTTTGTATCCATTTAGAACTGATTTCCAAATTTCAAATCCCTGTGCCTATATATATGTTTTCATCCTTCTGCTCCAAAATGCATACTTCTATCCATCAAACTGTGGTATTCCATTTTTATACATGTTGTTGCTCTCCATGATCTACCTTTTAGTGTTTAAACTGATTTATGAAGGAGCCAACTATGATACCAATTGTTGGATTACTGAGAGGGGGGTGAATCAGTAATAGATAAATTTAATCCTTTTTCACCATAAAATGCAAGTGTTATATCAATTAGCATTATCATTCAATAGTTGCAGAGTAAATAAACAATGAACAAATGAGCAATCACACACATACAAAGTACACCTGTGTTTTACGTGTAAACCCAAAGTGGGAGAAAACCACATAATGCTTTTTCTTATATGTCTTTAAGAATTACATTCATTGGAAGCACCAAATTCCTTTGTTTTCCAGCTATAACTGGAAGGAGGCTCTAACCCCCTAGTTTCTCAAGCTACAACTTGAAGGAAGCTCCAACTCCCCAATTCTCTGGCTACCACTAGAAGGAGGCTACAACCCCCTATGTTCTCCGTCTACAACCGGAAGGTATATACAACCACCTATCCTTGACCCATCCAACCGCCTTGACGAATAAGTAGAATGATGGAACCACTGTCACACTATCACTGTGAGATATACTGTTGTAAACCTGTACCAATCAACCTGCACCAAACAACCTGTACCAATAACCTGAACCATGCATCAACCATGCATCAACCTGTACCTCAACCTGTAATCAACATGTACCATAAACAAGTACCATAAACAAGTGCATCAACCATGCACCAACCTATACCAAACAAATTGTAATCAACCTATACCATAAACAAGTGCATCAACCATGCACCAACCTATACCTCAACCTATACCATGAATAAGTGCATCAACCATGCACCAAACTTGTACGAATAACATGTCACAAAAACTTGTCCAAACAACCTATCACAACAACATGTCTCATCAATCTTATCAACCAAATCGGATCTACTCACCAAGATCAATCACCAAGAAAACTCT
>ML781030.1:1249761-1273855 GCA_009831015.1 Picea engelmannii | reverse complement strand
GCTGATAATAACACATTTCCTTGTACCAGAGGTAGAGGAAGAGGCAGAGGTGGAGTCATCACATGCTTCATGTGTGGAAAGAATGGACACAAGGCAGTTGACTGTCCAGATAGGAAGAAGGATGGAGGAGAAGCTCACATCGCTAAGGCACAGAGGCGAGTTGCTGAGGCAGAAGACGCAGAAGACGGAAGGTCGCTGATGATGCGAAAGGTTCTCTTAACACCCGAGAAGGAGGTGGAGGACACAACTCAAAGAAACTGACTTTTCAGAACCACATGCAAGACCAAAGACAGGAAGTGCAAAGTTATTGTGGACAGTGGAAGCACAGACAATCTCGTTTCAACCGAGATGGTGGAGAAACTAGAGCTGGAAACAACAGATCACCTGAGTCCATACAAAGTTTCATGGCTACAGATGGGACATCAGGTGAGTGTCACTAAACAACGCTTAGTGGACATCAAGATAGGAGGATATAATGATAAAATACTCTGTGATGTTATTCCTATGGATGTATGTCATTTATTGCTAGGCAGACCATGGTAATATGACAGAAACGTAATCCATGATGGGAAGATGAATACGTATACTTTGGAGAAGAATGGAAGAACACATATGCTACTTCCAATTAAAGATAAAGAAGTAAAACAAGAACCGAGGAATACTGTACTTCTCATGAGTGGGAAGGAAGTTCTGGCAGAAGTAAAGAAGAAGGAAGATCCACAATTCTTTGTGATCAGGAAACCAAAATTTGTTTTGACCAGCACAAGAATGGATGATTTGCTGGAAGAAATTCAGGAACTACTGGAAGAGTTCGCTGACATTGTGGTAGACGAATTGCCTCATTCGTTGTCGCCGATGAGGAGCGTGAGTCATCATATAGACCTCATACCAGGAGCCAGTTTTCCAAACAAAGCTGCGTACAAGTTGACGCCGCAGGAGAATGAAGAGGTCAAAAGGCAGGTACAGGAACCATTGGATAAAGGACTAATCATGGAAAGTTTAAGTCCGTGTGCCGTTCCAACGGTACTGAGTCCAAAGAAAGATGGAGGTTGGAGAATGTGTACAGATTCTAGAGCCATTAACAAGATAACCATCAGGTACAGGTTTCCATTGCCATGAATGGATGACTTGATGGACTGTTTAAGTGGAGCCAAATTTTTACAAAGGTAGATTTGAAAAGCGGATACCATCAGATTCACATGAGGGAAGGCGATGAATGGAAGACAGCCTTCAAAACCAACGAAGGGTTGTATGAATGGCTAGTCATGCTGTTTGGCTTGACGAATGCACCGAGTACCTTCATGAGGTTAATGAATGAAGTGCTGAAGGAATTCATTGGTAAGTTTGTCATTGTTTATCTAGATGACATATTGATTTTCAGCAAAACAAAAGAAGAGCATCTGAAGCATTTAGCTGTAGTAATGAGGAAGTTACAGCAAGAGAAGCTGTTGATTAACATGAGGAAATCTTCATTTATGAAGACAGAACTCGTTTAATTGGGGTTTGTCATATCGGCAAATGAATTGAAGATGGATCCAAGTAAAGTGGAGGTAATTAAAAATTGGCCATCACCGAGAAATATTTTCGAGGTGAGAAGTTTTCATGGACTAGCTAGTTTCTACCGAAAATTCATCAGGAATTTTAGTGGAATTAGCGCAACAATGATGGACACAGTCAAGAAAAGACATAAATCTTTTCACTGGACTGAAGAAGCTGAGAAGAGTTTCAATTTATTGAAACAAAATATTGCAGAGCAATCGATTTTGGTGTTGCCAGATTTTCAGAAAACATTTCAGGTAAAATGTGATGCAAGTGGCTTTGCCATAGGAGCGGTCTTGAGCTAGGAGGACAGACCAATTGCATATTTCAGCGAGAAGCTGGACGAGGAAAAAGTAAAGTACTCCATGTATGACAAAGAATTTTATGCTATCATACAGGCACTGAAGAAGTGGAGGCATTACTTGATCCCGAAAGAATTTGTTTTGTATAGCGATAATCATGCATTACAACTTGTGACTCAATAGGAGAAGTTGAATCAGAAACATGCTAAATGGGTAGAGTATATGCATAAGTTTACATTTGTAATTAAACACATTTTAGGTACTGCTAACAAAATGGCTGATGCTTTGAGCAGGAAGTGTTTGTTGCTGCAGGAGTTCCGAGTCAAAACGTTGGGTTTTGAAAATCTTAGGGACATGTATGCAGGTGATGCAGATTTTGTAGAGGCATATGAAGCAGTTGAGAATCCAGTTCTTAGAGACAGAAGCCCATGGATAGATTACATGATCCAAAATGGACTGTTGTTCAGAGGAAATAAGTTATGCATTCCAAATTGCTCCATGAGGGAGAATCTGCTAAAAGAGAAGCACAGTGGTGGATTAGCAGGGCATTTTGGCCACAACAAGACATTTGCAAAGCTGAGCGAAGCATACTTTTGGCCAGGGATGCGGTCGGAAGTCAAGAATTTTGTTGACAGATGTAGAATTTGCCAGCATTCAAAGGGCAGGAAGCAGAATGCGGGATTCTATCAATCATTACCCATACCCGAGGAAATCAGCATGGATTTTGTATTGGGATTACCGAGGACGCAAAGAGGACATGATTCAATCTTTGTGGTGGTTGACAGGTTTTCCAAAATGACACATTTTATTCCATGCCAGAAGACCAACGATGCAACTCATATCGAAAATTTGTTCTTCAAGGAGATCGTTAGACTTCATGGTTTACCCAGAAGCATAGTATCGGATAGGGATACAAAATTCATTGGACATTTCTTGAGGAAACTCTGGAAGAAAATGGGGACTAACTTGATGTTTAGTTCTTCCTATCATCCTCAGATGGATGGGCAAACAGAGGTGGTAAATAGAAGTCTGGGAGATTTATTAAGAAGCTTGGTGACACAGCACCATAACAGTTGGGACAATGTGTTGCCACAGGCAGAGTTTGCATACAACAACTCAGTGAACAGGAGCACAGGAAAAATTCCATTTGAGATTGTATATGGCAAGCAGCCAAGAGGAGTATCTGAGCTGAGGGATTCAGAGCAGATATTGACTAAAAGCGCAAGCGCTGAAAAATTCGCAGAGGCGATGGAAGAACTTCACAGTAGGGTGAAGGAGCGATTGCTGGAATCAAACCAAGAATATAAGCGCAGAGCGGATCAACATTGGAGACAACTTTAGTTCAAAGTTGGTGATCTAGTTCTCGCACATCTGAGGAAGGAAAGGTTCCCAAGGGGAACATACAACAAGCTGAAAATGAAGAAAATTGGGCCATGTAGAGTCCTAAAGAAATTGGGAGAAAATGCTTATGAGATTGAGTTGCCGGATGAGATCGGAATATCTCCGACATTCAATGTCTCAGACTTATATCCCTATAAGGCTGAGGAAGCAGGAGCTGGAGGTAATGAACAACAAGAGGTTCAGTGGCAGAAGCAGATGCCGATTGCAGAAAAGCCACAGATGGAGAGTATACTTGACAAGAGAGTGAGCAAAAAGACTAGGCGGAAGCAATACTTCGAGTATCTGGTCAAATGGAAGAACCACCCAGTGGAAGATGCCAGCTGGGAGACTGAAGTAGTGATTCAAAAGCATGGACAGACCGTGCAAGAGCTCATGGACAGGAGCCCATGAAAGTTTTCAAGCCGAGGAGTATGATGCAGGAGCATCACCAACTCAGCAAGCGAGCCAACACATTAAGCGGAGATCAGCTGGATAAACAAACCCAAAATTTTGAAGTGCTTTGGGATTGTAGCGCAAGTCTTTAATGAATCCATTTTATGGAGGCACATTGTATATTGTATCAGACCTCGAGCCATACGCTCTTGTCTGAAGTAGATAGGAGTCATTTAATCTAGTTAATGCAGGTAAGTAGGATTTTTATTTCCAGATTAGACAGTTTTAGATGGAAGGAGGGAAAACGGATATAGACACCCTCATTGTATCATTTGTATTATTATTCAAAAAGCATTCAGGAGAAGAGAAGAGCAAGCAGAGAATAGTGTATGAAGAACACCCATGTACAGGCATTTGAATTAATAGAAGAAAGTTCTGATTCAAATTCATGGTTGGTGTTGTTTCTCTGTGTGTATTGTTGAGGTGCTCATGAATGTTTGCTTTCTTGTTATGCATTTGCTTTGAATATGCTGTGCATGTGATTTCATGGTTTAAACTGAAGTCTGAAAGAGAATAAGTTTCAATTGTTTCTCTATCTGAGCTAGGAGATTCTTGCAAGGTGTGCAGTTGAATTCATCCGCAAGGAGTGCGTTGATGAAGGCTTGATAGTTTAACTTTTGTTCTTATTTGCCCAGAAGTGGAAGTGGGGAGTTGAAGCCGTGCCAGGAGTGTGCAGGCTGAAGAAGAAGTCTTAGTTGTTAATCTGAGCAAAAGGAAATCAAAGACTGCTGCTGTAGGAAGTGCGTAGAGTCTGGAAGATTCAACACTTGGGAAGTTGTTGAATGATTGAGCGCAAGGAGTGCGCGCAGGTTCCTCTGAAGAATCAGAGTTGAAAAGCTCAGGAGGTATATCACCTTCGTGGTATTATCAAAGGAGAACACAGGAAGTTGTGCTGTGAAGCGTTTCAAGTAAGAGTTTCAAGCGCAGGCGTTGAAGGGCAAGGCTGAGTAGGAACACTTAGTCATTTTCGAGAAATCTTCAAGGAGGAGGAATCGACGGTTAGGATTTGCCAAGGGAAAACTGCGAAATCCCGTGGACCGTTAGATCCCGAAAATTTGCGCAAGGTTTAAAGCCCAACGAGCAGAGAAGGAACCAGAGGGTCATCTGGATTCAGCTCATCGGAGAATTAGAGTCTCCAGAGGCATAGAACTCTCGCAGGAAGGAATCGCGACCCGCGATTTCCCGAGAGGATTAGAGCTATTGATTTGCGGGACACGTGTCCAAGTATCTAGAGGAGTCAGAGTTCGGTATTTTGGGTTTTCCACATACAACGGACCCGTTGCATTAGAAATCACGATTCCGTGATACCCAATAGAGTGGAGAAGGAAGCGATGACATGGAGGAAAGAGTTCACACGTGCATCGGGGATCGACAATTCGGGATTCTCGATGACGAGAAACTCACGACCGAGGAAGTCATGAAATCCCGAAACGCGACGGTCCCACAGTCAAAGCAGTTAAGCAGAAGATAGGTGTCATCGCATATCGGAGTTTGGGACTTGGAAGAGTCCTTGGACGAGTGCATTTGAAATCGCAAAATTTCGAAACGTGATTTCCCGATCACCCCGGAAGTGTGGGCCACAAGCGCTAGTAAAAGGGACATATAGCATCGGGGATCGGAGGATCGGAGATCCTGAGAACGTAAGTCCCATTCATTCCAGTTTCGCGAAGTCCAAACTTTCGATAGGGGAAAGGACTATGGTCTTGTGGACCGGCAGGTCACCTGCGAATGGAGTTAGCTGGAGGGGGATAAGGTGTGCTGAGATACCATCGGAGATCGAGAGTCGGGGATTCGCGAGAGTAGTGAATCACGACAATGTGAGTGCCGATTTCTTGACGGGAAGATTCTCGATAGGAACAGGAAGGGATTTGGTATTGAACCACGTCGGGTTTCGGTAATACAGAGGCCCGAATATGTGTCTATAGGACTCGCGATCCCGCGAGGTCCGATTTCTCGATTTCGAATAGGGAGATCAAAAGAAAAATTTTCTGTGGGTGTTAAAGTCCCGATAAGGGATTGAAGAACTTCCAAGTTCTTTGGGCCTAGGGAAGAGAAGGTACTGGTGGGAGTAGGCATAGACTGGGTGGCGCGTTTGCGTAACAACCACAGTCCTCTTCCTACTGTACCGAAATATTTTTCCACTTTGAAATACTCCAATCTCTTCTTCTATCACATATTATTCTTCTCTCAAAATTCTCAGTCCATGCGTTCCTTATTCATTCTTTCCTGCAACCCTCTTCTTCATACAATTAGACCATCCCCTAGTTAGCCCCTAATCCCCCTATGCGCGTGAAGGAGTCTAGTTTCTAGGGTGATCATCTTCCAAATTCATAACCCACTTATCATATAATGGCATTTTGATCCAAGTAGACAATGATTTCAAATATCTTCAATGCGGACCCTTAAATAATTATCTTTCAACAATACTATATGACTGGGTACAATCTATAGAAAACTCAGTAATATAACCCCCAATACACTATCCAATCAGAAATCGACTACGCGTGAGATCCGATTACTTATAGTATTAACTTGTTGAATCAACTTAGGGCTCTAATTCCTCGGAACAATAATGTAGAATGTTCTGTTATTTTCAGCTAACCTTTGTAACCACTCAACCAAGACTATCAAGAAATCAACAAAGAAAATCTCATGTAAGTCTAGAAATACATACCTTTGTAACCACTACTCCAAACTGATCCACAAGTTCTTATTTTGATCTCTGGAAAAATTGTACTTTACCTCTAACCATTGTCTGATATATTCCTTATTCGTCCTCCACATTCCCCTCAATTAGAGATCCTGGTCCTGACAAAAAAACCATTTGTTGGCGCACAGTGGGAAGACCTTGGGTTCAACATGAATTCACCAACAAAAGCCTCAGATAATGACCCTTTCGACATCACCCACAAGCAGGTGAAGTCTCTCCCGAGGTATCTATGGGGATTGCAGGAACCGGGTTTCCGTAGTTATTAAAGGGATGCGAGGAAGTGATCATAACCATTATACTTAGCATTAGTTCATTATACCTTGTATCTTGTGCACATAAACGTAATAACATGTAAAACATTCATACCAACCAAAAAATCATTATATGTGTGCAATAAACAGAATAAAAAACACATCAAGACACAAGCACACCATTTTTAACGTGGTTCACTCGAGATGGGATGTGTCCACAACAATCGGTTTCTTATTATATTATTTAGGATACTCATTACAAAATATGCACACTGCGCTCATACATCATGTCGTTGTCGTTCTCCTATTCCTCTATATATCTATGTCTCTCTTCTGTCTTACCTACTCACATATATTTCATACTTCCTCTCTTACATTACATTACATTCTTATCTCACCATTTTCACTACCAAGTTTTTTTCTCTATCCCAAAACCATTACATATTTATACAATTACATTAGGTCTTAGCCCATATCAATGGACCCAAAAGGCCTAACAACTTCATTGATATTCCTTCCTTTGTGGGCGCACTGGTCCCGAAAGTGCACCAACTATCTTTCCTTCTTCTACGCACATTGCACAACTCCCAAAAGTGGTCCCAAAATCCTGTCCCAACAGGTTTCTTTTAAAGAAAAAACTCGTGAGAAAATCCAAGGGATGCTTCTACACATTTATTGATGCAATACCTAGTAAACTCATCATCATAGACTAGCGCTCTTCATCCAAGGTGATTTGAATTAGGCATTTGTTAGTACGAAACTAATCAAATGTCCAACAACATTGATGACAATTGGTTGAGATAACCTCTTGGACTCATAAATTATCATTCAAGTCCATTAATTGGTAATTAAATGTTTTTTCTTCATGTTCACTTATTCCCTTCTAACTTCTCCTAACTTCTCATTTGTGTCCATTCATTGGTAATTGAATGTTTGCAATTCATGTATTTTCGTTCCTCGAAAAAAAGATATATTTTCAATAGATAGAACAAAATTAAATTCCTCATATGATGAGATGCATGTCTTAGAATCCTTCATTAGGATCCAGAGATTCAAA
The DNA here is from genome assembly GCA_009831015.1 of Picea engelmannii. Taxonomy (NCBI): domain Eukaryota; kingdom Viridiplantae; phylum Streptophyta; class Pinopsida; order Pinales; family Pinaceae; genus Picea; species Picea engelmannii. The sequence continues at coordinate 1,266,163 of ML781030.1, read as the reverse complement.
AAAATTAAAAACAATCCCACTAGAATTACTCCTCCTAACAATATATGCATAAATATAGTCCTAAAAAACATCACCCTACAATCCCACTAGAATTACCTCTCCCATCAATATATGCATAAATACGGTCCTAAAAAACATCACCTTAAAAATAACATTTTTCATTAACTGTTCCAAAGAAAGTCTAAAAACAAATCAACAAGTATCTAAGCTCACATGAGAGCACAAATTTATGCAATATCCAACATATATCTCAATAGATGACGATTAATACTACTGTAACACCCTTGTTTTTCCCAACTTGTAATTAATCATTAATTATGATCACCATGCTATGGCATGGGAAACAATGTAAATGTATTATTGTTTATATTTCCAATAACTGACTATGGGGGTGAAGCCTTGAAGTATTGACCATTATATCACTAGAGGAAAGAGTGAGGAAATAGTAGAGAGGGTTCATTATGTCAAAATGACGCAAATTATCCTTGCTGAAATAATAAGTCTCATCCTAATCCCAATGAAACATCAGTTAATGAAAAAAGGACAGGTGGTTGAACGATAAACTACCCCCATGAATGGAAGCATGGAGAGTGTTGACACTCAGAATTGAAATGGGTTGCAACAAATCAATCCTGAGGCAACCTCGAACCACTTTGGATTAGAAGCTGCCCTCCTCCAACCCGAGAGGGATCTCTCGAACAATGTCACAATATGAATTTAAGTAAGCGTGAAAAAGGTGGGCAGATTTATGGGTAAATGATGGTCTTGGATTTTTAAAGTTTGGGGGTTAAACCAGGGAAATGGTCCATTGTGCATGGAGTCAAGTGAAAACCGAAGAAGGGAGACAATAACAGAGATCGTTTAACTTGCGGAAAGTGAGGCAAAGTAAGTCTATCTTTTAGTGATTTGATAAATCATGATGCGGTAGCAGAAAAAGGAAAGGAAGGCCAATGTAGCAGAGAATATATGTAGAATTTTGGAAGTGTAGACTAGTCTTACACCCGCTGATAGCTGGTGCAGAGGAAAGACAGTAAACAATTGCAGAAAACCCAAATCCATTTGCTATAGTAGTGGTCGTACTAAAGTATAATGAAGCACATCAGTTAGAAGAAAACAAAATGAAACACAGTCGTGACGGATTAGGGAAGAAATAAACAATATGATAAAGACAATATCAACTGCGGGTAAGGAACATATAAATGAAGTCCAAACAGATTTAACACAGCTGAAATAAGGAGAAACATACTGAAATAAATCGACCGTGATGTATCTCACAGTCGCAAGTAAAAAATCTTCTGTATTATTTCATTCCTGGTTTACAAAATAACTCAGCAATTACAATGAACCCCTCTTCAAAGAGGTTTTCCCCAGCTCTGCACTCACGCCCCCTACGCCCCCCTTTTTTGTTACATCTCACAATTATTTAACTCCTCCCCTTTGGCGATTCATTACCTCACTAATACCTCAGTGTTTGCAATAAATGATCTAGAGGAAATTGCTGTTTGTTTCTAGAAATGTGAAATGCTTCACCTTCATGGACTTTGCGGCTGCCAGATTCTCTGCCAGCGTTTTGAATCGTCTGACAAGTGGTCAGGGATTTCTGCGTTACACCTTCAACGTATTTCCAGGAAACCTGCCCGAACTCATGGTGCCCCCTGGATTTCTTATCAGATGCTATTCTGCTTTCAAATTTGACTGTAAAATTCGCTTTTTGATGGTGAGGGTCCTCGACTCTACGTCGAAAGTGAAGGAAGTTGTCACCTGACGATCCCATGGATAGACGGTCTGATTTTTATCTAAAACCTTGTTGTAAGTGCAATTCTTCTCTTGCTGCTGGTGATGGTAGCCTTGGCATCCTCCAGAACTCTGCATGCGATGATTGAATCTGGTCACCGGGTACCCGGTGAAGCCTTCAATTTCGTTCTTCCAAGATTATGTAAAGTAATGTGCTTCAAAGTAAGTTAATACATAAACAGAAAGAGCAGTGAAACACAACATGGAAGAGCCTCAATCCCTCTCATGAGGCATATTTCATTTCCCTTGACAGATCAACATTTTTAGTTTACTTTTGACCATCTCCATTTCGTTTGCGGGAACTTTTATATCCAGAGGTAGAACATGACATTCCTCCATTTTTACTGCACCTGCATGTCCATGGCTGTGACTATTGAATGCCTTGTTGGTTTCTCTTTTGTATTATTTGCATAGAATTTTAAATTGTTGAATTGATCTGATGCCCAGAATATTATATCGCCGTTTATTGTCAATTTGATGCGACTATCTTTCAAAAGTTGCCATGTACTCTTGTCCTTCCAGATGCCGTCTTCCCACCCTGGGCATCCTTTTACCCTTATTTCTTCAAGAATACTAGTTGGTCTCTGTAATTCTTTGGTAATATCTCTCAACTTATAACAGTGTTTCATTTGCAAACACTTCAACATTGGCAATGCTCCATCCTGCAATGAGGGAAAGTTTTCCATTTTGTTAAAGTGTTTGATGACAAAGTTTTTGAGCTTTGGAAATGCCCCACTTTTTCCAAACTCCTGTGGAAATTCAACGCACTGGTCGTTGTCGTTGATCGACAATTTTAGGTTTCTCAAATTAGGAATCTTTTCGAGCCCTATATAATCTGGAGTTGAACCGTTATCCCTATATAACTCCAACTCCATGAGGTTCTCAAGCCGAAAGATCCAGTCCTGCATTACGCAGTTCTTTAGACGAAGAATTTCAAGGTGGCGCATGACTTCAATGTCCTTCGGAAGTTGGAGGATGCCGCGAGAATAGAAGAATCAACATATTTGAATGACATGGCCCACATATTTGTCATGCTCGCAAAAGTCCCCTCCTCCAGTAGAATACTACCCTCTGATTCAAGTGTTAATGGAAGGTGTCGCAGGAGGGTCAATCCTTTCAGGTCCCACCATGGCAAAGCCTTGGCATTTTCCGCCTTTCCCCTTTTCAATAGAATGCTCAATTGGAAGGACTTTGTAGTGGGTGCCTTTTCACTTTTGAATACAACGCCTTTCAACGTGTGTAAATAGATGAGCTTTGATATTCCCATAGGCAGCGACTCTAAATTGCCAGAGCCCTTCACATTCAAATGTAGCATATATTTATGCTCACCTATTCCCGAATGCATCTCCCTGAGGTCTTCGCACTAACTAACATCCAGAAACTGGAGGCTTCTTAGTTCAGCCAATGACTTGGGAATCTTTTCTATCTTTGTCCGAGATAAATTTAGGAGCTTTAGATGCTTTAAATGCTCGATAGTTTCGGGCAATAACTTAATGGACATGTTGCTTAAATCTAGTACAGAGAGTTATTTCATATCATAAAAAAAACTCGGGGAAATTTGTTCAATACTGACATTATTACATAGCAGTAGAGTGTGGAGCCCTGGACAGTTGATGGGTTGCAAGATTGTTGATATGTTGCTTTTAATCAGTGAAATTCTATGGAGGCCCACTGACTCGCCCACGGAAAATTCTTTCAATTCGTTTCCGGGCTTTAACAAACATTTAGTTTTCTTGTGGGTTTCTGAATGAGCTAACTCAAGTAGTAGATCATGCATTTTGCAATACTTTACTCGTCCATCCCCACCAACCTTCGAAACTTCTAGTAGGCATCAATCAATAAGTTCGTCAATGTAGGAGAGAACTACATCGTATGGATTTTCTGATGTTCGTGGGATAAATCCTTCAGCAATCCAAGCATTCACTAAATACTTGGATTTTATTCGACTATCTTTAGGAAAAGAAGAACAATAATCAAAGCAAAGCTTCAAATGATAGGGAAACGCCTGGTAACTTAACCTGAGAGAAGGCCAAACTTGGTCGCTCATTGCTGCTACTTCATTTAAACATTTCAGGATCGATTCCCAATCATTAGGAAGCCTTCTTACTCTTTCCATAGACACTCCTATTGTTTTTGTATATTGATGTTCCACAAATGTTTTCCAAAACTGCTATGCATGGCCTGCTGACGTGCAACAATACTCTTTGTACAGAGATGGATATCACAATCATAATACCTATTTTAAAGTTGCCAAATACTACCCCCATAAAGGCTGGCATGCAGACAATGAAATCGATTTTGTCGACCCTCCACATGTGGTAAGCGGCTTTGACATCGATTATTCCTAACATTTCAGAAACAGGGATGGACGCCAATACCACCATAGGAGTGTAGTGGAATAGAGGAGTCAAGAACAGAAGAGTTATCATGAGAGAAGTGGCCATCACTAAATTCGATACGGCTGTCTTACACCCCGCATTGAAGTTCACTGCTGATCTAGAGAAAGGACCTACGGTTATGTAGCAAGAAATGCAGGAACCGACTATATTCATCATTCCAATGGCCATCATCTCCTTGTTGCCGTTGATATGGTAATTCTTAAACATGGAAAACGTTCTTCCAATGGCAGTCCCTTCAGTGAGGGAATTGATACTAGAAATCACTCCATCCTTCAAAGTGATCCTCAGATATTCTGTCTCGAACACCAACATATCCAAGGAAAGGGGATTTAAACCCTTTTTCAAATGACCAACAATTTGGATCCCGTGGTTCTCTGCACACGTGCAAAAGACCAAGATACTTCCAAGAGCTACAGATAGAAGCGGAGCACTTGCAGCTATCAAGATGAGTTTCGGTCTTGTTTAATTCTTATGCAGCAAGGAGGGGGGTCTTTGAATCACGCGATCAACAGCTTCAAGATTTGAAATACTGATATCCATCATGCCTGCCAACCTGCAGAAGGATCCCACTCATAATGTAGGGATTGAGCTTGGAGACGATTTGGGCAAAAGTGCCTAAGTTAAATCAGAAATTTTCAATATCTTCTACAACATAGAGTCTGGTTGAGGAGACAAAATATTGTAAGCCCGAAGTACCACAGAGTGCAGTTTTTCTGCAGGCCCAGACTAACCCGAGTTTCTTCTGACAGAATGAACATGACAGGTCCAAAACCTTTATGGGGAGGAAAAAGGTGTGCAAGAATACACACGAAGGAAGAAAAGAAGGCGACCATGGCCACATGGGGCATGCGATCCAGATACACTAAGAGGAAGAAATGAAAAGAATAAGTTGCTATGATTACTGGAGAGAACCCAAAAAAAATGACTTGAGAAAAAGGTTGCGATCTTGATGCTGAGGGAGCATGTGATAAACCTCACATTGTTATCGGGTAAATCGGTATATGCAGACATGAAATGATCCCCCTAGATCCACCTGGATCTAGAACAAAACAATACAGAACAAGATGCTTTCCCTAAGTTGCGATCATTGAGTTTACTATCCAAAGAGGAATAGATAACATACCTTATGAATCGCTTCCTTATATCTTTGTTGTCCCCACTTCACTCCAGTGCTCTTGTAGAATCAGATCTGTGATAACACAAACCAACCAACATGAAATAAAAAATAGTAGAACTCAATGACAACCTAAACATGTGATCAAGGAATCATGTAATAAAATACTAATCATTTTATGGGAAAGAGACGTTTCACCATATTATATTAATGAAAAGTGGAAGAAAAAACTGAATTTCCTTGATGTCGCAAGTTCCCTTTTAGTGGTCCTTCGTCCCAACACACACATACACTTGCTCCAAAATTCGCATGACGATGATCCACAAAAAATTGATGGACAAATGGAGGCCTCAAGCATCAATAAGAATAGGATTCTTCACACAATCTTCAACCTATTCTGTCACCAATTATTTGCTTGATATTTCTCAACTGTGCTTAACTGTTTCCATGAGAAGCCCATGATTATATAGAAGAAGGTGAAGTGGTTAAAAGGATGAGGATGATCCCACCAAATCAGAGAAACTAGTAGGATCGCAACCATAGGATGCCACCTCACATTCTAGAAGATTCTCCTTCTAGAAACTTCGTGAAACCTCTTTCCTCTTTTAGCTTTGGAACGCCTCCGCACCTTTCCTATATAGCAGCCTGCAGAAATCCCGTGGGCCAAGTATAGGGCAGCCTACAGAAATGATGGATTTCCGCATTGTGTAGTATGGGTACCTTGCAGACTCTTTCTAAAAAGAAGCTTTGTAGAGGAGGAAAGAATTTTCTCTTCTCAAGCAAAGTCATGTTGGGAGCCTGAACACATGTATGTGATATCATCATTAGAATGACCAAAATAATATGTAACAGAATGCTCCCCAAAGTATGAGGCTGGAACTCATGACAGCCGGAATACTTTGTAAAAATGCATGTGTGTGTGCCAGGAACGAGGAGTGCACCAAGGAGCCTGCAAACAATCAAGCATCTGCATAATATTACACCATGTCTGAAATAGGCATTCCCATGTTCAGAATACAAATGATTGAAATCATAAATGTAAGTCATGGCCACCAATTATACACTGTGGATCCATGTCATCAACATTCTACATAGCCACTAGGAATACACTATGGATCTATGTATTTGAAAACTCATATACAGACATAGCCATGAGACATACAAAGTGGATCTATGTGCCAACTCAAACCATAAATACTCCATCGCAACCTAGATAAAAAATGGTGAGGTCCAGGGTTTTCAATTCTATCGTCCATTAGTACGAATCTAGCCATGTGAATACAAGTGCTGAAGTCAAACATGGTCATAAACCACTTGATTACCGGTCGTTAATGAAAATAGTTAACAAGTGCGAGGGAAATCACCATTGATGTTAATGACCCCCAAGGTACGATAGTACAATCCAATGACTGCGAATAAATCAGTAGATACGGACATGAACTGACCCCCCTAGATCCACCTGTATCTAGAACAAAACAAGAAGGAACAAGACGCTTTCCCTAAGTTGCAATAATTGAGTTTACTATCCAAAGAGGAATAGATAACATACCTTATGAATCGCTTCCTTATATCTTTGTTTTCCCCGCTTCACTCCAGTTCTCTTGTAGAATCAGATCTGCGATAAAACAAACCAACCGATGTGAAAGAAATAATAGTATAACTCAATGACAATCTAAACATGTGATCAAGGAATCAATTAATAAAATACTAATCATTTTATGGGAAAGATATGTGTCACTGTATTATATTAATGAAAAGTGTAAGATACAACCGAATTTCCTTGATGTCGCAAGTTCCCTTTTAGTGGTCCTTCGTCCCAACACACACATACACTTGCTCTAAAATTCACATGAAGATGATCCACAAAATCTTGATGGACAAATGGAGGCCTCAAGCATCACTAAGAATAGGATTCTTCACACAATCTTCAGTGTATTCTCTCACCAATTCTCTGCTTGATCTTGCTCAACTATGCTTAGCCTTTTCCATAAGAAGCCCATGATTATATAGGAGAAGGTGAAGTGGTTAAAAGGATGAGGATGATCCCACCAAATTAGAGAAACCAATAGGATTGCAACCATACAGACGCCACCTCACATTCTAGAAGATTCTCCTTCTAGAAACTTTGTGAAATCTCTTTCCTCTTTTAGCTTTGGAATGCCACCGCACCCTGCCTATATAGCAGCCTGCAAAAATTCCACGGGCCAACTATAGGGTAGCCTACGGAAATGATGGATTTCCGCACTGTGTAGTATGGGCAGCCTGCGAACCCTTTCTAAAAAGAATCTTTGTAGAGGAGGAAAGAAGTTTCTCTTCTTAGACAAAGTCATGTTGGGAGCCTGAACACATGTCTATGATATCATCATTAGAATGACCAAAATAATGTGTAACAACATAGGCTGTGATAGAGACAAAATCTATGAGAAATTGCGAAAGTTCCCTAGTGATATCATGGATTGGCATGGGGGTGTCCAGAGCACTAAGAATGAATTCCTCTGAGCCTATGGTTGGGTGGAGAGGAAAAAACCCACAGTTAGTTGGTCATCTATTAACTGTAATAGATTAGTATTCCATAGACAATGAAAACTTGAATTTAAATGTATGATTGAATGCTTGTATTTTCTCTATACATATCCATCCTTGATATATAAGGATGATAGAATATTATTGTATCTTGTTAGATGCTAGATAATTGTGACTCTGGCGGTTTAACCGAATAAATATTTTGAGGTAGAGTTTGAACATTATCCCCTATCAACGGTTTTCTACTTACTTTTACCTAGAAATGGAAAAATATTAGTAATGGGGTTCTAAACGAATTTGGGACATAAGGTGTTGGCCTCTATACTAGTTAGAAGATTTCTTAGAGGGATTAATTAGGTATCAATTACACAAGTAAAGATATGGGATAGACTCCACAAGACCGTTTGGGTTCGGTCGATCCCTTGATTTACCTTTCCCTATTTTAGAACTTGAGTTCTGAGAATGGAAGGCACTTCCTTCAAACCAATCATCCAAGTAACCAAAGGCTCATTCCCATGATCTTAATATAAGTTCGACTGATAGCTAGTGTAGCCATCAAAACTTATCAAAAGCCTCATATGACTGAAATCATGGAACCCAACGCTATTCCTGACGGGAGCGAAGCCTTCTGAGTTTCGCAGCTTCGAGAGTCCAAATCTCTGATATGGTGGAATCCTCATAAAATCTAGATTGCATCAAAGGTGACCTATCAAATTGGTAACTTGACGGATGATCGACAACTAGTGGTCAGATAACTGTCATCATAGGATTCATCCCCTTGCTAAACCCCTATCCACTCCTTAAACGCAAAGTAACATGAGTCATAGATATGAGAGTATTCAGGATCTCCCCTGACTGTTGGATCTACACCGTGGTTAGTTCAATGTTGACCACTTTGGGAGAATATAAGTGTTATAACACCAAAACTCCTGAATGACGGAGTCACGAAGTAATGTGGGCCGTCGATCTAAGGATCCTTCGGGACCCCTCTCAGTCGTTTGATCATGGGGATGAGTGTATCACATTGAGAGAATGTGGGTTTCCACACATCAAGCATTGATGATGCCATGTGTGGTGGCCTTGTAACATAATTAAGATGTGTCGGTAACATGAGGCAGGTGCCACACATCTTGCCAGCATGTTTCGGGTGGACATGTGTCCCTCTAGGAGTGGTCGAACACTGAAACCTAGGGACCTTTGAGATAAAATTGTGAGTCGTTGATATGGGGAGTCCTTCGAGAACCTCTCCCAACTGCTCGATCAACTAATGGAAGGATAGCGTGTAACAATTTGACAAAGTCCTACTCCGAGAGAGAAAAGGCATTAAACAGTTAGAACCTAGGAATGTCGAAATAGCGAAGTAATGCAGACCGTTGATCTGAGGGTGCTTTGGGATCTCTCCCATCCATTGGATCTAGATCTTAGTCAATTCAACGTTGAACTACTCTAGGGGAAAAGGAGTGTTAAATGGGTGGAACTCTCAAACGTCGAAGTCGCGAAGCAATGAAGGCTGCAGATCTGGGGATCTACGTGGACCTATATTGATCATAGAAACAAATGTAGTGGGTTGGTTCTCGAAGGCTATCAATACAGAGTGATGGTATGCTGATGTCACATAGGGTGACGTGGACCCATGTGTGACATTTCATGTGTCACCTTAATTCACACTTTTACAAACCTTATATGCCAATTGGAACATGACATGTTTCTCCCATTGATAAGGCCATGTGTCATCTCTGGTATCTGCCTCGTGTCATCCCTAGTGTGTGGTTTCTTGACCCAATGACTAATGAGACCCTGGGAGTTAAGGTGATCCGAATTATTTTCGGCACGAAATGAGAGCGGAGATATAATAAAGAAATGCACAGAGATATCATGTATATCCAGTAATATAACATAAATATATCAGAGATGCAACCATAAACACAGAGATACAGTAATACACAATTTCTATTAATGAAATAAATGTACAGAGACTGTAAAAATACAGAGTGAAAGACTCGCTCGAATGATGGCAGCTTATCTCTGAGAAGAGATGTGACGGCTACTCGCATTCGCAAGAAGATGGTTACAATGAGGCTCTGGAGGCCTTTTTACAATAATCGGGAATGCCAAAAGTCCTAAACATCCAAAAAAACTAACCCTAGGAGATGAAGCGCCAAAAGTCATGTGGGCCCCGTTTGGGTAAGTTGGTGCATCAACTTCCCGGGGTCGTAATTTTTTCATACGATCTCCGTTTTAGGCGTGTGATAGCTCGTTGGAAAGGTATCATCGAGGAGATTCATTTTGGGGGATCAATTATGCCTTCAAATATCATTGAGAACCTTTATCTCTAAAAACCTTCATTTAGGCCCTCAAAATGGCCTCGGAAGTTAAAACCTGCTAAAAATAGTAAATTGCCAAAATTGCCATAATGCTGTTTTGAGCTAGTTGGAAAAGGTGGGTGGCCACCAATATCCACCTGGATCATAAGGAGTTTAGAACTCCGAGAGACTTGGGGAGTTAGAATGTATGCTCTAAAATGTTATAAAAATAGGATCGCAGAGCAATAAATAAAATAAATGTGGAAATAAAACATAGAAGACACACAATACAATAGAGACATAGATATACGTGGTTCACCTAGTGTGGGATACTTCCACCAGAGAAATTTCTAGGTCCTTCCTTTATTATTATCCAACAAATGAAGGGATACAACCTACAACAAACCCGTTGTAACTTCCTCTTCTTTCTCTCACAGTCTCCTATCTCAGAATACAATATTCGAAATGATACATAGCCGCAACACATTTCCCTCATAAAAAAAGGTTGCCTTCTAGGGAAATTTTTTTTAACATAACTTCTACCATTAGATCTGCGACCTTATAATGAATGGTCCAGATTTACTATGAAATTACAATATACATTTATAAGGCAATTTTTCCTTCGAGGGCCTGCTTGTTGCCAGACCCTACAGAGGGGGTAACCCCCCTCTGCACTCCCCCACGTGGAGGATTGTACATTCTTCTGGTGTGTAAAGTATTCATGGGGTATAAGCATGGTTGAAAACAAAGACCTCTGAATGAAGAAGATAATCAGGCTCCACAACCAACAATATCCTACTTGGAGACTGATCTCAACAACTCCACTGATGTTTTATTTGCTGGACTATGATCCTTCTTAGACCTGGAAAATTTCTCATGTTCATCTTCATGCTTGAATACCAACTGAAACTGAGCAGGAATTTAGTTTCTCCCTGGTTACTCCCTTAGTTAACATGTTTGCAGGATTCTAGCTAGTGTGTATCTTTTTCAAATTCAAATGTCCATCTTCTAAGAAGGATCATATAAAATGGTACTTGAGCTGTATATGATTATTTTTCTAATGGAAGGTTGAGTTATTTGCAAGATGAATGACACTCTCAATGTCACATTACAACCTGTTATTCTCCTTCTTCTTTCCCAATTCCTCCATAAACCTCTATAACCAAATCATTTCTTTACTAGCCTCTGTAGCAACAACATACTCTTCTTCTGTTGTTGAAAGTGAAATAACCTTTTTTAGTTTCTAAATCCAACTTACTATTGTTACACCTATAGTAAAAACATACCCTGTGGTGCTCCTCCTATTATCTTTATCACCTGCCATATTTGAATCAACATATCCCTATAGAAAAATGTCTGAACCTCCAAAAGATAATGCATGAGTAGCAATACCTCTCAAATACCTGAGAATCCACTTTATTGCCTCCCAATGTTCTTAACTTGGATTGTTCATATAACTTCTCACAACTCCCATTGCATGTGCAATATCTGGTCTTGTGCAAACCATCACATACATCAAACTGCCAACTGTTGATGAATAAGGGATCCTGGACATGTATTGCATCTCCTCCCGCATCTTGGGACACATTTCCTTAGTTAACATGAAATGGTTGGCTAAATGTGTACTAACTGTTTTTTCATTCTTCATTCTAAACCTCTCCAACACCTTTTCTATGTACTCACCCTGAGACAATGTCTATTTGCAATTTTTCCTGTCTCTTGTTATTCTCATACCAAGGATTTTCTTTGCGACACCCAAATCCTTCATTGCAAATGAATTAGGTAATTTCTTCTTGAGCACATTTATATGTTGCATATTAGACCCTACAACCATCATGTCATCTACATACAATAGCAAGATAATATAACTTCCATTTTCTAATTTTTTAAAATAAACACAGTGAACATAATGACATCTACTATAACCTTGTTCGGTCATAAAATTGTCAAACTTCAAATACCATTGCCTTGGATCTTGATTTAGGCCATACAAACTCTTCTTCAACCTGCATACCAAATTCTCCTTCCCTTTGACCTCATACTCCTGTGGCTGCTGCATATAAATATCTTCCTCCAAATCCCAATGGAGAAAAGTTTTTTTTACATCTAACTGTTCAAGATGCAAATATTCTATTGCCACAAGACTTAAAATAGTCCTAATTGAAGTCATTTTAACAATAAGAGAAAATATTTCATCAAAATCTATACCTTTCTTTTGTGCAAACCCCTTTACAACAAGTCTATCCTTGTACTGTTTTTTTCCTCCATCTTCTTCCTTCAACTTGTAAAACCATTTATTTTTCAATGCTCTTTTTCCTACAAGAAACTAAACCAAGTCCCAAGTTTGTTTATTTACAAAGGAATCCATTTCCTCTTTCATCCCTTTCTCCCATTTATTTTTGGTGTCTACTTGCATTGCCTCTTCATAACATCCTGGTTCACCAAACTCAGTCAACAATAAATAATACAATTAAGGAGAGTATCGTTGAGGGGGTCTACTTAACCTGATAGATATTCTAACAAAAATTGCAGGAGTTTGAGGTACTTGCTGATCCTGTTGTTGTACATTATGATTTTCTGGTACCTTTGAAATTTATTTTTCAGTGATCTCATCAAGCACTGTGTATTCTATTTTTTTTTTCTTGTTTCTTTCCCTGCAACTGATCTTTGTACATGAACTTCTCATTGAATATGGAATATCTACTTCTAATTATTTTGTTATTTTCATAATCCCATAAACGATAACCAAAATCATTAACACCATATCCAATAAAGGTACACTTCTTGGATTTTTCCTCAAGCTTTGTTCTATTTTCTTTATCAATATGGATAAATGATTCACAACCGAAAGTCTTCAAAAAACAATAGTTTACCTTTTTACCTGTCCATGCCTTCTTTGGAATTCTACCATCCAAAGAGATGAAAGGTCCTATGTTTATTAAGTAAACAACAATATCTACAACATCTGCCCATAAATGTAAGGGAAAACCAACATGCAATCTCATACTCCTTGCACGCTCCATGATTATCCTGTTCATATTTTTCGACACACCATTTTCTTGTGGTGTTCCTGGAACTATATTCTCTCTACAAATCCCATGGCATGAACAATAATTATCAAAATCCTTGTTGCAATATTCACCTGCATTGTCTGATCTGATACACTTCAACCTTTTTCCTATGTCATTCTCAACCAAAGCTTTCCATTTCTTAAAAGTATAAAAAACATCAGATTTTTGTCGAATGCAATAAACCCATGTTTTTCTAGTTGCATCATCAATAAAAGTAACATAATAATGAGAGCCACCAAGAGATGATACCTGATCTAGTCCCCATACATCTGTATGCACAAGCTCTAACCTTTCACTCTTCTTTTATTTTCCGACTCTAAGAAATCTGACTCTCTTCTTTTTTCCATAAACACAATGCTCACAGAAATTCGAATCAATTTGTTTAATATCGGGCAACAAATTTCTTTTGTGAAGTATCTTCATCCCCTTCTCACTCATGTGTCCAAGCCTATGATGCCACAGTGTTGTATCCACTCCTGTAGAAGCTAAATATATAGAAGAGTCATTATTACCAATACATAAAGACAATGTACCTACCTTCTCTCCTATTTCTATCACCATTGATCCTTTGGTGACCTTCCACACCTTATCTGTAAATATGGATATACAACCTTCACTTTTCAGCTTCCCTGTTGAAATTATATTTTTCCTTAGATTGGAACATGTATTACCTCTTTCAACAACCATTGGTTTCCATTTCTTTGCTTTATTTTTACCTTTTCCATTCCAATAATTTTTCATGGTGTATCATCACCCAAATGAACCTGTCCAAAATCACCTAGAACATAATATAGAAAATGTTTCCTATGGGGCGTGGCATGAAATTAAGCCCTTGAATATACTACCCAAGACTCAAAAATATTATCTACATAAAGAATCAAAGCATCTTGTAACACATCACCTGTTACATTTGCTTCCTGATTTTTCTCCTGCTGTCCATCTCTTTGTTTCTTTGGAGCTCTGCAGTCTTTCTTCAGATGTCATTTCTTCCCACAATTCTAGCACTCTATCTTTCCAAATATGGATTTGGATATGCCCTTCCTATAATTCTCGTTGTTCCGTGAGCCCTTTCCTCTATCCTTTTGTCTTCTCTTGTTCTCCATGTTTAATGCATTACCTGATGTCTCACCTGCGATTTTCCCTCACATTTCATCACTAAGGATAACACCAACAACATCATCAAATTTTAAAGTGTTTGAACCAGAGACAACGTTACTTACAACCATGATCAAGCCGTTCCATCTTTTTGGCAATGAGCACAAGATTAGAAGAGCCCTAACCTCATCATCAAAGTCCACATTTACACAACTTAATTGATTAATAGCCATGTTAAATTCATTTAAATGATTTGCAACAGACCCACCTTCTGACATCTTCATATTAAATAATCTCTTCATTATAAATACCTTATTAGACGACAAGGGTTTTTCATACAGTTTATCCAATGCATCCATCAACTCCTTCATTGTCTTTTCTTTCGAAATATTGAAAGCCACCGATGCTTCCAAGCTCAGCCATATCATTCCTAGTACCTTTCTTTCAAGAACCGCCCATTCTTCATCCTTCATGGCCGTCGAATTTTTTTCTATTCCACCCAATGGTAGGAATAGATCCTTTTGATATAAATAATCTTCCATTTTCATCTTCCATAACTGGTAGTTTTGGACATTAAATTTCTCAACCCTAAACTTTCCATCTTCCGCCATTGATTCCACTTGAATTAGGAACCCTCTTTTCTTTCGAGTTACCTTTCTCTCTGATACCAGTTGTTAGAAAAAAATGACCGCGGAGCAATAAAATAAAACAAATGTGGAAATAAAACACAAAATATACATATTACAATAGATACACATATATACATAGTTCATCCAGTGTGGGCTACGTCCACCAAATAAATTTTCAGGTCTTTCCTTTATTATTATCCAACAAATGAAGGGATACAACCTACAACAATCCCAATGTAACTTTCTCTTCTTTCTCTCACAATATCCTATTTCAAAATACAATATTCGCAATGGTACATAACCACAATATGTTTCCCTCATAAAAAAAAGGTTTCCTTCTAGGGAACAAAACCCTAACATAAATTCTATCGTCAGATCTGCGACCTTATAATGAACGCTCTAGATTTACTATTAATTCACAATATACATTTACAAGGCAAATTTTCCTTTAGGGGCCTCTCCCCCAAACCCCTACCGGGGCCCGCTTGCCCCCGGACCCCACAGAGGGGGTAACTCCCCTCTACTCTCCCCCACGTGGAGGAGTGTACATTCTTCCAGGGTGTAAAGTCTTCATGGGGTATAAACACGGTTTAAAACAAAGACCTCTGAATCAGGAAGATAATCAAGCTCCACAACCAACAATATCTTACTTGGAGACTGATCTCAACAACTCCATCGTTGTTGTATTTGCTGCAATATGATACTTCTTGGACCTGGAAAATTTCTCATCTTCATCTTCATGCTTGAAGACCATCTGAAACTGAGCAGAAACTCAGTTTCTCCCTGGTTACTCCCTTAGTTAACATGTCTGTAGGATTCTAGCTAGTGTGTATCTTTTCCAACTTCAAATGTCCATCTTCTAAGATGGATCATATGAAATGGTGCCTGATTTATATATGATTAGTCTTCGAATGGAAGGATGAGTTATTTTCAATATGAATGGCACTCTCACTATCACAGTACAACCTGCTATTCTCCCGTTTCTTTCCCAATTCCTCCATAAACCTCTGTAACCAAATCATTTCTTTACTAGCCTATGTAGTAGCAACATACTCTTCTTCCATTGTTGAAAGTTCAACAACCTTTTGTAGTTTCTAAATCCAACTCACTGTTGTTCCGCCTATAGTAAAAACATACCTCGTGGTGCTCCTCTTGCTATCTTTATCACCTGCCATATCTGAATCAACATATCCTTGTAGAACAATGTCTGAACCTCTAAAACATAATGCATGAGTAGCAGTACCTCTTAAATACTTGAGAATCCACTTTATTGCCTCCCAATGTTCTTTACCTGGATTGTTCATATACTTGCTCACAACTCCCATTGCATTTGCAATATCTGGTCTTGTGCAAACCATCGCATGCATCAAACTGCCAACTGTTGATGAATAAGGGACCTTGTACATGTATTTTATCTCCTCCTGTGTCTTGGGACACATTTCCTTAGTTAAATTGAAATGGATGGCAAAAGGTG
>ML781030.1:1224111-1248268 GCA_009831015.1 Picea engelmannii | reverse complement strand
GGTAAAAAGGTTAATTAATTAATTAAAGTGATTTAATTAATTAATTAAATATTAATAAAATGAAGGTCACTTTGGAGGGACAAGGTGAGCCAAAAAGTATAAAGGAAAGGCAAGGTCCTCTTCTCATTCATTCATGTATGATTTTATTTTGATATCTGGCTTTTAGCTAGTGAGCCCAACATTGGGAGTTTTGAGGGTTTTGACTTAACAAACCCTAGAGGACGATTCGATGGTGAAAGATTCCACCTAGCTTGTACCAAGCTTGGAATGAGAGATGCAATACTCTCCCACACCATTCTAGTTCCATATCTACTTAGTTGCAGGAGGATTCTACATCAGTTGCAGGGCAGAGAGAGAGAGGGCGCACCAGCTAGGGTTTCCAGAAAGAGGGGCGCACCATTCATTGAGGGAGGATTCATCCTAGCTGAGGAGGAGTGATTTCGGGAATTCCAAGTATTGGGTTTTCCTTGCAGGTGTCCTAGCATCATTCTTGGTGGTTTCCAGAGGCATTTCAGTGGCAGGTTTATTTGTATTGATAGTGGGGCGATTTCCCAAGAGGAGGGTGCACCATTATTTGGAGGGTAGCTAGATCTAAGGATATAGCAGGTATTTTGATGATTTGAGCACTTGGGTATTCATTGTCGTGCCACGATCTATCATTCTAGTGGATTGGTGGAGTCGTTGGAGGTCTCTAGGAGAGAGGCCAAATTATTAGGGTTTGAGTCATCCAGTGGGGCGCACCATTTAGTGGAGCAGTTCAGATCTACAAGGTTTGAGAGGGATCTTGGAGATTCGGGCACCCGTGTTGTTCTTGCCATCACCTGATCTAGTGTTGGCATATTTCTTGAGGTGATTGGACATCTTTGGCCCTAGGGCTGAATTGTTGAGGCGCTTCAGCTATCCAGTAGGATGTGGCATTGGTATTCATTTCTTATCCAGCCTTTGGAGGATTATTTTGTATTATCGGGAGCTTTTTGTAGTAGCTCTATTGTCTATTTTCATAGCCATCTGTTGAGCATTCCAGATCGACATCTCCATTGTAGCAGGTTCTTCTATCTTATGAATAAAAGCAGATTTGAGATGTTTTGGCTTGTCTATCATATTGCATATGGTTGAGGTATGTTCCATGGTTATATCTTTGTTTATTGCTGCAACACACATATATATCACATCAGTAAACCCTAAGGACAAAATCAAGAGGCCATTCAGTAAGTAAACACAATTAAACAAGTATATCACCAAGTGTTTGACAAAATACCTCACTTAGAAAAGTTTTAAAAAGACACCAAAACTGTGATGATCCTTGCATAATGGCTTGGGATCATAACAGTGGTATCAAAGCTTAAACTCCTGCCAACCTGAGGGTCTTCCATAAGGAGAGATGGATTTGTTTTACCTTGCTAGAGAGAGTATGTTTTGTAAAGGGAAATATTATTCCCTTGGGGAGGAAACTAGGGATCAATTGACATTCCAACATTT
Source organism: Picea engelmannii (assembly GCA_009831015.1). Lineage (NCBI taxonomy): Eukaryota > Viridiplantae > Streptophyta > Pinopsida > Pinales > Pinaceae > Picea > Picea engelmannii. Next base: position 1,246,789 of record ML781030.1, on the reverse strand, counting down.
TTTATCTATAAAAAATCCTAGGTGGAGCAAAGAGGACGTTACATATTGGGTCAACATAGTAGAGGAAAACAAATCTATGGATTTTTTGGAATTTACTAGAGGGATTGTTGATTGTGATAGGGAATATCAAACCCTCAATGAGAATCTCAGAAGTCTAATGACATTCCATCATTTTGTATCCTATAAAAATCCTAGTTGGAGCAAAGATGAGGTTACACATTGGGTCGACATGGTAGAGGAAAACAGAGCTATGACAACTAGATGGAAGGAAGAATAGAGAAACCCCATTCCCACTAGGAGAATGCAACCTTGCTATAGTTGCAAGGGGCCATGGGAATCTGATCATAGGTGTAGGGGTAAGGACCTGAAGCACACTATTGAGGCACACTATGATAGGGAGGATGAGGTGTGTGTGGATGGAGTGATAGATGTTGATTCAAAGTAGTCGGATGATGACATTGACTCTTGCACATAGGCTAGTGATAGTGACTCTACCTCAGAGGATAGTGTGAGGGATGAACACCATGGACAGGTAGACCCACAGATCCAAGAGGAGGTATAGGACGTACAAGAAATTGACCTCACACATACAGGTCAACCAAAGGAGATTGAGTCACAACTATTGGAGACTCCATTGGTTGAGCAGATTGCAAAGGATGATAGGTTGATGGAGCACTTACTTCCAGGATCGGATTGCATTGATGAGGATGCACTCTTTAGTATTCAGGATGACCATAGCATGTGTCTAGACACAACTATATGGGATCCAGGTGCAGAAGATAGTAGCAAGTTGAGTGCACAGGAGGATACAGTTGATCATACAAGGTACAATGTGATTCAGGGGGAGATAACATCTAGTGATGGGGTGCAGTGGCATACAGGAGTACCCAACAACACAGTAGACAATGGACATTTCTTCACATCATCTTATGCAGAGGGTGTTTTTGGGGATTCCAGAGTTGACACTAGCAGGACTGACACTAGCAGTGAGGGGTTCGAGATGGCACCTCAGCATGACCATGATCATAAGTCACACCACTTAGCAGCACAATTGAGAGTTAGTGAGGCTATGATCATGGAAGCCACTAGACGTATTGATGACATGCATACAATGATGGTAGATTACTGTTGGAGAGCATCAGTGGCACAGGGTAGCTCAGATGGAGGATTTTCCATGGATGATTTTCATACTCTCAGGGAGAGAGTATCTGTGATGAGAACTGACTACTAGCAGTTGTTGACAGACAATGATTATCTACTGAGGGTTAGTGAGATGTATCATGAGGATTTCAGGGAGCAGGAGTTGGAGATGGACCGACTCACCCAGGATTTGGGGAGCACTCGAGGATTCTTGAGAGGAACACAAACAACCCTTCAAGAATCAGAGTCTAGATCATATGAGTCTCTTGAGAAGATTCATCAGAGATCCACTTCATCTGTCTTAGTGGATACTCAAATGTAACAGTCAATCACATTGATAGAGGATGTTGGTGATCTAGTAGAGGAGCACCAGTTGATGGAGGACACTTCCACTTATGTTCTGAGGGTGATTGACCTCCATGTAGAGGTTGATCCAGTAGTATGCCTAGGATCTGTGATGCATCATGAGTCTACGGGAGATGAATTGAGTATGCCAGAGCATACAGTGATGAGTGATAGCTCACAGAGACATGCCTAGATGTATGGTGGGATTCAGAGGGGTGTATTGAATTGCAGGGAGGAGACACACTTAGGGGTGTCTGCAAATGTCACTCATTTGCAGCAGCACATAGTTGTGGGAGATCACCTTCACCATTTCAGTGGTTGCATGGGAGATGAGAGATGGATATTGGATGACCAACAGTCGAAGGGGTTACTTCCAGTTGTACTATATGGTTGGGATTTGGTGATGGCCACAGGAGATAATCTATCATGGATATCGATGGACTAGCTTCTGGTTGAATCCTTGGGATTGACCAAAGCATGTGACACCTCCCAGTCCTATAGTCAGCTGTAGATGTTTCTATTAGCCTGTCCTGACACTTTTATCATAGACAATAGAATGAGGAGGGATAGGCCATGGTTGAGGGCATGGAGAGTGAGTAGGTTGAGACTACATGACAAGAGTACTTTTACGACATACAACAGGTCAAAGGTGGACTGTGTTAGACAGACAGTTGAGGCTTGGTGTGTGATGGTGGGCATCATAGACCATGTGACGATAGATGAGCATAGAGGGCTTCTGACAGTGATTAGTCTGACACAGGAGCAACTAGCAGAGACTGGAAGTGATAAACTTCCAAGTTTTCCATGGGATTCGGGAGTTCACTTGGTTAGCAAGATGTTTCACTACATGATGACCTAGGTTGCACCAGAGAGCCACACACTCCACCTTGGGTTGGTTTGGAGTGGGCTTGCAGGTACTTGTCCTATGGGGTGAGACCTTTCCTTCCACTTGATCATCATGATAGGGCATGAAGATGTTTGGATAGGTACTTCTTCTACAAATGTGTCTTCACTGATACAGTTTCTGGACAACAAGTCCAATGGTCACAAGTATTTCAGCTGGAGGACCCAGGAGAGGAGGGTTTAGGATGTATGCAGGGGGAAGACAGTCATGGTCAGAGTAGTGTAGTGTCAGTATGGTGATCTTCGACAGAGGTTAGCATGGGACCCAGGGATTGCAGGATTGAGTAGTTCATTGACCGACAGGGGAGAGTGGACCATTGCAGGGGAAATTTATTCTAACTTTCCATTGAGCTTCAATGTTGAGAGGAGCGCATCGCTTGCGGGTGCCTCACGAAGGTCTTGCATCACCTCAGTTGGGCATCAATATGTGCAGTTGATGGAGGCCATGTGGATCTTGGTAGAGACTAGGAGGATGGACTCACTCTGGGATGAGGCCATGTGTCAGGTACAGGAGACTCACGGAGTTGGTGTATTTCAAGATTATGCGTCCTAGGGGCTAGTAGTTCATGACTTGATATGGGACCTAGGGGGTAGCATGTGTGATTATTCATCTTTGGATGGGTTCTACTATGTATTCCATAGGTGGACATGGGATCCTATCATTATACTTGAGGGGATTCGGTTATTGCTTGAGGACAAGCAATTTTCTAGTAGGGAGGACTCTAATGTCCCCACTTTGGGACATCACCACAGTGAAGAGATTTATGATGACCAGAGTAGCCAGATGGATGTTATAGAGAGTACAAGGGTATTTGAGAGGCATTGTGAGGTCCAAATTGCATTGATAATCATATTCCATCACTATGAGCCATTCCACACATGTTGTCTTTGGTTTCGTTTCATTCCGACGATTTCCATGATTTTGACTATTTTGAGCTATAAGTTAATTGAAATCACTGAAGAGGTCATTTTGGGCACATTACTTGGAGGAAACTCTCAGTGTAATATCTCATTGGAATTGGGAGGAGAAACACTACAGAATGGGATGGCTAGAAGTGACTTTCAGTGGCCAGGGAAGCCACAAGGAGAGATAAGGAGCTTTTCAGAGGTAAAAAGGTTAATTAATTAATTAAAGTGATTTAATTAATTAATTAAATATTAATAAAATGAAGGTCACTTTGGAGGGACAAGGTGAGCCAAAAAGTATAAAGGAAAGGCAAGGGCCTCTTCTCATTCATTCATGTATGATTTTATTTTGATATCTGGCTTTTAGCTAATGAGCCCAACATTGGGGGTTTTGAGGGTTTTGACTTAACAAACCCTAGAGGACGATTCGGTGGTGAAAGATTCCACCTATATTGTCCCAAGCTTGGTCTCAGAGATGCAATACTCTCCCACACCATTATAGTTCCAGATCTACTCAATTGCAGAAGGATTCTACATTAGTTGCAGGGCAGAGAGAGAGAGGGTGCACCAACTAGGGTTTCCAGTAAGAGGGGTGCACCATTCATTGAGGGAGGATTCATCCTAGTTGAGGAGGAGTGATTTTAGGAATTCCAAGTATTGGGTTTTCCTTGCAGGTGTCCTAACATCATTCTTGGTGGTTTCCGGAGGCATTTCAGTGGCAGGTTTATTTGTATTGACAGTGGGATGATTTCCCAAGAGGAGGGCGCACCATTATTTGGAGGGTAGCTAGATCTAAGGATATAGCAGGTATTTTAATGATTTGAGCACTTTGGTATTCATTTCCGTTCCTCGATCTATCATTCTAGTGGATTGGTGGAGCCGTTGGAGGTCTCTAGGAGAGAGGCCAAATTATTAGGGTTTGAGTCATCCAGTGGGGCGCACCATTTAGTGGAGGAGTTCATATCTATAGGGTTTGAGAGGGATCTTGGAGATTCGGGCACCTGGGTTGTTCTTGCCATCATCCGATCTACTGTTGGCATATTTCTTGAGGTGATTGGACATCTTTGGCACCAGGGCCGAATTGTTGAGGTGCTTTAGCTATCTAGTAGGATGTGGCATTGGTCTTCATTTCTTATCCATCCTTTGGAGGCTTATTTTGTATTATCGAGATCTTTTTGTAGCATCTCTATTTTCTATTTTCATATCCATCTGTTGAGCATTCCAGATCGACATCTTCATTGTAGCAGGTTCTTCTATCTTATGAATAAAAGAAGATTTGAGATATTTTGGCTTGTCTATCATATTGCATATGGTTGAGGTATGTTCCATGGTTATACATTTGTTTATTTCTGAAACACACATATATATCACATCAGTAAACCCTAAGGTCGAAAGCAAGAGGCCATTCAACAAGTAAACACATCTAAACAAGTAGATCACCAAGTGTTTGATGGAATACCTCACTCATAAAAGTTTTAATAAGACACCAAAACCATGATGATCCTTGCATAATGGCTTGGGATCATTACACATAATCCCATAAGCGATAACCAAAATTATTAACACGATATCCAATAAAGGTACACTTCTTGGATTTTTCCTCAAGCTTTGTTCTATTTTCTTTATCAATACAGACAAATGATTCACAACCGAAATTATTCAAAAAAGAATAGTTTACCTCTTTACTTGTCCATGCATCCTCTGGAATTATACCATCCAAAGAGTTTGAAGGTCCTTTTTTTATTAAATAAACAACAATATCTACAACATCTACTCAGAGCTGTATGGGAAAACCAACATGCAATCTCATACTCCTTGCACGCTCCATGATTGTCCTGTTCATCCTTTCTAACACACCATTTTATTGTTGTGTTCCTGGAATTGTCTTCTCTCTACGAATCCCATGGTATGAACAATAATCATAAAACTCTTTGATGCAATATTCACCTCCATTGTCTGATCTGAGACACTTCAACCTTTTTTCTGTCTCATTCTCAACCAAAGATTTCCATTTCTTAAAAGTATAAAAAACATAAGATTTTTGTCGAATGCAATAAACCCAAGTTTTTCTAGTTGCATCATCAATAAAAGTAACATAATAGTGAGATATAACAAGAGATGATACCTGATATGGTCCCCATACATACGTATGCACAAGATCTAACTTTTAACTCTTCTTTTCTTTTCTGAATATGAGAAGTATGACTCTCTTCTGTTTTCCATAAACACAATGCTCACAGAAATCCAAATCATTTTGTTTAAGATCTGGCAACAAATTTCTTTTGTGAAGTATATACATCCCCTTCTCACTCATGGGTCCAAGCCTATGATGCCACAGTGCTGTATCCATTCCTGTAGAAGCTAAAGAGATATAAGAGTCAGTATTACCGGTACATAAATACAATGTACCTACCTTCTCTCCTTTTTGTATCACCAATGATCCTTTGGTGACCTTCCACACCTTATCTGTAAATATGGATATACAACCTTCACTTGCCAACTTCCCTGTTGAAATTATATTTTTCCTTAGATATGGAACATGTCTTACCTCTTTCAACAACCATTGGTTTCCACTGCTTTTCTTTATTTTTGCCTTTCTCATTCCAACAATTTTGCATGATACATCATCACCCAAATGAACCTGTCCAAAATAACCTTGAACATAATCTAGAAAATGTTTTCTATGGGGTGTGGCATGAAATGAATCCCCTAAATCTACTACCCAAGACTCATAAATATTATCTATAGAAATAATCAAATCATCTTGTAACACATCACCTGTTACATTTGCTTCCTGATTTTTCTCTTGTTGTCCATCTCTTTGTTTCTTTGGAGCTATGCAGTCTTTCTTCATATGTCATTTCTTCCCACAATTCTAACAATCTATCTTTCCAAATATGGATTTGGATATTCCCTTCCTAGAATTACTGTGGTTACTTTAGCCCTTCCCTCTATCCTTTTGTCTTCCCCTGTTCTCCATGTTTAAAACATTATCTGATGTCTCACTTGTGCTTTTCCACTGCATTTCCTGACTAAGGATAACACCAACAACATCATCAAATTTTAAAGTGTTTGAACCAGAGACATAGTTAATTACAACCATGACCAAGCCATTTCAACTTTCTGACAATGAACACAATATTAGAAGAGCCCTAACCTCATAATCAAAGTCCACTTTTACATAACTTAGTTGATTAGTAACCGTATTAAATTCATTTAAATGATCTGCAACAGACCCACCTTCTGACATCTTCATATAAAATAATATCTTCATTAGAAATACCTTATTAGACACCAAGGGTTTTTCATACAGTTTAGCCAATGCATCCATCATCTCCTTCATTGTCTTTTCTTTCGAAATATTGAAAGCCACCAATGCCGTCAGGCTTAGTCGCATCTTTCCTAGTGTCTTTCCATCAAGAGCCTCCCATTCTTCGTCCTTCATGGCCACCATATTTTTTTATATTCCACCCAATTGTAGGAATAGATTCTTATGATATAAATAAAATTCCATTATCATCTTCCATAATTGGTAGTTTTTTCCATTAAATTTCTCAACCCTAAACTTTCCGTCTTCCGCCATTTCTCCCACTCGAACTAGGAACCCTATTTTCCTGCGAGTTACCTTTTGCTCTGATACCAGTTGTTAGAAAAATAGGATCACGAAGAAATAAAATAAAACAAAGGTGGAAATAAAACACAAAAGATACACAATACAATAGAGACACTGATATATGTTGTTCACCCAGTGTGGGCTACATCCACCAGATAAATTGCTAGGTCCTTCCTTTATTATTATCTAGCAAATGAAGGGACACAACCTACAACAAATCTGTAGAAACTTCATCTTATTTCTCTCACAATTTCCTATCTCAGAATACAATATTCAAAATGATACATAGCCGCAATACATTTCCCTCATAAAAAAAATGTCGCCTTCTAGGGAAAAAAACCCTAACATAACTTCTACCGTCAGATCTGCGACCTTATAATGAACAGTCCAGATTTACTATGAAATTACAATACACATTTACAAGGAAATTTTTCCTTCTGGGGCTTCACCCCCAAACCCTCGCCGAGGGCTCGGTTGCCCCCCGAACCCCACAGAGGGGGTAACCCCCACAGAGGGGGTCTTTACTCTCCTGCGTGGAGGTGTATACATTATTCTAGGGTGTAAAGTTTTCATGGGGTATAAACACGACTGAAAATAAAGACCTCTAAATCAAGAAGATTATCAGGCTCCATAACCAACACAAAAAGGGCCAAAGGCCAGAGCTACATGGAAGGACCTCAAGAGTTCAAGAGTTCAAAACTCCGGGAGGTTTAGGATGTTAGTATATAAGTTGCAAAGGGGGTAGGGCAGGATTTCATGGATTCTGAGTTCTGGATGGTTTGGGTGTGGTATAACGGATGAATCAAAAGGGCTGAAGGCTAGAGCCATGTGGCAGGGCTCCGAGACTTCAAAACTATGGGAATGATTTAGACATGGATAGGAAGGATGAAGGGTTGAAGGCTTGGTGAACGCGAAGGGGTGGGGAACATCCTCTGTAACTGTTTCTCCAACGGCCATGTCATCGTTAAGGGATGACAACCATGGTCAATTCCATGCTAGGTGGAATGGTACGAATGAGGTGAATCCACGTTGGAACCATGTGGCCTTTGACCAATGATGCTTAAAGAACTTCAGAAGGGCATACATTCCAATCCAGAGCTAAGATTTGAGCATGGTAATGGTGGTTGGAAATCTCTTGATGAGCATAAGGTGATGGAGATATCAAGAAGAGGATTTGAGATGATGGAAGAAAGTGAAATTTTGATGCCCCATCCCTTAAAAAGGTACTTAAGGGGTTGGATGTGTTACAAAGTGGTATCAGAGAAGGAAACAACACTTAGCCTGATTGGGATCCAGAAAGAGTCAAGTGATTATTTTTCTTTCTTAGAAAACTTAAAGGAGAGGGCACCCTACCCTACCCTATCTAGTAGAGCATGATTCAAACACAGGCCTGGATGGGCCAGAGAAGAGTTATAAGACTAGTTTACCAAGACTAAGATGAGCCTTTTGAGAGTATTACTGTCATATGGAAACTATATGCATAAGTCCCTTGAGGAGAAGGATGCAGATTAAAATTCAGTTGGGATTTTATCCAATGAGATTGAATCATGCTAGATGGTGGCAGAAGAAGCCCATCATTTCTTTTGGAGAAATGATAGCCATCCCTACAAAAGTGGGATTATGAAACCTATGTTAATTAAAAGAGTTGGTTAAATGATGGATTTGGAATTGGGATAAGAATCCTCCATGTCTAGAGGCCTCATTGCAGTAGGTGAGATCAACCTGCTTGACCTGTTATAACTGAAAGACTTCCTGCTAGGGTAATCCCTCTTTTCAAAATAAAGGAAGTCAAGAGGAATGAGAATGAACCTCATGGAAGAAGTGAAATGACATGATAAAGTTCAAAATATCATGGTTGGGATAGGGAAGTGTGTACCCCTACTAACTAAGGGTAAGTCTATACATGAAAATGAAAGAGGAAAGTAAGTGGAACCCGCATACACTGCAGACATGGGTATAATGATTGGTGCACACATATGCTAAAATGTATATCGCAAGGATAAAACACACACACACACACACACACACACACACACACACACACACACACACACACACACACACACACATTATAGTCTATCATTGAATGTAAAATATTGTGATCTCATAGATTATATGGTTAGTGATGATTTGACTATGGAAGAATAAGTAAAAGGTTGATGATGTTGAGTACATAGTACCTTACGAGGATAAGGTAGAATGGTTAATGAAATGTTGATCCTGAATGTGGTAAAGGAAGTACTAGGACACTTCTAGAGGACCAATGGGTCAAGTTAACATCCATAGGTGGATGATATCCATATAAGGCAAGGCTTGATATACTTGAGTAGTTGTGAGAGGGAATCTAGAAAAGGATTCCCTTGATAAAAATGTATGTTAACAAAAAATGGTTGGTGACATGAAAAAGAAGCTTGATAAGACGTCTTGTTGCCTTGGGATTTGTTGGAATTGGCCAGATGGTATTTCTGGATTGTTGAATAACTTTATAACAGTTGAGGAAAAAATGCCTTCTTACTGGTTGTTGTCGTATGGAAAGGGGGACATAGTTATGATTATATCTGTTAAACTTGCCATGTGGATATCATGTGAATGAATGCAATCTATTAGTAGAGAGAGAAGCTCAGTTTTGAGTATATCTATGATATTTGTCATAAGAATGGCAACAAGATCCTTGGGAGGAGGATCTGAAAGTCTGATATGTCAATGTGTATGGGAGACATGGAAAAGGTACAAGCAACAAGCTTGCATGATGAATGTTTAGATTTTTTTATTTATGCCTGAGTGCATGGATTTAATGCATCGTAAGGTTGTTTGATATAAGGAATGATATTAAGACCGAAAATATATGAATGAATGATGTTAAACGTGCAAATGATGCACATGTATGATGTATGAGTGAAATGTAAAGCAAGAATTGCACTTGCCCAGATTGAATGAATACAATGGATGCATGACTGACTCTATTATGAAGAGTCATGTTTTTTTTTTTTTGAATGATAGCGTAAGGGGAATGTTATCCATTCCCTCGAGAAATTCTAGTATAAATAAACAAAAGAGTAAATGAGTAAGGATGCTCTGTTGTCATGATAAGAGGAAAACTTATTATTCCTTTGAGGATCACATGAGAATGATTATGAACAATCATGAGTTGAATGATTTTAAAGTAAAGACGTATGCAAGTTGTGAAATATACATATGGTAGCTACACATAGGCTTATGATTGTGCATATGGTTAAGTGCATCATGGATGTAAGTTAACAAAACAAGGAATATGTGTGAATAAATAATCTGGATGCATAACAAAGATGCATGTTTATATTCCTTATGGAAATATTTGGTAAAAAACTAAAGATAACTCAAGGTTGAGGCCATCAAAGATAGTAAAGGATATGCAATAAGGAATTTGCATGCTAAAAGAGTTTCCTAGGGAGGAACTGTGTGAAGATTCTATCAGGAGAACATAGTCACAACCTTAATGACTGTTGAGAATTGGGTAGTGGGTTGCAAGTATATATATATATATATATATATATATATATATATATATATATATATATATATATATATATATATATATATATGAGTGGAAGACTAACAAATGAATATTGACCATTCTGATAACTGAATGGTAATGTGTAGAATGCACAGGTTCATGATTCATTCTGAACAAAATATTTGTTGATTTACCAAGAAGGTTGAGGTGAACCTAACTAAGACTGCTCAAGGAAAAGAGCAAGGAGATCACAATAAGAAGTAGATTTCATAAGAAAATAAGGAGAAAATGAGGAACAATTTTTTCACCCTAAAAACTCTGAATTGTTTAACAGGGTTGTAAGCCTTAGAAGAGCAACTGTGGAAACAAGTATATCTGGAAAAGGGAAAATAAACCAATGAGTAAGTTTGAATGAATAGGCTTGGTTAAGCCGTGATAAGTAAAGGCAATGAGGCCTTGGAAGAAAAATAACTCAGTCGGACTGAAAGTCCCAGGATGTGTAGAAGGACTTGGAAAAAGGGAGAGCCCTTAACTCCTTTCTTGTTGTATATTATGTTTTTCTCTGGGATGAGAAACTGGTGTGTTGATTAAATTAAATGTTTTGACACCATAATGATGACGATTGTATGACTATAGAAAAAATTGAGAATTGTTTATGTTTCACTCATGAAACACATCAAGGATAATGTGAATAAGTGCATAAAGATATGCTAGGACATATTTGAAAATATTTTATTGATTTGAATGCTATGATACATGCATTTTTATTTCACATGAAGGCTAGTGTATTTGTGATATATTTCATGTGTAGAAAAAAAATTGAAAATGTTGGGAATGACAGTTACCAAAGATGGAAAACCTCAAGCAGAGGATGAATACGAGAAGGTTGTTGTTGAAATTTGTTGAAGGGACTCTAAAAACCCCATAAAGAACCATTGATGAGGCAATATAAGAGAGGGTGTTGAAAATTAGAACATGTATAAAAGTGTTCATGCGTATAAGGCATGAGGTATGAAGGGATTGGGTAAGAATCCCTTCTGAAATAATTTTATTATTTCAGGGATATATATAATTGAATTCGAGAGGTTAGTTGAGCTCCAACACACCATGTTGGCACAGAGGCAAACCTAGGGTTCAACGCTTCAACAATGTACCAACAAAACCCTAACTACCAACCCTTTCGGCAACACTTGCGAAGCATATGAAGTCTCACCCGAGGTAGAGGCAGGGGTGGTTGCAAGACTCAGTTGTCTGCAACCTTACCTGAGACACAGATATGTGATTCTTACTCTTAGCAAGCACTTTAGCATAGATCATTCATCGGTATTTAACCCTCATGGCACTTCGTAGATGGCACAAAGCACTGTAACATTCACTTAGATCTAGGTTAAGTTAGTACTTAGAAACAACAAAATAGGTTTAGCACTCAACACTTTCATATATGTCAAATATAAACCCACACATCTAAGAAGCACAAAGCAAAGTGGATCTATCTAAGTATATCATAGAAAATCACGTAGCATAATCATATCAAGCACAACACATGGAAAGAAACCAACACATTGGGTCGAAGCACCGAGCACAACACACAGAGTTATCGTGGTTCATCCCCACCCTGGGGCTACATCCAAAAAGTCTTCTTCTTCTTTATTAGCTTTGGTCAATCGGGTTACAACACAGAGCTCACACTTGTACTCTGCATAGGACAGGAGATTTGCGTGCACCTAGCTAGATCCTCCTTCCCCAAGTAGATCTAGCACAAAGCCTTTTTAAAATCCGTGCACTCAACACTTGCACTCAGCTCTACAATTCGGTCACACAATATATACAAAGCCTTTACTAGCACTTATCTTATCTTCTCGCTCTCTCTTACATTGGTTAGATACTTATTTATACTTCACAAAATAGGCCTAAACATGGGTAAACCCATGGGACGAAATCCCTTTCCCATTACATTAACCCAAAACCCTAAAAGGGCCCCAAAATTGGGCCGAGATCCCATGATCTCTGCTTCACCTGGAGCTCCATCTTTGACAGGCTGTCAAAGTCCAAAAATGGTCAAATATGATCAAGTGTTCCTTAAAACTTGGTCAAGGGACAACAGGCCCCAACACTCACCTGTGACTTGTCCCGAGTCATTCTCGTCTGATCAAATCTACTTCGAATGTCTCAATCTTGGCTCAAGCTACTTCGACCTGCTGCAGTGCAAAAACCTCTTTCTCAATGAACTCCTGGATCATTGCATCATTTACTGGTCCTTCCATGCGCTATTCTACGGTGATGACAAACTGTTCAAGCTCGACTGCCTGGCTCTCAACTTCAATGAAAATTTGGCATGCTTTCTCTTGGAGTGGTTGAAGTCATTGAGAGACTTTCATCACTTTACTTTGCAGCATGTGTACCTATTTTTGGGCGGTAGGTTGTTCTAGAAATCGCTTCATTCTTTCAACTGGGGTCAAGGCCTTTAGCTGCACCTGTAGTGTATCTGCATGCTGCTTTGCTTCTTGGAGTTGTGCCTCTAATGTCTACAATTCTGGGTTCTCTGTGAGGTTCTCATAAGTCTGGGTGCTTCCAGCACTCAATTGCTTACATTCCAAAGCCAAGGTTTTTAACCTGTCAACTGTGCTACGGGCAGTTGCCTCCCTTAGATATCTTTCTTCTTGGGGAGTCTCAGGCATGGTACGAAGTTCCAGATTTGTGATGCACTGCTGAAGTTGCTGGATTACTTCTTCAAGTTGTGCCACCTGCTATGGGACACGTTCTTCAATTTTCACTTCAATGACCATCACAAAGCAAAGTGCTTTGTGAACTTGTTCCTGTACATCAAGTTTCTCTACTAGAAATTGGTCCTTGCTCTGTTGTAACTGTGCTTTCTCCTCCTCCCACTTCGCTTGTAAGGCAAGTTGTTCCTGTTCTTCCTTCCTCTGTTGTACTATAAGTTCAATTTGTACTTGTGCCAAAGCCTGGGTGGCTTGTGCTGTGTCTTCTTGAGCTCGTCGAAGGCGAGCTTCGACTTTCTTGGTGATCTGGCGTAATGGACTAAGTAGGGAAACTTAGCAACGGTTTGCTGGCAACAATTATGATCCTTCATTAACTCCTGTTCAACCCATTATGGCGCGTTTCAATGGTTGGATGATGAACTTTATTGCTTTTCTGCCTGTTCAGAGTGGAAGTCAAACGGATGTATCGACCCCAATGGTTATATTTCTTCATCATGGCAAAGTACTCTATGTCGTTGTTCTGATATCTCGACGAAGCTCCAATTCTGCAATTTTTCTTTCTGCTAAGTATCCTCTAGAACCTCTTGTAACTTTACAGTATTAACCCTTTTATTTCTTAACTTTCTAGCCTTCCTCCCAGTGAGATTCATCTCAATAATTCCTTTACCATTCTGATGCTTATCTTCTGTGGTCTTAGTTACTTCGCGTTGTTGAAATTCTTTCCTAGGGTTCCTGGATAATACTTCTTCTGTATCGAAAATAGGTAACTCAATCTTCTATGGATCCTGTAGTGTTCTCTTAGCCTCGACATTAGAGTTTCTAGTATTAAATATCTGCGATCTACTCTTCTGTTCTTCAATCAAGTGCGTGATCCTTCTCGTCATAAAGTCTTTTAACTCTTGCTTCTTTTGTTCCAAAAATTCTTCTTCCTCTTTTCATCTGGCTTGTTCTCTATCAATCCAAGGTTTTCCTATGAGCATGGTAAACGTGGCGTTGTCTTCAAAAAATTTAATAATCTCAAAGTCTTACTTTGTCGAAGTTCCATTGACAGTCATAGGTATCCGCGAGAGCCTTCCGCATATGTTTACTAGATTTCCTCTAAATAAACTCGTCCCTCCTAGGGAAGGGATCATGTCAGGATTTCCTATAGCTTCCCAATTTCTTTCTGGCATAATGTTCACTAGTGTTTCTTCATCAAGAATACAGTCAATGTCGAAGTCCCCTATTCTTTCTTCGACTTGCTCCTTTTCTTTGAAGATCTCTGGTAATTGGACATATTTATGTTCCTTTAGGGTTTCTTTTATTCGTATTAATATTTTCTCTGATTCTTGTTGGGTTTCTACCTTTTGTGGATCTACCTTCTGGTCTTCTTGATTCTGATTCAACCTTTCCAACTTAGCGATCATTCTAGTGAAATCCAATATGTCGTGGTTCAAAGCTTTGCAACAGAGACAATTAGTTTTTCTCCCAGGGCATTCCTTAGTAGGATGTCCTGGTCTTCTACAATTGTAACAAAGAGTTAATCCTCTCTTTCTCTTCAATGATCCCCAACTCTTCTTGTACTGCACGCTAGGATCGTAATGGCTAGCCTGCAAAAATTTCTTTCTAGGATCCTGCATCCAGTTGTTAGTGTAGACATTCTTTCTATGCATAGGTATAACATATCTATCATTATACTTATCAGATCTATTCATATCAAACTTTCTTTCATCTATTAATGCCCTATTTTTTAAGCTGGGAAAAAATCTATCAAACATACCTAGATCCATGCTCTAGAAACAAAAAAAAAATCACTTATATTACTTCTACAGAGAACAAAGCTACCAGATCTAAGGAGTTTTGACTATTCTTACCTTTATTAGAGAACATAGCTTACAAATCTTACCTCTTTTTTGCAGATCTGACTTCTTTCTTTCAGAAATTTCCACTTTTACTTTTCTTAGAGAACAGAGCGTTCAGATCTCGCTTCTTTTCTTCAGATCTGATCTTCCTTTCTTCAGATCTGACCTTATTCCTGGCACAAATCTTCACAGGTCGAGTAAAAATTTGTGCAATAGGGTAATAGATCTACGCATAGAGCTTTCTTTTGCACAAAGTTTCTTCTTCCCCAGTTCCCAACAATCACAGTTTCAGGTCCTAAAAATGGAACCATTTGTTGGCACAGGGGCAGACCCAAGGTTCAACGCTTCAACAATGCACCAACAAAACCCTAACTACTGGGCCCTTTCAGCAACACTTGCAAATCATATGAAGTCTCACCCGAGGTAGAGGCAGGGGTGGTTGCAAGACTCAGGTGTCTGCAACCTTAGCTGGGACACAAATCCGTGATTCTTACTCTTAGCAAGCACTTTAGTATAGATCATTCATTGGTATTTAACCCTCATGGCACTCCACATATGGCATAGAGCATCGCAACATTCACTTAGATCTAGGTTAAGTTAGTACTTAGCAACAAAAAAATAGTTCTAGCACTCAACATTTTCATATATGTGAAATCTATACCCACACATCTAAGAAGCACAAAGAAAAGTGGATCTATCTAAGTATATCATAGCAAAGAACATAGAATAATCATATCAAGCACAACACATGGAAAGAAACCAACACATTAGGTCGAAGCACCGAGCACAACACACAGAGTTACCGTGGTTCACCCCCACCCTGGGGCTACATCCACAAAGTCTTCTTCTTCTTTATTAGCTTTGGTCAATTGGGTTACAACACATAGCTCACACTTGTACTCCGCATACGATAGGAGATCTGCACGCACCTCACCAGATCCTCCTTTCCCGAGTAGATCTAGCACAGAGTCTTTTTACAATCCATGCACTCAACAGTTACAACACTTGCACTCAGCTCTGCAAGTCGGTCACACAATATACACAAATCCTTTACTAGCACTTATCTTATCTTCTCACTCTCTCTTACATTTCTTAGATACTTATTTATACTTCACAAAATAGGCCTAAGCATGGGTAAACCCATGGGCTGACATCCATTTCCCATTACATTAACCCAAAACCCTAAAAGGGCCCCAAAAGTGTGCCGAGATCCCGTGATCTTTGCTTCACCTGGCGCTCCATCTTTGACAGGCTGTTGAAGTCCAAAAATGGTCAAATATGACCAAGTGTTCCTCAAAACTTGGTCAAGGGCCAACACACCATGATAAAGTGCTTATCATAAGCGTGGAAAACCTGAACCCAATATAAAGGGTACAATGGGTATGAATGTGGCCATGAATATTGACACATTGATTAAAGTCGTTTGATATTTGAATTGCATTTAGAAAAAAATGGTATGTTGAAAGGATGCATACGTAAAGAACAATATTTCCTCTTTTGATTAGTACACTTAAATAAATGAAATGACTTGGACTGTTAGTATGCATAGTTTGAAAATATAATGTGCATGAAAACTAACAATTGCTTGGCTTAGGAATGTTGAAAATGCAGGAAGAAAAGGGTCTTGGATATGGCAGTGTTGTAATCCTATAAGAAGACCAATTGCCTGCTAAGATAAATTGTTATGGGAAGGAAGGTCCCATACTTGTGAATTTGGTTCCTGTGAAGAATGGATCTGAAAATAAATGGGGAATTTGGAAATATGTGGGTGACATATTTGCAAGAAAATTATGAATTTGAAATTGATGATAATATCTCATAATTTCTATATACCTGTGATACAGGTGAGACGAAAAAGATCTATCTAGTAAGGACACATGAAGGTTGTCAATATAGAAAGCATGAAAAAGGCTATTTTTGAGATAGGAGAACCCCGTGGTGAGCCATGATCGCCCTAGAATATGTTGTGTTGTGGCAACACAGGCCAGAGGGATGCCTCAACAGAACAATTCTGAGGAATTCCTCAACTGTAAGACCCAATGAAGTCTTTATAACTCTTCTTGTGCGAGAAATCCTTAGCAAGGCAATATGGATCGCCCGAGGGACTGTATAATAGAGAAGGGGATGCTTGAGCCTGGGCCTGGAGGGCGAGTGACCACAAGGAAGAGGAGAATTTGATAATTCTTATAAACTATTGATTGGAATCATGCACATAATGGGTATGTCCAGGAAAAACACTGATCCAAGAAAACAAGACAACCATGTGGATGCAAATCCATGAACTGCACAGATTAGTATTATGCTAGATTATGCAATTTTACTCTTGAATTTTACACAAAAATAAAATTTTTTCACATGAAATTGTAATTAGGATGCTTGTTGTCCAATATTATTGAAGGAAGGTAACGAAGGCTAAGAGTCTGGAAAGGACTTAACCAAGAAAGAGGATCAATATTTATGAAGCAACTGAATGACAAAGGCATGACAGGTGTCACTAAGAAAGAACGTCGAGGACAGTGTCCATTTTTAAGGGGGAGGGGATTGTAACACCCCTGTTTTCCCCAACTTGTAATTTATCATTAATTATGATCACCATGCTATGGCATGAGAAACAATGTAAATGTATTATTGTTTAGATTTCCAATAATTGACCGTGGGTGTGAAGCCTTGAGGTACTAGACATGATATCACTAGAGGAAAGAGTGGGGAAACAATAAAGATGGTTAATTATGTCAAAATGATCAAAATTATCCTTGCTGAAATAATAAGCCTCATCCTAATCCCAAGGAACAATCAGTTAATGAAATAAGGAATGGTGGTTGAACAATTAACTACCCCCATGAATGGAAGCATGGATATTTTGGTTGAGGAGGCAGAATACCATCAGCCTGAAGTACCACAGAGTGCATTTTTCCTACAGGCTTAGACTGACTCGAGTTTCTTCTGACATAGGAAAGAAGACAAGAAGGAGACCATGCCCATAAGGGGGTGTACAATCCAGATATGCTAAGAGGAAGAAAAGAAAAGAATAAGTTTCTCTTTCTATTGGAGATAACCCAAAAAACCTGGCCTGAGTAGAAGGTAGCAAGCTTGATGTTGAGGGAGCATCTGATAAATCTCGTAGAAGCTGTGATAGAGAAAGAATCTCTAAGAAACTGCAAAAGTTCCCTAATGATATCATGGCTTGGCACAAGGGTGGCAAGAGCGCTAAAAATGAATGCCTCTGAGCCTACAGTTGCATGGAGAGGCGAACACCCACAATTAGTTGGTCGGCTATCAACTGTAATATATAAGTATTCCATAGTCTCTGCAAACTTGAATTTAAATGTTTGATTTAATGCTTGTATTTTCTCTATACAAATCAATCCTTGATATATAGGGATGATGGCATACTATTTTATCTTGTTGGATGCTAGATAATTATGACTTTGGCGGTCTAACTGACTGAATATTTTGAGGTAGAGTTTGACCATTATCCCCTGTCAACGATTTTCTACTTACTTTTACCTAGAAAGGGAAAACTATCAGTAATGGGGTTCTAAACGAATTTGGGACATAAGACATTGGCCTCTATACTAGTTAGAATATTTCTCAAAGGGATTACTCAGATATCAATTTCACAAGTAAAGAGATGGGATAAAATCCACACGACCATTTGGGTCTGATCTATCCCTTGATTTACCTTTCTCTGTTTTAGAACTTGAGATATGAGAATGGAAAGCAATTCCTTCAAACCAGTCATCCAAGTAGCCGTGGGTTCATGCCCATGGCCTTAACCTAAGTTTGGTTGAGAGATAAGGGTTTATCCCTTGAAACTTATCAAAATACTCATATGACCAGAACCATGGAACCCAATGCTATGCCCGACATGAGCTAAGACTTCTGATTTTTGGGGCTTTGGGGGTCCAGAGCTCCGAGATGTTGGAATCCTCATAACATCCATATTTCACCGAAGGTGACCTATCAAACTGGTAACTTGATGGATGAGTGACAGCTGGCGGTCAGATACCCGTCATCATAGGATTCATCCCCTTTCTAAACCCCGATCAACCCCTTAGATGCGAAGTAACGCGAGCCATAGGTTTGAGGGTATTTAGGATATCCCCTGACCATTGGATCTATGCCGTGGTCAGTATGACATTGACCATTTCGGGAGAAAAAAAGTGTTATAATACCAAACCCCCCAAATGTTGGAGTCAAAGTTATGTGGGTCATTGATATAAGGATCCTTCGGGACCCCTCTCGATCGTTTGATTGTGAGGAAGAGTGTATCACATTGAGAGCATGTGGGGGTCCATGCATTGATCAATGGTGATTCCATGTGTGGTTTCCTTGTGACATAGTAAAGAGGTGTTGGTAACCTGGGGCAGGTGCCACACATCTTGCTAGTGTGTTCTGGGTTGACAGGTGCCCCTCTAGGAGTGCCCGAACACTAAAACTAGGGACCTTTGGGATAAAATTGTGAGCCTTTGATCTAGGGAGTCCTTTGAGAACCTCTTCCAACCATTCGATCAACTAATGGAAGGATAATGTGTAGCATTCCAGTGAAGTCCTACTCTAAGAGAGAAAGGGCGTTAAACAATCAGAACCTTCAAGCATTGAACTTGCGAAGTAACATGAATCGTCGATTCAAGGGTGCTTTGGGATCTCTCCCATCCATTGGATCTAGATCTTCGTCAGTCCTATGTTGACCTACTCTGAGGTAAAAGGAGTGTTAAATGGGTGAAACCCCCAAACACTGAAGTCGCGAAGCAATGGAGGCTGTAGATCTGGGGATCTATGTGGACATGTATCGATCATAGAAAAAAATGTATTAGGATGGTTCCCGAAGGCCGTGAGTCTTGAGTGACGTGGCACAATGGCACCACATAGGGTGATGTGGACCCATGTGCGACATGCCACGTGTCACCTTGATTCATGCCTTTTACAGACCTTATATTCCAATTCGAATGTGACACGTGTCTCCCATTGATAGGGCCATGTGTCATCTCTGGTCTCTATCGCGTTTCATTCCCTGGTGCATGGTTTCTTGACCTAATAGCTAATGGGACCCCAGGAGTTTTGGAGTTCGATATTTTGGAACTTCGAGAGACTTATGGTGTTAGAACATATGCTCCAAAAAGGGTCGAAGGTCAGAGCTAAATGGAAGTACCTTAGTAGTTCAGGAGTTCAGAACTCCAGGAGTTTTAGGATGTTAGGTTGTATGTTCTAAAGGGGCCAAAGGCTGGAGCTGCATGGCAGGATTCTGGGGCTTCAAATTTTCGGAGGGTCTGGGTGTTGTACAATGGATGAGTCTAAAGGGGCAAAGGCTGGAGCCACATGGACATACTCTAGAGCTCAGATTTGAGCATGGTAATGGTGGTTGGAAATCTCTTGACGAGCAGAAGGTGATGGAGATCTCGAGAAGAGGATTCAAAATGATGGAGGAAAGAAATATTTTGATGCCCCATACCTTTAAAAGGTACTTAAGGGGTTGGGTGTGTTACACCTACAATATAACACAAAAAATGACTCCTCACAAGAGAAATCATAGAAAAGGTTTGTATCATAGACTGAGGATTGCCCATCCTCAATCTCCCATATATTCCAATGACCTACAACTATTGATAAACTAACCTTGGAGAGCTCATCAACAATATCATTCCTTTCTTTGTAGACATATGATGAAAAGGAATTTGATTAAGAATAGTAACAAAGGATTTGATCTTTTCAAAGATGGGTCTTAACAAGAAATTTTTTAGTGAGTAGAACCTCTCATTTTAAAAAATTATTATATCTTCTTCGTAATCCAACTTTAAACTTGAAGATTTTTGTTTATATATATTATTCATTACTAAATAAATGTTTGAATGAAATAATGAACAAGTTAGAGATGGAAAATTGAAATTTGGATATACAACCTGAGTGGGCATGATGGTTAAGAATATATGTTTCCTACCAAGAAATTACAAGTTCAAATCTAGAAGGGGATAGGGTGTGTATACTTTCATAAACTTTAGTAATTTAAAGGGTCTCATACACCAATTTAATGTTTGTAGAATAATAAACACATAAAAGATGAAAAATAAAAAATATATATAATGAAACATAGAAAACATAATGTAGAGAATAGGATGTTCAAACTTTTAATTAATTTTTTTAAATTACTACCCAACTATATTTCTCCATTACCCATTTGCTTCATTTCGAGGTTTTCACTTTGTACTGTTACATTTTAAAATCATTATGAATTAGAGCTATAAAAGGTGATGTACATTCCCTCTTTATATCAAGAAGAATCTTGACTATCATTTCTTCTTATTTAATATCACGCGTGTACTTTGCAAACTCTTTCTCCATTTTGTGACTCTATGTTTATATATAAAAACAACTTTTTGATTTAATTGGCATTTTAAAATGAAATAACAATTCACCATGAATGTTCTATCCTAATGCCATGGACACCATTCCTATTGTCCCTACAAAGGAAGAAGTTATTTCTTTAGATGACATAGAGTTTGGGGTTAAGCGGCTCGTAAATGGGAAAGCTAAGGACATTGAAGTCTACCAAGATGGAATTTTTAAAATCGGAGGGCCAATACTTATCCCTCACATACACAAGCTCTTTAATTTAGCAGTCAAGCAGGGCTTCCCTAAACCCTGGACGTCAAGCCTCATTTTTCCTATTTTTAAAAATGGGGATAGAAACATTCCCTCTAATTATAGGACCACTATGATTAGCACAATTTTAGCCAAGCTTTATGGAATTATTTTGGAAAAGAAGATTAACGTTTGGCTAGAAAGTCATGATAAAAGAACTAAAGGCCAGGTTGGGTTTAGGAGATATCATTCAATTGTGGACCATCCTGTTACCTTTAGGATCATTGCAGAGGATTTCCACAATACTAAAACCAATATTTTTTGTTGTTTTGTTGACTTTAGAAAAGCTTTTGACATGGTTCCTAGGAAAAACCTTTGGAATAGGTTGGAAGAGATAAAAGTGCCTCTTGAGTTGAGGGCTGCTGCAATAAGGATGTATGAGAATGTTATTGCTAATTTTAAAAACACTGAGGGCTGGTCAAAAGAGATTAATTGCAATATCGGAGTCAAACAAGGCTGTCCCTTGTCCCCTACCCTTTTTGACATATACATTGATAAGTTATAAAAATGCTTGGGAAATGCAGGTTGTGTCGGCCCTATTCTCACTGGTATAGTCATCAATCTTCTTCTTTATGCCGATGATATCATTCTTATGGCAAGGAGTCCCCATGATCTTGAAAACCAACTAATAATCCTCAAGGATTTTTACTCCAATATTGGTATGATTGTTAATACTGATAAGACTAAGGTCATGATTATTAAATCCAATAAGATCCCTTATGATACATTTGTATGTGACAACAACAACTTGAAGGAAGTGACTTCATACAAATATCTTGGAATTGATATTCACCACAAGCTCAATTGGAATTATAGCATTGAGAAAAGGATTATTGGGGGATGGAAAGCTTATTATGGGCTTGAAAACAATTGTAAATCAACTGATCTTTGGAGTTGGGATAAGAAGAAAATCCTCTTTGAGACTCATGTTACACCTGTTATTATTTATGGATGTGAAATCTGGGGCTATAGTATCTCTCGTGAATCCTAGAGAAAGATAGAGAAAATACAAAAGAATTTTATAACCTATAATCTCAAAATGAAAGGAAATACGCCCTATCCCATCCTCCTCTTAGAA
>ML781030.1:1163682-1212867 GCA_009831015.1 Picea engelmannii | reverse complement strand
TCTCTGTCTTAGAATGGACGTCGCTAGAGCTAAGGCCCGCTCCAACTGATCCTTGCGGCGCCTCTGCGCCTTTTGAGCCTCCCATGCTGCGCCACAGCGGGGTGTTCCTCACTTCCTTGCCATGAGAAAGGAGCAGGGCAATTTCAGATTAATCGTGTTCTGTTTCGAGGCGGTCGGAGAGAGAGACACCAGAAAAGCTTGACCGCCCCCAAACCCCCGGGTAAAATACAGAATGCAGAACTGCACTGGGATGTCACTGCATAAACTAGACGAAAATAGAATTGGGCTGCTCCAGAGAATCCAGACAGAGCTCGGAGCCGAGGTAAAAACCGAATAAACGAGAGCCAAAGCCATCCTCCCACCTTTAGCCTTTGCCATCCCGGACCCACTGCGATCGTAAATGCTCGCGCGAGGGAGAGGTCTCTCCGCCCTGCCCCTGCATCTATGGCCGTCCTTCATGGTAAAGACTGGCTCGTGGGTGACGGTTAATGGCATTTATGCCATGGCCTAGTGCAAGTCCACCTGTGATATTTTAAGTAAGGTAAAATTTTTATGATTTTTTTAAGTAAAGTTTTATATTTTATTATTTTCAAAACATTTTTCTTTTAAAATAATTTAATGAATAAATTTCATTTTAATTTGTGATATTTTAAATAAAAAATTCAATTTTATTAATTAAATAATAAATTATAATTAAAAGAAAATATTTTTTATTTTCATTTTTATTATATTTAAATATAAAATTAATATTACAAATAATTTTATTTTTATTTTAATTTAAGTTTACAAAAAATAAATAATAATGTCATCATAAAACATTAAAAAAATTTATTATTATATAAAATATGAAAAATAAAAACACAAAATTACTTTGTACACTCAAACTTGCTTCCTTGGTGTTCTAAACTTTTGCAACAACTTTACTTTAAAGAAAATCTGAAAGGATTTGTTTTCTATGGTTATTTTTATAAAATTATTGTTATTAAGATATGCTTATCTTTAATGGTTTTCTAATTATATTCGAATATATTCACTTTGTAAGTTTCTAATAATATTAATATTTAAGTAAGTAAAAGACAATAATTCAAATAATCAAGATCTTTCACTCAGAGAATAACACAACAGCCATGAATCTAAATCAACTTCTTCTATTAATTCAAGATCTATACATGGGTGTTCTTCTACATATCTCTGTTATTCTCCTATGCTCTAGATTCTTTTAACTCTTCCTGTTGCTAATGCTACAATGATAAAAATGAGGGTGTCTATATCCAGTTTCCCCCCTGCACTCTAAAAACTGTGTAATCTAAGAATTCAATTCTATCTACCTGCAACTACTACTATAAATGCCTCTGTCTATCTCAGACGAGAGCGTATGGCTCGAGGTCTAATTACATTTTTACCAAGGCGCCTAAATTAAATGGTCTCATTTATATTCAGTGCATCAACTTCAAGGAAAAGTTTTAAAATTCAAAAACTTGCGCTGGACGTCTTCCAGCTGTCTTCCGCTTCCACGTTGGCTTGCTTGTCGTGAGGGATGCTCCTGCATCATACTCCCTCACTTGAAAATTTTCATGGGATCCTGTCCATGAACTCCTGTATGGTATGTCCATGCTTCTGAATCTCTGCTTCAGTCTCCCAGCTGGCATCTTCAACTGGATGACCCTTCCACTTAACCAAATATTTAAAATATTCTTTCCTCCTGGTTTTCTTACCCACTCATTTGTTCAGTATCTGCTCCATCTGTGGCTTCTCTGCAACTGGCATCTTCTTCTGCCACTGGACCTCTGGTTGATCATCACCTTCTGCTCCTGCTTCATCATCTTTATATGGATATAGATCCGAAACATTAAATATCAGAGATATTCTGATCCCATCTGGTAACTCAATTTCATAAGCATTCTGTCCCATTTTCTTCAAGACCTTGCATGGTCCAATTTTCTTCATCTTCAGCTTGTTGTATGTTCCTCTTGGGAACCTTTCTTTCCTAAAATGTGCCAAAACCAGATCACCAACTTCAAATTGAAGTTGTCTCCGATGCCGATCTGCTCTGCGCTTGTACTCCTGACTTGACTTCAACAGACGCTCCTTCACCTGGCCATGAAATTCCTTCATCGCTTCAACGAATTCTCCTGCACTAGCGCTGCTAGTATCAGTCTGTTCTGAATCCCTCAATTCATAAACCCCTCTCGGCTGCATTACATAGACAATCTGGAATGGAATTTTTCCTGTGCTCCTGTTCACTGAATCATTGTACGCGAACTCTGCCTATGGTAATATGCTATCCCAGCTGCTATGGTGCTCTATCACCAAGCTCCTCAACAAGTCTCCCAGACTCCTGTTGACCACTTCCGTTTGTCCGTCTGTCTGAGGATGATAAGAAGAACTAAACATCAAATTTGTTCCTAGCTTCTTCCACAATGTTCTGCAGAAATGCCCTATGAATTTTGTGTCCCTGTCCGAGACTATACTTTTCGGTAATCCATGGAGTCACATAATATCTTTGAAGAACAAATTTGCGATGTGAGTCGCATCGCTGGTCTTCTGGCATGGGATAAAATGTACCATTTTAGAAAACCTATCCACTACCACAAAGATTGAATCAACACCTCTTTGTGTCCTCGTCAATCCCAATACAAAATCCATGCTAATTTCATCCCACGGCCTCTCAGGTATGGGTAATGGCTGATAAAAACCTGCATTTTGCTTCCTTCCTTTTGAATGCTGGCAAATCCTGCACCTGTCAACAAACTTCTTGACTTCTGACCACATCCCCGGCCAAAAGTATGACTCACTCAGCTTTTCAAATGTCTTATCATGGCCAAAATGTCCTGCCAACCCTCCATTGTTCTTTGCCTTCAGCAAGTTCTCCCTCATGGAGCAATTTGGAATACACAGTTGATTGCCTTTGAACATCAATTCGTCTTTGATCACGTACTCTATCCACTGTCTTCTGTCTCTGAGAACTGGATTCTCAGCTGCTTCATAAGCTTCCTTAAAGTCTGAATCGTCTGCATACATGTCCTTAAAATCATCAAAGCCTAACGTCCTGACTTTGAACTCCTGCAATAGCAAACACTTCCTGCTCAGAGCATCGACAACTTTGTTAGCAGTACCAGAAATGTGCTTTATTACAAAAGTGAAGTTTTGCATGTATTCAACCCACTTAACATGCCTTTGATTCAACTTTTCTTGTTGAGTCACAAATTGTAATGCATGGTTATCACTATATAAAACAAATTCTTTTGGAATCAAATAGTGCCTCCATTTCTTCAATGCCTGTATGATGGCATAGAATTCTTTATCATATGTGGAGTATTTCTCTTTTTCCTCATTCAACTTCTCGCTGAAATATGAAACCGGCCTATCTTCCTGGCTCAAGACCGCTCCAATGGCAAACCCGCTTGCATCACATTTCACCTGAAATGTTTTCTGAAAATCTAGCAACACCAGAATTGGTTGCTCTGTAATATTTCGTTTCAACAAATAGAAACTCTTCTCATCCTCTTCCGTCCAGTGAAAATATTTATGTCTTTTCTTCACTGTATCCATCATTTCTGCACTAATTCCACTGAAATTTCTAATGAATTTCCGGTAGAAACTAGCCAAACCATGAAAACTTCTCACCTCAAATACGTTCCTTGGTGATGGCCAATTCTTGATTACCTCCACCTTATCTGGATCCATCCTCAGTTCATTTGCAGAAATGACAAACCCCAAATAAATGAGTTCGGTCTTCATGAATGAGGACTTCTTCATGTTTATCAACAGCTTCTCCTACTGTAATCTCTTCATCACAATAGCCAAATGCCTCAGGTGTTCAGCCTTTGTTTTGCTGAAAAATAATATGTCATCCAGATAAACAATAACAAATTTCCCAATGAACTCCTTCCAGACTTCAGTCATCAACCTCATAAAGGTACTCGGTGCATTCGTCAAGCCAAACAGCATGACAAGCCATTCGTACAAACCTTCGTTTGTCTTGAATGTTGTTTTCCATTCGTCACCTTTTCTCATACAAATCTGATGATATCCACTCTTCAAATCTATCTTTGAAATTTTTTTTTCCCCACTTAAGAAATCCATCAGATCATCCATCCTTGGCAATGGGAATCTATACCTGATAGTTATCTTGTTTATCGCCCTTGAATCAATGCACATCCTCCAGCCTCCGTCTTTCTTCGGATTGAGTACTATCGGAACAACACACAGACTCAAGCTTTCCCTGACCAAAACTTTGTCCAACAACTCCTGGACCTGTCTTTTAACCTCTTCATTCTCCTGTGGCGTCAACCTGTATGCGGCTTTGTTTGGTAAACTAGCCCCTGGTATGAGGTCTATATGGTGACTCACACTCCTCATCGGTGGAAACGAACGAGGTAGTTCGTCCACTACAATATCAACGAACTCTTCTAGCAGTTCCTGAAATTCTCCTGGTAAATCGTCCACTCTTGTGCTAGTCAGAACAATTCTCGGTTTTCTGACCACAAAGAATTGTGGATCCTCCTTCTTATTAACTTCTGTAAGAAGTTCCTTCCCACTCATGAGAAGTACTGTGTTTTTTAACCCCGACTTCACCTCTTTATCTTCAATTGGACACAACATATGAGTTCTCCCATTATTTTCCAGGGTATATGTATTCTTCCTCCCATCATGAATTACACTTCTATCATATTTCCATGGTCTACCCAACAATAAATGACAGACATCCATAGGAATAACATCACATAAAATTCTATCATTATATCCTCCTATCTTAATGTCAACTAAGCACTGTTTAGTGACATTTACCTGATGTCCCTTCTGTAGCCATGAAACTTTGTATGGATTCAGGTGATTAGTTGTCTTCAGCTCTAGCTTTTCTACCATCTCGGTTGAAACGAGATTATCGGTACTTCCGCTGTCCACGATGACCTTGCACACTCTATCCTTGGTCTTGCAAGCAGTCCTAAAAAGACTGTTCCTCTGTGCTGAGTTCTCCATTTCCCTCTCTGGCGTCAAAAGGACTTTTTGCATTACCAGCGATCTTTCGCCTTCAGCGTACTCTGCCTAAAAATCTCGCCTTTGTGCCTCAACGATGTGAGCTTCTCCTCCATCCTTTTTCCTATCTGGACAGTCAACTAACTTGTGCCCATTCTTTCCACATGTGAAGCAAGTGATTACTCCACCTCTTCCTCTTCCTCTACCTTTGGTACGAGGAAACCTATTATTATCAGCATATCCTCCTTTCTGCTCAGTATGCTGCTCTCTTTTCTCAGCATATCGCCCTCGCTGTGAACTTCCACCTCTCTCTGTCTGAGTTTGAGGTTTCTTCCAGTCATCCTTGGGCTTCTGGTATTTATCTTGGGCAACTGATTTGCCTTTGGGCTGGCTCCTACCTCGGCTCCTCTGACTTTGTTTATGGCTCAACTTCTCCTCAGCTTTCAGAGCCAATTGGTAAGCATCCTCCACCGTTCGGATGGTCGCCAAATTTAGTTCATCCTGAATTTCATACCTTAGGCCATTCATAAACCTGGCCACCTTTTCGTCATTGCTTTCACGATGACCTGCCCTGATATTCAACCTATAAAATTCCTCTGTATACTCTTTCACTGTCATCAACTTCTGTCTCAGGTTCTGCATCCTCCTGAACAAAGAAATTTGATAGTCCCTGGGAATAAATTTCGCCTTCATCTTTGCAATCATCTTATCCCAGCTCTTAATTTTCTACTTGCCTTGGCAACGCTTGTCAGCTTGCAGTTCATCCCACCACAATGCTGCATGTCCTTTTAATCTTGTGACGGCAGGTCTGACCTTCTTATCATCTTCGATATCCTCATAATCTAAATAAGTGTCAAGAGCTCTAATCCAGTCTAGCAGCTCTTCCGCATCCAGACTCCCTTCATAAGTTGGAATGTCCATCTTTGTTTTCGAACTCATCCGAGCGATAGCCTTAATTAAACACTCATTGGTTGCATCTTTTGCTGAGATTTCTTCTCCTTCATGTCTAGCATCATCTTTGTTTTCGGATTCACTGATATCTCCTGCATCATCCTTTCGCCTTCGTGATGTCTCCATGTCTTCCATTCTGGCACGAAGATTTCGTATTTCTCTCTCCACGTCTAGATTCTGTCCTTGGCTACTTCTTTCTCTCGACAATTCCCTTTCCTCCTTTAGATTGGGTGATTCTCTACCCCTTCTCCTTAGTGGCATGGTGAATTCTCTCTGTCCTCTGCTATAGAAAGCAAAGAATATTTTCTACGCTCTGATACCACTTGACGCAAACGCGCCACCGGGCACATCCGCTCCCACCAGGACCTTCTCTTCTCTAGGTCCGAGGAGCTAGAATGCTCTTCAAAACCCCCTTTCGGGACTTTGTCACCCACATAAATTTTCTTTATGATCTCCCTATCAAAATCGTGAAATCGGTCCTCGCGCGGTCGCGAGTACTACAGCCACTGGATCGGGTCTTACCAATCCCCGAACCCCAATGAAATATACACCCACGTGTTCCTTGCTTTTATCGAGACTTCTCCCGATCGGGAAATCGGCACTCGCGCTGTCATGATCCACTACTCTCACGGATCCTCGATTCCTGATCGACGATGGTACCTCTACACCCCTTAGCCCCCTCCGGCTAAATCTTGCGCATGTGACCTGCTGGTCCACAAGACCACAGTCCTTTCCCCTATCGGAGTTTCGAACTTTGCGAAATGGGAATGCGTAGAACTTACACCCTTCGGATTTTCGATTCTCCGATTTTCAATGCCCCCTGGCGTTGACTCCAGCGAAGGTTGAACCTTCGACACCTGTCCTCCACTATGGCGCCTATGGCCCACACTTCCGAGGTGATCGGGAAATCACGTTTTTGCTAAATCGCGATTTCTATTGCACAAATTCACAGGACCCTTCGAGTCCATAAACTCACTACGGGATGACACCTGTCCTCCACTAAAATGCTTTGATTGTGGGACCATCGCGTTTCAGGATTTCGTGACTTCTCCCGTCGTGAGTTTCTTGTCACCGAGAATCCCGAAATGCTGAACCCCGATTCCTTCGGATCCTCGGACATGCGTCCCTTACATCTAATGACTCTGACCGTTTCGGGAAATCGTGAATCGCGATTTCATTATGCGAGAGTTCACGACTACGAAAACCTCGATATCCCGAACTCCGAACTATCCGGGATCTCTCGCCACTCGTCCCTGCTGAGATCAACGGCTGAGATTCTCTGTCGGGGTTTCGAGAACTATAAGATCTCAATTCTCTTCCTCAGAAAACCCCTCAATGCCTCCAAACTCCCGATAACTTCTTGGCTCCTTGATACGTGTCCTGCCGAGATCAACGGTTAGGATCTCTTCTCGGGATTTCGGGACTTATGAGGTCTTGATTCTCTTGTTCAATGAAATCCTGATGAATCTAATATCCCGATGACCCCTCCGGGTTCCTCCTCTGTTCGCTGCGACCTAAACCATGTGCAACTTCCCGAGATCTGACGGCTGACGGGATTTCGCTGTTTTCCTCTGCGAATCCTGACCGTCGGTTCCTCCTCTCTGAGGATTTCTTGAGAAGGCTAAATGTTCTTTCTCAGGACTTGTCCTCTGACACCTACACTTGCATCTCTCGCTCGAACCTTTCTCGGTACAAACTCCTGTGCTCTACGTTATCGATGTCACGAAGGTACTATACCTCCTGAGCTTTTCCACTCTGATTCTTTCAGAGGAACTCACGCGCACTCCTTGCACTCAACATTCAACAACTTCCCAAGTGTTGAATCATTTTAACTTTGCGCACTCCTGCAGCAACAGTCTTAGGTCCCCTTTGCTTAGATTTACAACTGAGGCTTTACTTAGCCTGCATACCCCTTGCGCAGCTTTAAAAACCCACTTTCACTTCTGAGATATTTGAGAACAAGAGTTTAACTCCCCGAGCCTTCTGTCAACGCACTCCTTGCAAGAATCCTTGCTCAAAAGGAGAAACAATTGTAACTCACTTCACCTTCTCTCAGACTTCTATCTTAACGCATGAAATCATACGCATAGCATAACAACAATGCCTAACAAGAAGAAATGTTCATAAGTAGAGCATTTAACACTTATGCACAGAGAATAAAACAACAACCATGAATCTGAATCAACTTCTTCTATTAATTCAAGATCTATACATGGGTGTTCTTCTACATCTCTCTGTTATTCTCCTATGCTCTAGATTCTTCTAACTCTTCCTGTTGCTAATGCTACAATGATACAAATGAGGGTGTCTATATCCAGTTTCCCCCCTGCACTCTAAAAACTGTCTAATCTAAGAATTCAATTCAATCTACCTGCAACTACTACTATAAATGCCTCTGTCTATCTCAGACGAGAGCGTATGGCTTGAGGTCTGATTACATTTTTACCAAGGCGCCTAAATTAAATGGTCTCATTTATATTCAGCGCATCGACTTCAAGGAAAAGTTTTAAAATTCAAAAACTTGCACTGGACGTCTTCCAGCTGTCTTCCGCTTCCACGTTGGCTTGCTTGTCGTGAGGGATGCTCCTGCATCAGATTACTTGTGATTCTTTAGAATTTTGTTTATGTGCTCGAAAAGCATTAAGAGAAGATTTCCAAGATCACCATACTTTTGTTGAGTTAAGAGGTTAGGAAGCTTGGTAGTGTGATCAATATTTTGAAAATGAGATCTAATATGGGTATAGGCTTGACAATCTAAGAGAAAGTGCTTTTCATCTTCAACCTTCTTAGTGTCACAAAGGTGACACACTCTTTCATCCCATGACATTTTAGGAATTGACCAACGCCCAGTTTCACTATGGAGCTAGTGAGAATTTGTTCTTATCTTAGTAATGCTTATTTTTTTCTTTATACTTGGCAAAACAGATAGATAATTTTCATCTTCTAAATTAAGGTTGATTACATCTTTATAATACCTTAATTTTCTTTTTTCCTCTAATATATATTTACATTAATATATATACTTAAATAAAGAAAAAGAATATTATATATATTTAAATAATAAAAAAAGAATATATAGTATAATATGAGTCTAAAACTTATGTCTATAATTTTTATAATCCAATTTTTAATAAAAATAATATTTTTAAAAATTAATTTAAAAAATATTTAAATAAATATTTTTATTATTATTTATATTTCTTTGTTATATTTATTTATTCTGTATTATTATAAAATTTAATTTCTAATAATTTTTTTAAAATTTAATAAAATTAAACAAATTAAAAAAAAACTTTTATAACTTATAAATTTAAAATTAAATCAAAAACCTTACCTCATTTTCTTTATCTTTATTAAATAAGATGTACTAAATCCAAAATTGTGATTAAATAATAAAATTATCATTATTGTTTTTTCAAAAATATATTTTTACAATCACATCAACTATTGAAACTTAAAACAAGATAAGGAAATTGCTAATATGAATATTATGAAATATTATATCTTTTAAAGATAAGATAAATTCTCACAGGGAAAAAAAAGATTTTTAGAATTACATCAACTAAACTTAAAACAAGATAAGGAAATTGCTAATATGAATATTATGAAATCTTATATCTTTTAAAGATAAGATCTCACAGAAAATTAAAATATCAGAATTATGAATTAACAAATTTTATTATAAAACATTATAAATATTAATCTCACAATAAATTAAAATATCACAATTTTTTTATGAATT
This sequence comes from Picea engelmannii, assembly GCA_009831015.1. Classification (NCBI taxonomy): domain Eukaryota; kingdom Viridiplantae; phylum Streptophyta; class Pinopsida; order Pinales; family Pinaceae; genus Picea; species Picea engelmannii. The sequence continues at coordinate 1,203,194 of ML781030.1, read as the reverse complement.
AATAAATTTTATTATAAAAATTATAAATATTAGTAAGGTGAAATCAATGTTTATGATAAAAATATCACAATTTTTTTATGAATTAATAAATTTTATTAAAAAAATATAAATATTAGTAAGGTAAAATTTTTATGATTTTTTTAAGTAAAGTTTTATATTTTATTATTTTCAAAACATTTTTCTTTTAAAATAATTTAATGAATAAATTTCATTTTAATTTGTGATATTTTAAATAAAAAATATAAATTTATTAATTAAATAATAAATTATAATTAAAAGAAAATATTTTTTATTTTCATTTTTATTATATTTAAATATAAAATTAATATTACAAATAATTTTATTTTTATTTTAATTTAAGTTTACAAAAAATAAATAATAATGTCATCATAAAACATTAAATTTTTTTATTATTATATAAAATATGCAAAATAAAAACACAAAATTACTTTGTACACTCAAACTTGCTTCCTTGGTGTTCTAAACTTTTGCAACAACTTTACTTTAAAGAAAATCTGAAAGTATTTGTTTTGTATGGTTATTTTTATAAAATTATTGTTATTAAGATATGCTTATCTTTAATGGTTTTCTAATTATATTCGAATATATTCACTTTGTAAGTCTCTAATAATATTAATATTTAAGTAAGTAAAAGACAATAATTCAAATAATCAAGATCTTTCACTCTTTACTTAGATTTAATAAAAAATAAAAAACAAATCTATAAAAAAAACAAAACTTAATTCAAATTAAGTAAAATAGAAACTAATTCAAATTACTTTAATAACAAAACTTAATTCAAATTAAGTAAAATAGAAACTAATTCAAATTACTTTAATTTTTTTTTTGGTTTCTGATTGTTTATTTAAAAAGATTAACATCCTATGAATTATCCTTTCTTTCTCACTTGAATTAGCATCGATAAGAAACCCCCTTAGGATAATAGTATCGGCTCCACTGATTTCTCAATGTTTATTTAAAAAAATCTTAACATATTGTATGAATTATCCTTTTTTTCTCACTTGAATTAACAACGATATGAAACCCCTTCGGATAATAGTATCTTCTCTATTTCAATTAAAGTTTTATTTCACCATACATTTTCACTTATGCGAATATGTCAGCATCTTCAATTGCGAACCTTAAGATTGAAATTTATGATTAAAAGGTGATTAATTCTGCCCATTGTCAATAGGTATACGCCTTTCGGCGTAATTAGTAAATTAATAAGTCTAGTTTAAATGTTCCAAGTTTTGGTTCTTTTCTGGTGATATTTTGGGCCATATTTACATGAAATCGAGGATAAATAGTTGGATCTGCAGATTTTCCTGTCATATTTATCTGAAATCAGACAATAAACTGTTGGATCTGCAGATTTGAGTGGTTAATTCTGTATAATAAAGTGCCTCAATAATTTTTTAACATGTTGAATCCATTTCTATACTCAAAAATACAATTTAAATAACAAAAAATTATGACAGTTTAAACAACAAAAAATTGAGATTTCGTGCAAATTCATGTAGCCAAATTAAGATGAAAAAAACCAAAACATTTAACAGTCAAACAACACTAATAATAAAACGTTGTTACCCTACCCATATGGTATTTATTCATCACTAACAACATTGCTAACCCAAAATGCAATTCATAGCACTCAAAAGAATTTATGCTATTCATTTTCAGACAAAACTTTCATAAACCTTTAAGATTTATTTTTTCTCTAATTTAATATTTATATTAAAGTCTTCTCCTAAATTTTTAATCCAAACTTCTTATCTTGAAGCTTTATATGATTACTAAACTTAGATAATCCATTAATAACACTGTGGTTTTTCAAACACTGCTAAAAACAATCCTCACCACAGAAATTTCATTGAAATTTTCATAAAACTAGAACAATTTAGTGCGTGTACCTTTTTCCATTTACTGTGCACGAAAACCTTTATTCGATTTCTGCACATTTGACTAAGAGAGCAATGGACAAGGTTACTATTAGATATTCACTGGATTCCTCCCATTGACATTAATGCAATGGGTGCACTTTTACAGATACAAACTTTGCTCTGCCCTAACAAAATTGCTTAGCAAATATCACTCGAAATAGACATTCTATTTTATGAAATATTTTGCAATCCTAATATGCCTTTATTTATTCTTTACTTCGTTTTCAGTAACTTGAAGCATTATTTTTCGGTTCTCTGCAGAATCTAGACTCATTACATAATAAGAAAACCATGCATTCGCAATCCTTATTTTGGGCCAGCAAGCCTTCCAGTCCTACTTCTTATTACAGTGATATATATGTGCAGACAGCCCTGATTTTATTCAATAATTAACCATATTCAAGATGATGTTAGTGATGCCGTATTGGATTCCAGTACCCAAACTTTTAGTCCAGTTTACGTCTGAACTGTTTGTGAAGGGCTTCTTATTTTTTCAGATTTTGAGAAGCAAAATCTTTTGAGAAGCAAAATCTCGTGGTTCATTGGGTATAGAGTCTAGACAGATCAGGAAAGCGTCTCTGTTCATCCAGAAATTGTATTTGCAGCCTGGATTGACATAATAAAACAGTTTCAGTATCGGTAATCTAGTAAAGGCTCAGCCAAGGAAGGTTGCGAACTATTTTACTCTAAATGGACCCATTCTCATAAAGACGAAACAAGCTGTATGGCCAGAGTACAGTATTTCACCTATACAGTTTACATAGTAATAGCTTTTACAAGAGGACTCAGACGCGATACTTAAGGCAGACGTATTAACTGCAGGGAAACAGGGAGGAGTGTCCAGCCCAACGGTCTTTTCCTTAACCTAATCGAGCCATGGAGGAGGATATAAATGTCGAAAGTAGAGTTTGAAAGCGTCTAAATGCACCCATTCTCATAAAGCCGAAACAAGCTGTATGGCCAGAATACAGTATTTCACCTATACAGTTTACATACTTAGTAATAGCTTTTACGAGAGGACTCAGACGCGATAGTTAAGGGAGACGTATTAACTACAGGACAACAGGCACGAGTGTCCAGCCCAACGGTCTTCGCCTTAACCTAATGGAGACATGGAGGTGGATCTATTGATCTGGCATTCAAATGCCGAAAGCAGAATTTGAAAGCGTCTAAATGCACCCATTCTCGTAAAGCCGAAACAAGCCGTATGGCCAGAGTACAGTAGTTCACCTACACAGAGTACAGTAATAGCTTTTAAGAGAAGACTCAAACGCGATATAGTTAAGGGAAACGTATTAACTACAGTGAAACACGCAGGAGTATCAAGCCCAACGGTCTTCGTCTTAACTTAATCGTCCCATGATAATTTATCGATCTGTTATTAGAATGTCGAAAGTAGAGTTTGAAAGCGTCTAATGACAAACCCTAATTCGACCCATGAATGATAATTTATCGATCTGTTATTAGAATATCGAAAGTATAGTTTGAAAGCTTCTAATGACAAACCCTAATTCCATGAAAGAATCTGACAAAGCTCAAGACGTTGGCCTTTGTAAAGGGGCGCTGAAAGCAACACGTAATGCAGAGGAGACGTTACGTCGCGTCAGAGAAGAAAAGCATGAAACACTGCCCACGTTTTGGAGACCGCTCACCGCATGCCCAGGTTCTGATATCATTTTGTCCACGGCTACCAATATCCATCCTGCTACGCAGCATTGAATGCTGCGGCAGGTGGACTATAGGCATTCTGAGCTTTCATAGGCATTCTGAGCTTTCAGATCCGAGGGCAGGCTATCAATATGCAGCCTGCTGCATTGGTATATATACCTTATAGTTTTAAAGATTCTGCAGCAGATTGTATATTGATCGCTTATAATTCACTTGCATTTGTTGCAGCATTTAATGTTGCTTAGCAAGTTGGATATAGGTCCACAACTTAGTTTGCATTAATGAATGGTACACTGAATCTAAACTCAATCCAAGGAAAATTTTAAAGCTTATTCTAAAAGTTTTAGGTTTTCTATATTTTTTTCCATCAGTTTTGTTCAAAATGTGGTTAGAAATTTAGAAGGATTATTGGAGTTGCAAATTTCAGTTGTTGAGATTGCATAATCATAATGCTTCAGGAATTTGTCAAGGGTTCAATCATTTTAGGGTTGGCTAAAAGTTTTACCTTTTGGGTTTTTTAGGCCAGAAGATGTATATCTATAGCTATTTTGTGTTGTTTAAATTGCAAAACCTCATAAAAAAAAAGTTTAGACTAAACTATCATTTTATGCATTAAAAAATGTAAGATAAGCAATGTAAATTTGTCATTCAACCAATAATTGCATAGCCAGATTCTAGTTATAATTGTTGAGAAAGTAAAAAACTTAGAATGTTTAGACTTGATGTATGAGCTTAGCAATTTGATAAAAATGATGATGACTATTAACTTTCACTCAAACTAAATTTTATTTTTCTAACCTTAAGAAATGTAAGAAATTACTTAGTTTGTTTTAAAATTTTGTTTCTATACTCAAAAAGATTTAAGAAAACATTATTAAATTATCATAGTTTTGATAAGTTAAAAAATTAGGAAGGTCCCTATTGTAACAAATATTTTGAAATTATGATTTAATATAGGGGTGCAAATGCCATTTTAAGAAAGAGTTTTCATCTTCAACCCTCTTAGTGTCACAAATATGACAAACAAATAATTTGGATAGACTATGCTTTATGAATTGTATAACTCGTTTCACTATGAAGCTCTTGAAAATTAGTTTAATTTTATTTGTTAGGCTAGTCAAAACAAAGAGATACTTTTGATTTTGTAGAATAGGGTTGATCACCTCCTTATAGTATCTTAATTTTCTTTTATCCCCTAATTTTTTATAGCACCAAATTTTTTTTGAATTTAGATGTAGAGTGACCTCTTCCTTTATTGCCCAATGATTTAGCCAAGACTTTGCATCTTTATGCCAACCCAACTTGAGCTAAGTGGTTTTGATTGGAGTTTGAAGGAATCTTAAGAAGCCTCTTGTCTTCAATGTTGTTTTATCTTGTTATTGTACATTAGGTACCTAGTCATAGTCGTGCTCTCAATGAGGAAAGACTCACTCCTATGAGGAGGATAGGATATGGTCCATTGCCTTTGATTTAGAGATTATAAGTTATAAAAAACTTTTGTATATTCTCTACCTTTCTTCAAGATTCTCTAGAGAAGATACAACCCCAAACTTCACAACCACGATAAGATAACACTCAAGGAGGAGTTTCTTCTAATCCCATAGCCTAATTTTCATTGATTTACAATTATTTTCAAGTCCATAATAATCTTTCCACCCTCCATTTATCATTTTATCAACACTATAGTTCAAGTTAAGCTCGTGATGAAGATTGATTCTGAGATATTTGTATGAAACCACTTCTTCAAAGTTGTTGTTGTCATACACAAAATTAGTGTAAGTGATAATTTTGGATTTAATTATCATTTGTTTTGTCAATGTTAACAATCATCCTCATAGTAGAGAAAATCTCCTTGAGAATTTTTAGTTTCTTGTCGAGATCATAAGTACTCCTTTCCATAAGAGCAATATCATCAGTGTAAAGAAGAAATATGATGATTGTACTGGCTCTCGTTGGATCGACACAAATGTTTTCTTCCAAACAACCCCCTAACTTGTCAATGCATATGCCAAAAAATGTATGGAATAGGGGACAACCTTAAAACTCCTAGATTACAACTAATTTCTTCCGCCCAACCCTTAGTATTTCTACACTTGTAAATATCCTTCTTATACAACCTTATTGAAACATCTCTCAACTCGAAAGGAACTTTTAGTTCTTCTAATCTATTCCAAAGGTTAGTTTTGAGCAATGCGTCAAAATCTTTTCTAAATCCAACGAAACAACACAAGAGATTTATTTTATTATTTTGACAATATTCTGCGATGATCCTAAGCATAACAATGTGGTGGAATTATAGCTCCTAAATCCATCTTGTCATTTAGCTATTTTTTTGTGGTTTTCTAGCCATAAGTTGATTTTTATTTTCAAAATAAATCCATATAATTTGACTAAAATGGAGTTAATCATAATGATCATGTAATTAGAGGGATTTTTTTTATCTTCACTTTAAAAAAGAGGTACAATGAGGCTTTGAGTCCATGGTTTAAGAAAGCCCTACTTAAGTGCTAAATTGAAGAGCTTGTAGATGTAATGAATGAGGATAGGCTCTCCAATATTTATTATTTAAATGCTTAATAACATTTGACATCCTTAGCTTCCCCTTTTGTGATCCTCTTAATCCAATCTCTATGTTCTTTAATTTTTTTTTTTTTTAATATTATCACACCATTTAAAAAAAATTGAGATAAAAATTCCAACATCAAAAAATACAATACAATATAATATAGAATATTTTATTAATCTTTAAAATTTATATCTATTATTTTAAAATATATTAATTTTAATATACTCTAAAATATTTTAACTATAATTTGTTTTAAATTATTAAACTATATAAAATTACTGAAAATAAAAACACTATAAATATTACCCATATATAAATGCCAAAAATCTATACTAGCATTATAAACATCCATCCCATTCTAGTAGTAGATGGTTTGAGTTCATTTTGACATGAATTTCATCGCCTAATTATTCATGGAGTGGACACTAAGGCCAATAACTCGTATTGTTTAATCCATGTGATTAAAATGATGCTCATATATCTTATCATTACATTTGGAACATGGATTTGAATATAAGTATGTTGGAATATATATTTCCTATTTATCTAATATGCTTGCTAATGTATTGAGAAGTAGAGTTAATCTCTACGTGAGTTGTAAACTAATTAGTGGTAAATAATTTATACCACAAAAGAGTTGATCTTGAGTTGTAGGTGCCACCATGAGCTACCATCGTTGTTGTTTAGGGTTGTCGATCGTTGTGGTATTTATGGAGAAAATTTCCCTCAATTCATTGTGCATGGCCCACACACAACAACACTCAAATTATTTGATGAGAGGAAGTGAATCTCACACAATGGATAAGCGTTAATAGGATGTTAATATTAACATCCTATTAACGTTTGATGAGTTTAGACGTTTGACATTTAACGTTGAACATCCTACGTTTCATAATTTCGACAATCGACGGTCGACGATCTTCGTTCTACGTTTTCGGCGATCGGCAAACGCCGTTGGAACTTTAGCGTTCAACGATCGATGATCCTCGTTGCACCTTCCTCTGCCATACTACACTCAAATCTTTTGAACTCTTGAATTATCTAGACTCTCGAAGTCCCAGACACGTCACCAACCATGTTGGCGAGGCGGGCATGAACCAAAAGCTAACACGTGGCTAGGGTCAAGTGGTGACACATGTCCTCATTAGGGAGTAACACTTGTCATTCTCTAATGGGCATAAGGGGTCTGTGAATCGGATATATCTGGGTGACATGTGGCATGCATAAATTGGGTCCACGTCACCTTGAATGACATCATCATGCCATGTCATCTTGGACTAGTAGATGTCTATCCCGTCGATTTTAAAGCCAGTAGGAGACCACTTAGATCCCTAGATCAACGACTCTCGTTTCTTCGCGTCTCCGAACTTTGGAGCTTTCCAAATCCTCATGTCGCGAATTCCCCAAAGAGTTAAGTCTTTATACTCTCTAATCTGGCGCTAGGTTTCCTCATCCTATCAATGACCAAGATTCATTTTGGCATTTACAGATTTGTATGTTTTCACACTCGGTAGGTTCTTGGCCAGTTCCTCCAGAGTACTAAGTCTTCGGACTATGGGATCTCTTTCCACGTTCCCTCTCATCCGACGACTCTAAATCGATGAACAACCTTATACAGGGGACAAGTAGGGGCCACGTGTCGCTCCACGATGCATTCCCAGTCGGTTGGGTAATCGAAGGTGGGCTTCTTAGATTGACGACTATGTAAAGCCTGGTTAATTTTTAGGACTCAAAATAAATAAAAGTTTTCTAAAATCTCCTACTAAATTTAGTTTATAATTTCTTTCATTATTTCCTTATACTAGAAATAAACAACAACATTATATTGATGATAACATCATAATGAGAACAAAAAAAATAGCACAATAACAACAATATAGCAACATATTAATGATAACATCATAATAATATCAGTAGTATAATGAAAACAACATAATAATACATACCTCCACCTTCAGGCTGGTTATCTAGTCCATTTTTTGTTTTATCCTGTTCTAGTTCTTGCCCAGACTGAATATTAACCTCCCAACCAACTAGGAACAGCCTCTCCGTCTCCCTAGCTCCAAGAATCCTTGCGGTTTCTTGGCCCGCGAGCCCAAAATTCCCAGTAACACTAGTGCCCTGTGAGAGTTACCCAAAAACAATTCTTCCAATTTCCTCCTCCTCCTCCTCCTTCAAAAATTCTCAAACCAAAATTAAAATGAGATCCTCTTCAAAGTGCTCCCCTCCTCCCTTATCCTCCTCTCTCAAGTCCCCCTCATTAATCCCCCAACAACCTTATCCTCCCATTAATTCCCCAACAACCTTACCCCTCCATTAATTACTTCATCTACTTTTAATAATAAAGTAATAAAAGACTCATTCACTATATTTTAATTAATTAATTAATTTCAAATTTAAAAATTAGGATAAAAGTTAATCAATTTGGGTTGTTACAGAATGAGAGGGATCCCGAAGGATCCGAAGATCGATGATCCATGTCATTTCGGAAGTTCAACACTCAGTAGTTCGACAAGTACCTTTCGACTTCCTCTTCAAAGCACTCCTGATCTATCGACATGTGTACCTAACATTCATGTCCAGGATTTACTTCGGCTTACCGAGCTCTGGGGAAACTTGCACGTTGCTATACCGTCGAATACCCAAACTTTCGGATAACCGTTGATTTTTAGACATGTCTACCTCCATTTTCAACGGTTTGACTTACTCTTCGACTCCTACATTCAAGAGTTTTAGTGTTAGACCACTCCTATTCTCCCGAAGTAGGACTTCGCCGAAGCACTTAACGCTTCCCTTCCTAAGTCCGATCTAACGACTATGAGGGATCCACATTGGATCCTCAGATCGATGAACCTCGCCAATTCATGACTTCGGACTTCGATTGTTTTCAAGGATTGTGGAGTCACAAGTTTCGAAGTCCCGAAGCTGATAGAGCTAGCTCCTTTCAGACTAGCTGAGGGTTCCTAGGCCCCGGTCACATGGGTCCTTTGGGAAATCTTGTGGGATAAGCACTAATATTTTTAGCAACAAATGGGTTAAGGACATGGGAATGAGGCCTTGGTCAGATGGGTGGGTAGTTTGAAAGGAAAACACCCTTCTGCCACAGAGATGAACTTGACATTCCCGCTAAGGTGAATTCAAAGGATCGAAAAGACTTAGATGTTTCAGTCAATCCTACCCCGACTCTTTTACGGATTCGTGTCCCATGACTCTCTAGCAACTAAATTGAGATAATTCAAACATCATATAAATATAACAATTTACAGAAGCCAAAGAGTATTTCTAATAACTTTTCAAATACTAAAGGACTTAACCATAAACAAAAACATTCATCATCACATCAAATACACACACACACACACACACACACACACACACACAAAGTATGATAATACTTATAAGAAAAGGAGAATGTGAAGTGACTTTTGAAAGGGGTTCATGTTTCCTCCCAACCATAGGCACAGACAGTCCTATCAGATTTACCACTGACCACCCCCGAGCTAGACCTATATATCGCATTGTTATAATTCATAGTATTTTAAAAAATAAATTAAATTGTTTGGTGTGGTTTGTTGTATGGAACGTCCCGATGTGTTTTATGTAATAAACACACTGGTGCTTTGTATATAGAAAACACACTAGTTACAATGATTTTGTTTTGCTGAAAATTATGTGATTTATTTCTTAAATATATTTAATAATTTATGTATTGAATGCTATAGGTTGTATATTGATAAAAATATGAGTGAGAAGAGTTCAAATAAAAAAAGTTTGAAAAGTTATCGTCGACACAATGATGACACATCTAGAAAAACAAAAAAGGCAGGTTCTCTGTAAATTCTATAAAAAATTAATATGGTTGAACTAAATGTAAGTTTAACTAATATGTATTGGTTAGGGTGTGTTGTGTAGGGCCACAAAATGAGGAAGTTCGATAAGATTATTTTTTATCTAAGTGCGGAAGAGCGTAAAATCTTGATGGAAAAATTGCAGAGGGATGAATCAGGTGAATGAAAAAATACTATTCAATATGATTTATTTTTTTATGAATTTTCATTAATAATATACTTAGGAATATTAGATAACATGTTTCAAACAATATATTAATTCAGATATGTTTAATGTTCTATAGGTACCAACAATGAGGGACCATAATGTTAACATAACAAAACAAAATTAATTAATATAGAAGATGTAAATGATGATGAATTGGTCCTTAACTCATCTGGAGTGGTGTTGGAGATTAATCAAAGGGAGAATTTTTTTTACAGAACTATAAGAGATATAGTGCAAGGAACGTATAGACGTACTTTCCACTTACAATATAGAAATCAATCCTATGATTTCAAGAACCAGGTTATATTTAAACTATAGAAAACATTTCTAGAACAATGGTCAATGAGGCCTGTCAGACTTGCAATAGAAAAAACATACAACAACAAAAAAGAATCATTCAAAAAGTAATATTCCTTAAAACACTTTTTTAGAATATATATATATATATATATATATAAAACAAAGTATTCATTTATTAATATATAAATTTTTTGATATTTAATTTTCATATATCAATATAAAATTACTTTATTTTCATGTTATTTTTCAGCAAAATTATGAAAATCCGAGAGGACCAATGAGATGATATCCGATATGCCAGTGGGAATGTCCAAAAAAGTGTACAAGGAGATGGTCAAAGAACTGGACATAATTGCATCGTTGTAGGAGCTATCTCAACAACAATGTGCTTCAAATGTATGTAATCATTCAATTTTTCTATTAGGTACAGATAATTAATTATACATTAAATATTAATTTTCAAATATTATCTTAGAGAAAATAAATGAAAATGAAACTCATTATGCACATGAAACTGGATGACAAGGAAGAAAAGGGTTGATAACAAAGTTTGTGAGTAATTGTTATTTCCTTATAACAACTTAAGTTTTCTTTTTTTGTATATTTTAAGTTGTTTTACAACAACCATCATTGAATGTCTTCAAACAGGTGCTAACAGAAAAAGAAGAGCCATCCAAAAAATTGACGGGCATTGGGTTAATTAAGGGTTGTGATTATATGTTTGTAATGAACCTCAAATTTACCATAGTTTTTTTTTTCTATGACATAATTCCATTTCGTTTAATCTTAGAAATTAAGAAAAGGTAAAATTTATTTCTGTCCATAATGTCATTTTTACACCAGTCTAGATTACTTTGAACCAAAAGGATTATGTGGGTAAATTCTTTCCATAATTCTATCACTTCCCTTGACTCTGAAACTACTTCAACATACTTCTTTGTATATAGGCAAAGTCTAAACTCAGGTTGAAGGAACCTTTGATGTTTAGAGAGATAAAGCTCAGAAGGGATAGCACCTTTGAAGTATTCAAAGAGAGGTGGAGATCGAAATCATCTCACAGAGGTCAAGTTCAGGTGGAGAATGCTAAGTCATTTTGGCCAGAGATCCTTGAGTGGAGTGAACGAATGGTGAGATTTCTTCGTGGGGAAGTACCGAAATCCCGCGAACCATTGGATCTTGTAGATTTGTGGGAAGGATAAGACTGATCGTCTTTTAGCGTTCAGAAGCTCAAGAGGGGTAGCAACTGTTGGATGAGAAGCAACATGAGACGTTGATCTCGCACTTCGAACTTCACTAATTTGGAGTTCGAGGTTTGGAGCAGCAAGGGATTTTGGAGTCGCTGCATCGCGAACTCCTGATTTGTGAAATCCCAAAATAATCGGGACCATTGATCTCATGCGAAAGGGACAAAAACCCGTTAAGCCCTTTTTCGATATTTCGGGTCTCGGGAGTTCAAAGGCCTAGAAACGTTGTATCTGGAGTCGCGAAATCTCGAATCGAGAAACCCCGAAATGTGAAAAGGTCAAGACTCGTTAAGCCCCTTTTCGGCGTTTTAGGTCCCGAGGTTCGAAGGGCCTAGAAAAGTTGCCGTCGGAATTGCAAAATCCCGAATCACGAAACCACGAAATCCCGAACTCTGAAACTACGAAGTGCGGGGCCCACAGTCCTTTCGCATTTCACAATTCGGTACTTCTTGTTTCATTTTGTTTATGCATCAGGGGTTCGTAAACCTTGAAATTCTGAACCCCGAAATCCCGAAATGCTGGTTCCTTAGTATCTTCGCATTTTGCGATTCGACAAACAATGTGGTATTTTGTCTTTTGTGTTCGGCGTTTGTAATCGCCGAAACCCGATTGCCTTCAGCCTTTCACACCATTTTGTTCTCTAAGGTTTAAAACATTAAACAAAAGTCTAGGTTAATTTTTCGGTACAAGTCCTGATTAAGTGTTTCTGAACTCTTGTGCTTACGGAGTATTATAGTTGCCAAATTTAAAAGGGGTCATTCAAAACAAAGACCTAGCATACTTTAAAGAAGATAAGATACAAAGTTAACACTTCGAATTTCGGGATTTGCTTGCTACATATACACGATTTTCCTTTGCTTTTATAAACCCCGAAATCTCGAATCCCGAAACCCCTGAAATCCCGAATCCTGAAACCCCCGAAATCCCAAAAATCCCGAAGTGTTGGGCCACAACCTTTTCTCATTTCGCAAATTCGACATTTCTTGTTTTATTTTTTTGATGTGTAAGATGTTCGTAAACCCTAAAACCCCAGTCATTCTCACAACTTGGCACATGATTTTCTCACTGAAGTATAAATACCCTCTGTAAAGTTCTCAGGTTCAATTCTATTTACAAAGGGTAAATTCTATATACTGGAGTTTCAAAAATACTGGTAATTACCCTACAACTGTCTCCGTAGTAATACTCCTACTTTATGAAGGGACTATTCAAGAATTTAACCATATAATTTACTTCCGATTATCCTAACAATTAAAAGACCGAAATTCGGTATTCCTCCTAAATTAACTCAAATGTAAAACATTGTTAGATTTGTAAGGCATTCTATCAGTTTTACCCTTTATACTTCATACATTGAATAGATTTCGCTCAGGTTATTGTATCCATACCAAATTAAATAAATGCATTACCAATGTTCCTAAATAATTCAAAGAGATGGAACATAATTTCAATTCAGGTTTAACGAATACACTGCATCATATATATGATCATTCAAATAGAAAATGGAATCATTTCAGTTCAGATTTAACACCTACATTGCACCTTATATAAAGTCATTTAGACAGAGAAAGAGTAGAACAACATATCTGAACTAGTTTTGCGGGAAGACAAAGGGAACAACCATGTTCCTCCCAACCATAGAATAGGGCAGCCAAAAATCACTTGCCCGATTCACCCCCTAGCCTGACCATGAATCCATGAGGGCGAACTTGGAAACTCCTCCTCCGCAATGTCCTTCAATTCCAATAGTTATCCTCTTGCCTTACACTTACTCAACAGTTCTCATAACAGCAAGGAAATTCCATTTCAACATACTCCTCTTGTCTCACACTCAATCCGTAGTGTTCGTAACAGCAAGAGAACTCAAAAATATTTTCCCCATCATACTTGGCAGCCTCCTGCCTCCTCGCATATGCTATATATCCATTTTTCCCAGGTCTTTTTCCCTCCCTTGGGGGGGATTTTCACAGCTTTCTAAATCCCTGATTTTCAGGGGTTTCCAATGGCCAAATATCTGATTTTCCACTTGTAATAATCAGCCCCAAGGTAGTTTCAACTTGTTCCCCACTCATGGAGTCATGGTCATCTGATTTTAGCATGGCTGTTCCATTTGTCCTCCTGCAATTAATATAAATCTTTTGTTTTTATACAAGTGTCATAGTCAAATAGTTAGTTGAGTCCCAATCAGAACTCTTCTCAACATTCATAATAATTAATTACAAATATCAAATTCAAAATTCAGAATTGCCATAAATGGCAAAAATTTTCCAAATTCGAATTTACTAAAAACGGAAATAAATTTCCAGCAAATTTAAATTTCAAAATATTTTATTTTTTGGGGGATATCACATATGTTCCCCCTTCAGTAAAAAATTTTCCTCAGTGTTCGTTCCTTTCTTGGAATAGGGTTGGATGATATTTTTGCAATTCTCCTTCCAACTCCCAAGTGGCCTCCTCAGGACTAAAGTGCTTCCATTGCACCTTTACCTTAGCGACGACTCTGTTCCGAAGTGCTATTTCTCTCCGATCCAGAATGCATAGGGGTTCCACCTGGAACTCGCCCTCTGGTTCCACCTGCACCAAGTCCCAATCAATCCTATGAGTAGGGTCATGAATATACTTTTTCAACACAGAAATATGAAATACATTATGAATTCTTAGATTAGCTGGAAGTGCAAGTTGATATGCTACGGGTCCAATTCGAGCTAGTATCTCGAAGGGCCCACAAAAATTGGGTGCCATCTTGGCACAGTTCCCTAACTTCAACAAGATTTTTCGGGCTTTGACCTTCAAATAAACATGGTCTCTTACTTGAAATTCCAAGTGTCTTCTTTTCTAATATGCATAGCTCTTTTGTTTGTCCTGTGCTTCTTTCAAGTTCTGTTGTACCTTCCTTACCATGTTCTCCATTTATTGGAGCATCTATGGTCCAATCATGAGTCTGTCAGCCAGGTTATCCCAGCTAATTGGAGTTGTACACTTTCTGCTGTACAGTATTTCGAAAGGGCTCAACTTAGCCGAAGTTTGGTACCCATTGTTATATGCAAATTCTACCAAGTGTAGGTAGTCTTCCCACTGGTCCGGTTTTCTTCTTACATATATGCGGAGCATATCCTCTATGATTTGGTTTGTCCTTTCGGTCTGTCCATCCGTTTGTGGATGATAACTCGTACTGAAATTCAAATTAGTATTTAGCCCTACAAACAATTTCTTCCAAAAAGCGGATGTGAATTTTATGTCTCTATCTGAAATCACCATTTTAGGAATACCATGTAGTCTAAAAATTTCTTTCATGAATATTTTAGACTTTACAGGAATAAAGTGTGCATACTTACTGATTTTATCGATTACAACCATGAAAAAATAATTTTGTTTCTGAGTTTTAGGCAAACTTGTTGTAAAGTCTAGCGATATGGTCTCCCATTTCCATTCTGGTACTGGAAATGGCTGTAATAGGCCGGCTGGATGCTGGTGTTCGGCCTTAACTTGCTGACAATCTTGGCACCTAGCCAAGTACTCTGCTATTTTTCCCTTCATATTAGGCCAGTAAAATAGATTTCTGAGTGATGTTATTGTTTTCTGGTAACCTGGGTGGCCAAAATATGGTTTCTTATGCACTTCGTCTAAAACAATTAATTTTAACTCTGCTGAATTTGGTATGTACAGTCTGTTTTTAAATCGTAATAATCCCTTCTTGTTGATACTTGGATCTGGTTTATCTGAGTTTGCGGTATTTTTTTGTAATTCTGCCATCATCTTAGTGTAATTTCCGTCACTGATACCGACCGTCCTTATCTTTTGTTCCAGATCACTTTTTTCCCTGCTGACATTTACCTCAAATAACCCATGGACTCTTTTGCTTAAAGAGTCTGCTATTTTATTTTCTTTGCCCTTGATATGTCTGACATCGAAGTCGAATTCGCTTAAGAAGGATAACCATCTGGCTTGCCGTGCATTGAGCTTTGATTGACTAAACAAATATTTCACACCGCTATTATCCGTCAATAGTAGAAATTTCCTTCCCATTATATAGTGTTGCCACATTTTTAAGGCATGTATTACTGTTGCCAATTCTAAGTCATGAGTGACATAATTTCGCTCGTGTTCTTTTAATTTACAGGACTCATAACAAATCACGTGCCCTTCTTGAGTTAGAACACCACCTAGTCCCTCTTTACTTGCATCAACACATACTGTGAAGTCTTTATCCAGGTCTACTACCTTCAAAATGGGCGTCGATGTCAATAATTCCTTCAGCTTGTTAAAACTGTCTTGACACTTTTGCGACCAGTTAAACTTGGTTCCTTTCTTTTGTAATGCTGTGATAGGGTATATTATCTTGGAAAATCCTTCTATAAACCTACGGTAATATCCGATGATTCCCATGAATGACCGGATATCTGCTACATCCTTAGGTAATGGCCATTCGATAATGGCTTTTGTCTTTTCCAGGTCTACGACAGTACCTTCCGAGGAAATGACATGTCCTAAATATTGTATCTCTTTTTGATAAAAGTCACACTTGTCAAATTTGGCGCATAGTTTGTGTTTCCTCAACGTTTGCAGACCTATCCTTAAATGTTCATCATGTTCTTTTTTTGTCTTTGAATAGACCAGAATATCGTTGATAAATACTACTACGAACTTGTCTAAGTACTGACTGAAAATACTGTTCATCAGGCATATAAACATGGCTGGTGAGTTAGTGAGTCCAAAAGGTATGACTACGAATTCGTAGTGTCCATATCTTGTCTGAAAAGTTGTTTTGTTTATGTCCTCGTCTTTTATCTTAACTTGATGATAACCGGATCATAAATCCAATTTTGAAAAGATCTTGGCCCCACCAACTTGATCGAACAGATCATTTATCCTTGGTAAGGGGTATTTGTTCTTAATAGTCATTTTGTTCAGTTGTCTATAATCGATACATAGTCTTAGAGTACCATATTTTTTTTTCACAAAGAGGACTCCTGCTCCCCATGGCGAGACACTCGGTCCGATATACTATTTGTCCAACAATTCCTGTAATTGTATTTTTAATTCTGTCAGTTCTGGTAGACTCATGCGGTAGGGTGCTTTTGAGATAGGGGCTGATCTGGGTAGTAAGTCTATGGAAAAATCTATTTCCCTTATAGGAGGTAATTTTGGTATCTCATCCACAAACATGTCTCTGAATTCACGTAGGACAACAAAGTATTCTAACTTGGGCTTATATTCTTTTTCTAATAGATTTGTCACTTGGATGGCGTAAACTTGACATCTGTTTCTAATACATTTCTTGAGTTTCATCACTGAAACTTGTCTGACTGATACAGGTTTTGGTATGCCTTGGGCTGTCCTAACAGTACCAATATCATCTTTATAGCTAAGTATCTTTGTATAACAGTCTAATATTACTTTGTGTTGTTCCGACCAATCCATCATGATAATTATATCATAAGATCCTAGTGGTAGGATGTTCAGATTAGTCCTTATATTTTGACCATGTAAACTGAAATCAAAATCAGAAATAAAGTCAACTACTTTCCTTTTAGTACCTGTCGTTAGTTGCACAAGCCATGATTTTGTGTGCTTCATTATCTTAAGTTTCTTTGACTCTACTATATCAGGGGTAATATAACTTAACGTAGCTCCAGGGTCAATTAAAACAAAAATTCGAGTGTCATTGATTTTACCTTCTATTTCTACCACCGAGGGGAGATTTGGCTGGGCTAATCAATTGAATAGCCCGGATGACCAGTTCATTTACCATCCTTCCTAAAAGAGCTAGTTTTGGCGTTCTGTCCTTAATAAATGCTTTCGGCAAAGAGGCAATGCCTTCCCTTTTATGCTTACTTTGCTTATGCTGGACTTCATAATAAAGAGGTTCGCTTCACCTGTGATCTTGGGTGGGCTCCCCTCGCCTGATTGAGAGATTTGACATTCCTAGATACTGCCTGCCTTAATTAGACTTACTGCATCGGATAATTGGAAGGGTCACATAGAGTAGAGAGAGCATCAGTGTACGAGCTTCATACAACATAGCATTCACCAGTGTCCAGAACACTTACTTAACTTAATACATCTCCTGGGTACCACTATTACTATTGTTCCGGTAGGTAGAAGTGCATACAGTACCAATTCAATCTAAGGTTAGTTCATGCTCGATAGTAGAATTGTAATGGATCCTCCAGTGAACCCATTTAAGGGTAGTAAGCTTAGGCACCATCTGGTTGATCACGCTCAACCGGAAGAGTGAAACTACAACCTTATTTCCTTCCCCAGAATATATATATATATATATATATATATGGCTGCATTTATCCGATGTAGGCTTCTGCCCATGTCTCCCACTGTCGAGGCTTCTTGCAAATTGTGAACAACAGTTCTGTTTGTCGAAATTAAACGTGGACAGTTCCTCCTTAGATGAGGCTCTTCGCATTCCCAAAACTTTAATAACTCACGGGAGTTTTCCCCAAATTTCTTTGTTCCTAGGTTTATTGGTTTACCGCTACCTTGCGTATTCGACTGATTGGAGTGAAAATCCTTCCTTGGGAAACTTTTTGCTGCATCCCGATAAGGAGCTGGCTGGTATCCCTTCTTCCGCTGGTTCATTCGATCTTGCTTCTTATCCTTCCAGGTCTTGGGAAACTCTACCCACTATTTATACTGGTCATAGCACATTCATGCTTTCCTGAATACCTCACTCAAGGATTTGGGGTGGTCAAACTCAATTCTGTCCCGGTAGGCCTGTGGTAAACAACTTAAGAATCGTTGGATTTTTACCTTATCCTCCTGGATGTACGGTACGAACCTTAGTAGTTCTAGAAGTTTATTTATAAGGTCCTCCATTGTCATCTGTTCGAGTCATAACTCGTAAAATTATTTCATCTTCCTTTCATAATATCTTTCAGAAAGGTATTGTTTCTTGAAATACTTCTTAAAGTCGGACCATTCCAACTATTTCTCCTTTAGGCCCTTGGCCAACTTTAGGTCCTGCCACCAAATGCTGGCCTTCCCCTTCAGATTGTAGATGGCCATTCTGAACTTCATGTTGCTAGAATAGTTGTAGATCTGGAAGTATTTTTTGATGTCCAACAACCATGCCTCAACTTCTTCTCCTGTCTTGGATTCTCCATCAAAGGTAGCTAGTTTAATCTTTTTAAATTCTCCTTGAAGGTGGTCTACTTGTTTTCTTTTTTTGTCTGGTATAGTTTTGTCCATAGCTGAAGGTGTCCCTTCAGATGAGCTGTCTTCTTTTTCTGTTTCCACATAAGAATTCTTGGAGGCCCTTTTGCTGACCTCCTCATCATGGTTATCATCTTTTGGGCTTTTATTGATTACTATACTACGCAGCAGGACTTCATTTATCTCTTGCTGTTCTTGCTGTGCTTTCTTCAATTTTTCATTGTCGGCCTTGAAAACCTGTAGTTCAACAACAAGATTCCTCATTGTTTCTAACACCTCCATGGGTGAGCTTCCATCACTGTTCTGTCTAGGATCTCCAGGAGGTCCTTGCTGCAGATTCCCTTCCATCCTGATTTCTGCACCTTCTTGAGCTGCCATAATCAACACAAAACAAAAAGGATTTCTGTTTGTAACCACCATATTTATTAGCAATTAATGTGGCCTTGTTCAGGCCCAGTGTTGTAACTTTGGCTCCGATACCATATGTAATGAACCTCAAATTTACCATAATTTTTTTTTTCCTATGACATAATTCCATTTCGTTTAAGCTTAGAAATTAAGAGAAGGTAAAATTTATTTCTGTCCATAATGTCATTTTTACACCAGTCTATATTACTTTGAATCGAAAGACTTATGTGGGTAAATTCTTTCCATAATTCTATCACTTCCCTTGACTCTCAAACTACTCCAACATACTTCTTTGTATATAGGAAAAGTCTAAACTCAGGTCGAAGGAACCTTTGATGTTTAGAGAGATAAAGCTCAGAAGGGATAACACCTTTGAAGTATTCAAAGGGAGGCGGAGATTGAAATCGTCTCACAGAGGTCAAGTTCAGGTAGAGAGTGCTAAGTCATTTTGGGCAGAGATCCTTGAGTGGAGTGAATGAACGGTGAGATTTCTTCATGGGGAATTAATGAAATCCCGTGAACTGTTGGATCTTGTAGATCTGTGGGAAGGTTAAGACTGATCGTATTTTAGCGTTCAACTCAGGAGGGGTAGTGACTGTTGGATGAGAAGCAACAGGAGCCGTTGATCTCGCACTTCTAACTTCACTAATTCAGAGTTCGGGGTTTGGAGCAACAAGGGGTTTTAGAGTCGCTGCATTGTGAACTCCCGATTTGCGAAATCCCGAAAGAATTGGGACCATTGATCTCATGCGAAAGGGCCAAAAACCCGTTACACCCTTTTTCGACATTTCGGGTCTCGAGAGTTTGAAGGCCTAGAAACGTTGTATTTGGAGTCGCGAAATCCTGAATTGTGAAACCCCAAAATTTGAAAAGGTCAAGACTCGTTAAACCCCTTTTTGACATTTTGGGACTTAGGGTTCGAAGGGCCTAGAAAAGTTTCCGCCGAAATCGCGAAATCCTGAATCGTGAAACCCCGAAATCCCGAACTCCAAAACTTTGAAGTACGGGGCCCACAATCCTTTCGCATTTCGTAATTTGACACTTCTTGTTTCATTTTGTTTATGCATCAGGGGTTCGTAAACCCAGAAATCCCGAACCCCGAAATCCCGAAATGCTGGGTCCTCAGTCTCTTCGCATTTCGTGATTCAGAAAATAGCGTGGTCTTTTGTCTTTTGTGTTCGACATTTGTAATTGCCCAAACTCGATTGCCTTCAGCCTTTCACACTATTTTTTTCTCTAAGGTTTAAACCATTAAACAAAATTCTAGGTTAATTTTTCGGTACAGGTCCTGATTAAGCATTTCCGAAATCTTGTGCTTACGGAGTATTACAGTTGCCAAATTTAGAAGGGGTCATTCAAAACAAAGACTTAGCATACTTTAAAGAAGATAAGATACAAAGTTAACACTTCGGCTTTCAGGACTTGCTTGCTACATATACACGGAGTTCCTTTGCTTTTCTAAACCCAGAAATCCCAAATCCTGAAACCCTCGAAATACCAAAAATCCCATAGTGCTGGGCCACAACCTTTTCTCATTTCGCAAATTCGACATTTCTTGTTTTATTTTGTTGATGTGTAAGATGTTCGTAAACCTCGAAACCCCGGTCATTCTCACAACTTGGCACATGATTTTCTCACCGAAGTATAAATACCCTCTGTAAAGTTCTTAGGTTCAATTCTATTTACAAAAGGTAAATTCTATATACTGGAGTTTCAAAAATACTGGTAATTACCCTATAGCTACCTCCATGGTAATACTCCTAGTTTATGAAGGGACTCTTCTAGAATTTAACCATATAATTTACTTCCAAAATCCTAACAATTAAAAGACTGAAATTCGGTATTCCTCCAAGATTAATTCAAACGTAAAACATTGTTAGATTCGTAAGGCATTCTATTAGTTTTACCCTTTATACTTCATACATTGAACATATTTCGCCCAGGTTATTGTATCCATACCAAATTAAATAGATGCATTACAACTGTGCCTAAATAATTCAAAGAGATGGAACATAATTTCAATTCAGGTTTAACGAATACACTGCATCGTGTATATGATCATTCAAATAGAAAATGGAATTATTTCAGTTTAGATTTAACACCTACATTGTACCTTATATAAAGTCATTCAGACAGAGAAGGAGTAGAGCAACATATCTGAACCAGTTTTGCGGGAAGACAAAGGGAACAACCATGTTCATCCCAACCGTAGAATAGGGAAGCCAAAAATCATTTGCCCGATTCACCCCCTAGTATGATCATGAATCCATGAAGGCGAACTTGTAAACTCCTCCTCCGCAGTGTCCTTCAATTCCAGTAGTTATCCTCTTGCCTCACACTTACTCAACAATGCTCATAACAACAAGGAAATTCTGTTTCAGCAGACTCCTCTTGTCTCACACTCAATCCGTAGTGTTCGTAACAACAAGAGAACTCAAAAATCTTTTCCCCAACATACTTGGCAATGTCCTGCCTCCTCACATATGCTATATATCCATTTTGCCCAGGTCTTTTTCCCTCCCTTGGGGGGGGGGGGATTTTCACAGCTTTCTAAATCCTTGATTTTCAGGGGCTGTCAATGGCCAAATCTCTGATTTGCCACTTGTAATAATCAGCCTCGAGGTAGTTCCAACTTGTTCCCCACTCATGGAGTCATGGTCAGGTGATTTTAACATGGCTGTTCCATTTGTCCTCCTGCAATTAATATAAATCTTTTGTTTTTATACAAGTGCCATAGTCAAATAGTTAGTTGAGTCCCAATCAAAACTCTTCTCAACAATCATAATAATTAATTACAAATATCAAATTCGAAATTCAGAATTGCCATAAATGGCAAAAATTTTCCAAATTCGAGTTTACTAAAAATGGAAATAAATTTCCAGCAAATTTAAATTTCAAAATATTTTATTTTTTTGGGGATATCACAATGTTGGCATATCAAAAATTGGTTGTAGAATTTGTAAGTACAATCATTGTTGTTTTACTTCTATCATTTTATAATTAATGAAACAAAAATAATACTTTATAATAAATCTATGATTTATTATGGGGTATAAAATTGGGAGGAAACAAAGTATGGAGCTGAGAAAACAAAAGAAGTGTTGAAACAAGGAATGAGATTTGATTTTGAACATATGTGTATGATTCATGAGTCACTTCTTTCTTTGGAGGTACGTCACTTTTCAATTTACATTCATGTATATTATTTATTTCAATTTTCATTATTCTCACCAGTGTAGCTAGACTCATTACAATTTATTTCTATGTTTGTAAATGGAACTTCAAGAAGAAAAAAACAATTGAGGCAATCAGCCAAACATTCAACAAAATAACCCAAGGCATGGAAGTAGCTCAAGCACTAAAAACAGTTCCAGTGAAGAATGATGACCAATATATTTGGATATTAATGCAAGGTGCAATTGTATTTTTTTGAAATAATTGTCTGTGAAAAGCAGACATTTGTGTTTGATGTAATAGACATAGTGTCCCAATTGAAAGACAAGGTATTACTGATACGTGTCCCATTTTGTATAACAAAGACCCTCTTATTCATGTAATAAAATATGTTTTAATTTATTCTATTGCGTTGTCCAATGTCGCTATGAAATGTTACACCCTTGATTAAATATATGGATGACTAAATATTATAATGAAGAGATGCAAAATCTAATATAACAAATTAATCCAAGCATCATATCTAAATTCTCTAATCAAGATATAAGATATATGTAATTTTTTTGATAAATAATGGAATTAAAAAATAACAATAATTGCACTATCACATATGTTTCTTGGTGTATTTTAATTATTAATCTCATCGATGCGTTTAATATTAAAACTCACTAGTGCGTTTCATATGAAATTCAGACCGGTTCTTTTATGTAATCAATTAGCACTAGTTTCAATATTAATTTAATACCACAAAATTATACTAAAAATTTGATCATTGGTGCATTAATCTTATATGAAGCACCGATGCATATGTGTTATTGATATGCACCGGCACTATTGTGTTATTGATAAACATTGAGGCTTGTTTGTTACTACAAATCACCGGTTCTTTCGATATTTAATGCACTAGGGCGTTTTTCCCTGTAATGCATGGGTGCATATTATTTTATACAACATCAGTGCATTCTTATTAATAATGCACCGGTCCGTTCTATGCAGAAAGCCCTAGTGCTTAATTATTTTTAACTCTCCCAGTGTGTTTTTATGTTAAAGCCCCGGTGCTTATAAGACAAACACCCTCGTGCTTAAATATTTTACTTCCCCAGTGATTTCATATTTTATTGCCCTGGTGCTTGAAGTTAAGTGTACAACACTGGTGCTATAGGTGTATGTATGCGTCGATGCTTTTTCCTTATACAAACACATCGATTTGTAAACATCCGTTAACACCTCTAGCTGCCCAAATATTTTTAGTTATAATCAAACTCTATTATAGTATCTGCAAAAACACCCACTATCAATAAAAAAATGTTGCAGCGAAGGTTTTTTTGACATTTTTTGTCAATTTTGTAACACTAGAAACCTCCACTATAACCTTTGATAAAAGGTCTTTTCCTTGTTGTGTGTATTATTTTATCACTCAAATGAGTTGAGTAAATTATGGCATGAGTGATTTGGTCATGTAAACTATAGCTATCTTCAACAACTAAGTAAGCAAAATATGGTCACTGATATTCCACCTATCTCCATTGTTGATGGTATTTTCACTAAGTGTGTTCTTGGAAAACATCCTCAGGATACATTTGATATTAAAGGAAAATCTTGGTGAGCTTCATAAGCTCTTCAACTTGTTCACATTGACATTGCAGGACCTTTTCCTACCTTGTCTTTTCAAGGAGCCCGTTATTTGCTTAGATTCATTGATGACTACTCTAGACGCACTTGGGTATACTTTTTAAAGAACAAAAGTGAGGCTTTTTACAATTTTCTTATGTTCAAAGATTTAGTTGAAAAGTGATCTGGGAATTCTATCAAATGCTTATAGACTGATAATGGTCGTGAACATGTCAACCACATATTTGAAGAGTATTGTGCCACTAAAGGAATTCAACTACAACATTGTGTGTCATATTGTCCACAACAAAATGGTGTCATTGAAAGAAAAAATTGAACCTTGAAGGAGATGAAAAGTTGCATGATCCATTCTAAAGGTCTTATGCCATAGTTTTTGGATGAAGCCATAAATTGTTCCAACTATGTTCAAAATTGCAGACCTTACAAATTTTTCCAAGGGGTGACCCTAGAAGAATATTGGAGTGGACTGAAACCTTATGTAAGCCATCTCAATGTCTTTGGGTGTAATACTTGGGGCCCACATTCCCAAAGAAAAATGTAAGTCAATGGACATTCAAAGTAATCCTTTAATGATGTTAAAGGATATAAATTACTTGATCCTAAAACACATGAGTTGATCATCAGTAGGAGTCTTCGATTTGATGAACATTCCCCTCAGCATTTTGTATCTTTGTATGATTTTCCTTCTTTTGAATTGACTTCACTAGATAATGATTGTGTTATTGAATAAAAAAGTAAAGAATTTATTCCATCAATTCCTAATTGGGGTCAAAGAAGAACTAGGTCCTCTCTTCAAAGGACTCCTCGAGTTTTCATGGCTAGTGCTTCATATCCAAAGGCTTTTAATGAGGCCAATCGTATTGTAGAGTGGGATACAACCATGAAAGATGAGTATAATTCCTTGTTAAAAAATTGCACTTGGGATTTGGTCCCTCTTCCAAAAGGTAGAAAATTGGTTTAGTGCAAGTGGGTATATCAAACCAAGTATGCACAAGATGGTACTATAGACAAGTATAAAGCTTAATTGGTTGCTAAAGGTTTTTCTCAAGTTGAGGGCATTGACTATTCTAAAACCTTTGCATGCATGGATAAAATGAATTATATTCACCTTGTTCTCTCTCTAGTTGTATCATACAAGTGGATAGTACACTGGATGGATCTCAAAGGTGCCTTTCTTCATGGAGATATAAAAGAAGAAATATATATGGAGCATCCACCTGGTTTTATTGAGGACTCTTCACTTGTGTACAAACTTAAAAAATCCATGTATGGTATCAAACAAGCTCCTAGGGATTGGTATGAGAAGATTGATTCCTTTCTTATCTCTCAAGGATTTTCTCATTACCATTGTGATTCAAATGTCTATATATTGCTGAAAAATGATGCCCTTCTCCTCGTTTTTATTTATGTGGATGATCTCATTCTCACTGGGAGTTCATCCACCTTGATCAATCATGTGAACTCTATTCTTCATCAACAATTTGTTATGACAGACTTACAGACTCTTCAATACTTCCTTGGATTACATATCACTCATTCTGCATCTGGGATAAGTATCTCTCAGCCTAAGTATCCCTTGGATCTCTTGAACATATTTCACATGTTGGATTGCAAATCTTCACCCATGCCATTTTTGTCAGGGGTAAAGTTGTCATCCAAGTGTTCCACTCCTTTAGTTGATGAAACATTGTATCAACAACTTGTTGGTATCCTCTTGTAGTTTACTTACAGTCATCCTGATATGCTTATGTAGTTGGTTTGGTTTCTCATTTCATGCAGAAACCACATGAGGTTTATTGAAAAGATGCAAAAATAATTTTTTTTTATATTAGAGGGACACACATATATGAAATTCATTATTCCTCTGATGGTCATACAAATTTAGTTGGTTATACTGACTCTGATTGGGTTGGTGATCTTGATGATCACAAGTCCACCTCCAGCTATTTCTTCCATCTTGGCTCTAGTCATGTTTCTTGGTCTAGCAAGAAGCAAGATTCCATAGCTCTTTCTTCTATGGAGGCAGAGTATCGAGGTGTTGTTAATTCTTCCACTGAGTCTATTTGGATTCGATATATTTTTTTAAGATCAGTTTTCAATAGGAGCAACCTACTCTAATTTGGTGTGATAATCAAAGCGTTATCCATATTTCCAAGGAGACAATAGAGCATGAATGCACCAAACACATAGAAGTTCACATGCATTATATCATACAATTGATTCATGATAAGCTTATTGATTTACACTATTGTGGCATTGAGTTGTAGGTTGCTGACATCTTCACTAACACCTTGCTTGGGGTGAAGGAAGTTGACCTTAGAGTGGGGGTAGTCTATGTCCTTCTTCCTATTTTTTGTCTAGTGATTTGAGCGTTTTGCACATGGGTACCTATTATGATCTTGTAGCCAGGACCCATTTTTTATTTTTTTCATTTTTATACTTCCCTAAGTTTCACTTAAAGAAAGGTGTTAGATTAAATATGTTAGCATACTAGTTAAGCTTACTTAAGAAAAAATATATCATATCAAGAAAATATAGCCTCTCTTTTTTATTTTAGTATAACAAAAGTAATATATCAATGATTCTCTTATTCCATTTGTGGTTTTGAATCATTTTTTGTTTTTATTCTGCTTTATGAGTTATGTTGTCTAATTTTTGAGTTTTATTGCCCGTATGGAGAATAAGTTGACGCTTTTGTGTTAATTGTAATCTATTTTCACACAAATCCATAAGCCTTTGAGGAAATGACTCACTTTAAATGCTAATGGAGTGAAATTAAGGTGACCTCCTTATAATATTTCTACATCTTCTTCTCTCATGAAATTGTCATTCGAACTTGGAGTGCCTACATTTTCCATCATATTCAGGTCAGTCGATCATTATTTCGGGTCTTCCTATATACTAATTGTCATGTTGTCTAAAGCTATATACATAAATATTTTAGTCTCATAAGTCTCATAAATATCAACCAACAATAGTTTTCTCACATCTACATGCTCTACTCCCTTGACCAACAAGGAGAAAACTAATGTTCTTAACTTTTAAGTCTACTTGACTACACAACTATAATATTTTATTGACTTTGGTTTTCTTTAAATATATATGTATATTTGAATTGACAAACATGGTGTTTTTCATGATGTTTGTGATCATGTTTCTCAAGTATGCAACACTAGTTTGAGATTGTTCGTGAGAGTTCCAACATATACTCTTTTGCTTTGTTGTTTGACACCCAAACCGGGTTATAATCAAAATAGATCCCTATGTTGGAGAGTACGATAGATTGTTTTCTTTAAATGATGTTTTTCGTGATGCTTATGATTGAGAGGATGATATCCATTGTTTTCTATAATGGATGTTTGTGCTTTGAAGTAAGATTATGCTTACGTAAGTATTCCAGATATTTATAAAATTTAATAATTACACTGTTCCTATGACTATTTTGTGGCTTATTTTTAATGAATATTATGTGGTCATGATAATTTCATTTGATGATTGGTGTGTTAATTTGTGATTGTGAGTATCATGGTTTGGTGAGGTGATATTTTTTTTTCATTGGGAACAAAATCACAACCTTTTTAAATAAGAAAAATATATTTTGTACATGCATTCCCAGATGCCTCCCAAAAAGGATTTATGAAATACAATAACATCCAGACATAACCTTAAAATACAGATAATATTTCCAGGAAGTGATTACATAGCCATCTATATTAGCTGTCAAAAATGGCAAGCAATAATCATCTTGTTTTGTTGCATTCAATACTACGATGTATACACCATTGGATATATTCTGATGTATATATCAAGGTGATCAGAAAATGTATACATTGAATGTTATGCACCAGATTGGTTATTCCTTGCGATCAAAAATAATATCAGAAAGAGTATGAAATAAAGCTTTCTATATTAACCTCTTACCCTAGAAGTGCTCGTACAATTCAATGATTATACATTTCGTTAAAACAAAAAGGAAATTTCCAAATAGGCACTAGCCACTCTTCACAACAACACTAAAATGTTTCTTCATCAGGTAAGGTCCCTTGCCTTCCTGAGCATAAGGTAAGGAAAAACATAGAAGATGAATTCTAACATCCAATGGAGGGAGGGAAAAGCATCCTTTAATGCAATCCAACCAACAAGACAGAGAGCCCGGGGTGGGGTTTATGGTACAGGTGACCGATCCCTAGAAACTGTGGTTTGGTCAGGTCTTAGGGTCCTATACTTGGAAATAATGGAGAAAGCACCAGCAGTAAGCACCAGTTATAAGCTTCAGTTGTGAGAGCTTCAGTTGTGAGAGTCAGTTGTAGGCGTGTTAAGAGTCGGTTCTTAGTTAAGAGTCTAGTTGTCTTTGGTTTTCATGGGAAGGCAAGGAAAGGCATGGCATGGCATGGCATGCGAAGGAAAGTGAAGGAAAGTCATGGCATGGAAAGTGAAGTAAAGGTAATTCATGGCATGGAAAGGCAAGGAATGGTAAGGCAAGGCATGGCATGGAAAGGAAAGTCATGTCAAGGGAAGAAATGGAAAGGTAAGGCAAGGAAATGCAAGGAAAGACAAGGCACGACATAACATGTGAAGGCAAGGAAAGGCATGGAATGGAAAGGAAAGGAAATGAAAGGAAAGGAAAGAAAAGGCATGGCATGACATGGCATGGCAAGGAAAATGAAGGAAAGGCATGGCATGGAAAGTGAAGGGAAGGAAAGTCATGGTGTCAGAAGGCAAGGCATGGCAAGGCAAGGCATGACATAGCATATAAAGGCAAGGAATGGAAAGGCATGGAAAATCAAGACATGGCATGGTGTGGCATGGAAAGACATGTTAAGGAAGGACATGGCATGGCGTGGCATGGAAAGGCATGGAATTTCAAATAAGCAAGACAAGAATACCATAACAACCATAAAATGAAGCCAAAATTTCTATAATTCGTAAATCTGAAATATTTGTTCAATTATTCCTTTTACATACCTATAGTCATTCAAGTAGACCATCGGGATCACTTCTAATATTGACAGTCTCCATTAACTTCTCTTTCTTAGAGTAAGGCAAGAAGTAGAATAACTTTGATGATTTCTTACTTGGCATTGTTTGTAGTTGGAGGTTTGTACCAACAACCAAGTTCATAGAGTGGAATACGACTTGACCTGGTTTATAATCTTAAAATGCATAACCACCTTTATTCTGTGTTCTTGCATCCTGTTTCAGATATTCTCCTTTAATAACCATCAACCCAATCATAAATTCAATGCCTTCAGAGTCTATTATTGATCGCATGAGGGTTTTCTTTCCCTCTAAGCGACCTGCCAATCAATAATCTATGCCCCATTCGTTATCTCTCAGGGAAAACATTTTGCATATGTTC
Source organism: Picea engelmannii (assembly GCA_009831015.1). Classification (NCBI taxonomy): domain Eukaryota; kingdom Viridiplantae; phylum Streptophyta; class Pinopsida; order Pinales; family Pinaceae; genus Picea; species Picea engelmannii. Next base: position 1,173,677 of record ML781030.1, on the reverse strand, counting down.
CCTACAAAAAATGAAGTGCCAACATGTGAGTCCACTAAATGACCAAAGCATAAAACATTGATGTTATTTATTCAAAATTTAATAGAAGGTTTCAATGAACCTAGAAGTACGAGATCTTATACATGATCATAATCAGCTAAAATACTTGATTGGTCCTCCTCCAACTGGGATAATTCCATATTTATACGTTGACCAATTGGAATTGATACACAATCCCATCTATCAGACCATTCTTTCGATTCAAAATCATCCCATTCATTAATACTATATGGACCATAGAAGCAAGAGAGTTTTTCCATCCATATTTCAACTATTGCATTGTCTGATGTTCTAACTGAATGGAATCCACGACTGCCCTGGATTGTTTTGCATTCATATCTCTATGATCAATATACATCGACCACCTCCCAAAAATATCTATGTACATTCCCTTTTATGTGTGATTGGTCTTTACAGGTTCATATTGGTCTTTAGAGGTTCATGTTCCCTCTCCCATTACTGAAGAACACCATTCAACAATGGATTTTGCATCTTGAATGAGGGAATTAGTTGTGAACTTCATTTATTTCATGTGTAATTCTCTTTTTGTGCATACACTTGATCCATCATGCTCCCATTTCTCGTGCCCGAACTCAAAATAGTTCCAAATGTGTGGTACTTTAAGTTTTTGTTCAACATACATAACCATTGAAATACACAAGAATGTTTTAACTGGCCTATGCAACCACCTGACCAAATCCAATGTTTATCCATTTGTGTGTTCTTCTCCTTAAGGTGATTATAAAAAAAAATGAAATCAATGTTGTATGTAGGCTAATTCATGGCATCGATAATCACTTATGTAGAAGTGGCACTCATTCAATATAACTCTATTTTATTTGCTACTCTCAGGCCCATGCCTATATGTTATATGGACCATTACGATGACCCGATCTGAGTGATAATATTGGCTTTGAATCTCATTTTGCAGTTGAAGGGTGTAGTTCTTTGCAAAATCAACCACTGATAACACAATACCAATGAGAAATGTATCTCTGCATATTCTAAAATGCTCGTCCTTCCATCGAGCCATGTGGACATGTTGAACATAATGTTGTGACTTTTCAACAAAATCCTTCATTCCACTACACCTGGGGCATGTCCCATCTAATAAATCTTTTTGATAAAATGTAAAACCCTCTAGTCTTTTACGCAAGATGTTGTGAAAAAAGTCTCTAGATGACGACGACAATAATACAACTGAGCATTCCTACAAAACAGTGTTATGAAAAAAATGATATCTATATATATATATATGTGTGTGTGTGTGTGTGGGTGTGTGGGTGTGTGTTTCATAATAATAAATGTATTCAATGTGTTATCTACAACAACATGTGTTATGAATTGTGTTTATTCGAACATACCAAGGATTGCATTTATGGAAAGATCTTTGGCCCAAGTTAAGTGCACTATGTATTGTCCCGAATCTCTCATACAATTATGTCTGTGTAATTTCAAGAAAGTATTTAATATGGGGTTCACAATCCCTAGATCACCTTCTCAATTTTAGTACATCCTTTTGTTTGGAAGAAGGCCTAGTGTTCTCATGTTAGAAATCATATACTTGTCCCTTAACTACTCCAATTAAATTCATGTTAGAATGAGGTAGCCTACTAGTGAATGCCCACAAATCTGTTGGGCCACCTCTGTCAAGGATATCTCATCTATGATAATACTTTCTAATGGTTTTTACATTTCATTTCATGAGGTGTGAGGTTTGTTGTAGAAAAAAATATTTTTGTGATCTTTCTAACAATTGATTGTTACAAGACACATCGGGATTCATTGCGGTCTTTAAAACAAAATTTCTTACCAATTCTTTGAAAATCATCTACAAGGTTTCTAACAATATGATTACTTTTTTCTAAACTTTTAACTGTTTTAATGCCTAAAATTCTTCTAACAAAGAAAAACATAATTGACATTTTGTAACATCTGATTTTGGTTCAAAATATTCTTTAATGATTTTATAAGAATGATAACGAATAGTACAGTTAGGTAACTTACATTCAAGTAATGCTAGACCACTTTCATTGACCTAAATGTGTTTAGGAGTTCTTCGTCACACAATGCTCAATCTAGGTAGGGATGATTAACCCTTATTCTGACACTCTTGACCTCCTTGCTATGGAGTTAACAATGTTGTAGTTCTTTCCCCTTCAATCACTAGTAGATCAAATCTAGGAGGAGAGTGGACATGTAAATGACTTTTTTCTAGAATGTTTGATTGTCCAACAAGAGGTTTCACCACATGAAATTCTTCACCACAATGTTGTACACCAATTTCCTCTCTAATTTTATCCATTATATAACTATCTCCAAGCAAATCCTCCATCATCTAGTCATCCACAACAAGCTGTCTTGATGAGACACTAGATGGCTTGGTCTCTACTTAAATCATGTGCTTTTCTTGTGGTGATGGAGGATAAATAACAACAACATCTATTCCTCTATAAATTGGATTAACCTCTTCTGAAAGCCTACGCTTTGACATACATAAATTTTCTCTTTCTCTTTTTTCTTCTACCTTTTCGATCGATTTCACTTTTCTCGAGGACTTTATTTTTGGAATCCATCAGTTCCTCATGTTTAAAGAGAAAAATTGGCTTCTGTTGAGGGGTCCTAAATCCCTTTGACTCAACAGCAGGAACTAAACCTGCCACCGAGGCCCAATTAGACTCTACAATGTTTAATTGTGGAATGGTTCTCCAGATCTTGCGATCCGGCCAAAATAATCGATGGGATTTATGTTTTCTTGTGAAGGATTTATCCTTCGGTTCAGACATTCTCTTTTTGTATTTTCTCTTAGGTGGGACTGATATAATATAGGTCCGGTATAAACCAACCAGGCAACAAAATGGGAATAAGATTAACTACTAGAGAAGAGTCTGAGCTTGGGATAACCCTTTCACTCTAGCATGCAGACAATTATTCTCTACCACAGGCCTAGTACTAATACATTAACCATGTTGGTATTCCAATTAATGATTGAGATACAATTTATCAAAAGAAAACATGCATGAGATAAACGATGGAAAGAAAAATAATTCACTTAAGTCTAATCATCAATCACATAATAACATAACGACTTATCTTCATGTTTAAAGAAAATAACTATAAAACATTGCATTAGATAACTTATCAACAGATTTAATATCTCTTACTCATTATGGCATCCATTCATGAGACGAAATAAGAAATAATTCTTCTCCACATCCAGTTATACATGCTTTTGATAAAGAAAACATAAACTTGTCTCTGGTCCCAAAAGGACTTCTCAATTAAAGGAATCTCCGAAATAGTTCTTTACAAAACCAAAAATGAGGGGTCTTTGCAAAAACCATCAACCTCTAACTAATCGGTCGATGCTCTTATTTATAAAATAAATATAACTAAAAATAACATTTAAAGTGCAGCCAGGTAAAAAAAAACTAGTTGCATGACACTTTCTTCTTTCAGTATTCAAAAGTCATCTAATGGTTTCATTTGAGCGGATGACTCTTCTCGTACTCTGACCACTAGATAAAAGGATCCTCACATGTGTTAGCGTACGGAAACCTGTGTTGATCCATTTGGGACGAAAGGATCTCCTTGATCTCTACTACATGTGACCGATATATGACTATTTTGGCACTTAACTGTTGTAGCACTGTCCGAGCCTTGATCGGGTGCTTTGTGAATTGCTGCACTTTTCCTGACGCCATTTTTGCCACCTTTTTTATCTCTGCAGCCCATGATGAGTCTTTCTCGGTATGTAATTTGGGGATGTCGCGCAAGTCGAAAAAGTCATCAGGTGTGCTGAATTCTGTAAGGCCGATGTCTCTCATCGCTCGGTTGAACTTGCTCCAATTCTTTTCACACTCAACCCACTTTTCTTAGATCTCCCGATGAGGCTCTTGGGCCATTCTCACCTAGTATTTGGCCAATTTCTTTATGTGGTTGATGCTACTATCTTTGAGTACCCGAATTCCATGCTCTTCGATGTCTCGACACTTTTAAACGACGATGATGTAGTTGATCCTTTCCATGGCTTGGTGCACTTTCTCTTACCACCTCTCCATATATTTACATGTTTCTAGTTCCATAAGGGTATCTTCCTAGTACTTGACTATTCTTGTAGTGAACAAATGTCACTCGTTTGAAAATTTATTATAGGTCTCTTGGAATTTGTTCCTCAGGAACACCATGCCTTGAGTGGTATCCTGGTAATAATTTTCCAAATGGCGTAGATTTTCTAACTCTTTTAGGGCATCATCCAATTCCTCTTCATCGCTTTTTTCTCTGTCGAGGGTGGCATATGAGATTTCCATCGCTACGTCGATAAGTTAGGATGTTTTGTACTGTTCTGTATTTATCAAATTTTCCTCCATGGTGATGAGGATGGAGCGATCTAGAGTGATCCTCCTCTACTTGGTGGTTCTCTTCATGACAAATTTTATTTTCTATTCATAAGCGGTGACGTGTATGTCATCTACTTCATCCACAAGGTCGGGGATTTGTTGATCTCCTCAGGTGAGTGTATTCCCCAAAATCCTGATGGTATATACTTGTTCAATATTGGGTTCTTGAACTTGATCCCTCTGTTCTGAAGGCCCGACTTATGTTTTTGGTTCATCGGGGAGTTGAGAAACAATTGAAATTGAGGCATCGGGGGTAGGCTCGGTACTTACTTGATCATCAGCCATTGAGACATCGATTTACTGATGTGGAGATTCTTCCTCTTATTCACCTAACCCTGGCTCATCCTTCACACTGTCATCTTGGGTATCTAGTGCATTGGGCAGCCCAGTGTCAAAGACACTCTCAAATTATTTTTCGTTCTATGGAACCCCCTGAATTCGAGCATTGAAAGTTGGGTAATATGTCTTCTCTGGCTCCTTTTCCTCTACGATATGTACAGGGGTCACAAGGGATACCTCTAAGCTCTAATCATCATCATATATTTTTATTAAATCACAGAGGGGGTCTGGTGTACTTGTTCCCATTGATACCCTGACTATCTCTAGTTGAGCTGAAACACCCATCGATGATCTGACCTATGGAGTTATGATTTTGGGATTGTCTAACCCAACGATTTCATAGACGTCTATCAGTTCAGGTCCGCTTGGGATTATTTGTCTTTCATCTAGGTTGTCGACAGGGAACCTTGTCATACCTATGAGGTCTGAGTCATCTTCCAGCTGATCACTTATCCATTGTGCTTGTTCTATCATGAGTAACCCCCTCTCTCGCAAATCTTGATTCATGTGGAAATCTCTATCTTTCACTGAGACTGCTAGGGGAGCTTCTTCTACTTCACCTGCTATCATTTCTTCTCTAGCCCCGAGGGCCCCTTGAGCCGATTGTTCTAGGATAATTTCTTGTTCATCCAATCTCATGGTTTTGAACCTGTTCATTTTTGGGTCGTCCATCCTCACCACCACTTCATCCCAATCCTGGGAATTTTCTGTGAAGACTTCATCCTCAAATTGGTCATGGGCGTATGGACAATAGGAAGACACTTGTGATGCATGTTTCAAGACCAGACCCCTTGGGTCGTGGTTGTAGAATCGACAGGTCTGGAATCTGAAATCCAATTGGCTCAATCCTTATTGCTTGGCTGGAACGATTTCCTTCACCATGTAGAAGCCTACATGGAAACCATAATGTATGAACGCCCTTTTCTTTTCCTTGACCATAGTGGCGTTATAACCTTGCAAGATGGTCTGGTAGCATATCTCCTCCACTACAAGCTGGCCAGGGACATGAGCGGATAGGAGATGAGGTTCTCTGGTGGCTCCGAACACTCTGATGTAGGTATCACGCTCGTCCAGATACCAATGGCCAACCTTTGATATCATCTTTTTGGCCATAGCTGATAGTCTCGGGCATTCTTTCTTGAAAAGAATAAAATAAATACTTGTGATGAATTCATCGCAAATAAGGGAGTAGGATCTTTTGTACCTATTCTTCCATAAGATGTTGAAATATACGTGGACCGAGAGCTCTGCGACAAGCCAGCCCAAGTTCATGGTGACAAAAATGTTTTTGGCACACATGACATCCAGTAAGTAAGAAGCCATGTAGAAGGCTGGTGTCTCTCATTCCTTTGGCGTCTAAGACTGTTGTATGAAAATGCTCAGTTTATTGGAGATGAAGGCTCCCTAGTTGAAGCCGCTTCCGGAAATGGCCAATGTGTAAGCCAGAGGCATTCATGCCTCTGAAAATATGGAATAGTCTTTCTCTCCATACAACAAGCAGGTGAGAGCCATTAGGTAGATATATAGCTCCCTTAATTTGGTCGTCTGATACCACCCAGAGGTTTGGCTGGTGTATTTCTTATATTCTCTCCACCATGAGGCCATTACCCGGCTGGTGTCGTGGCGCTTGTAGAATTTTATGACAAAATTTGTGTTTAGTCTCTCCTTAGGGTCGCTCATCTTGTAATACTTATGGACTTCTACCAGGAGGAATACCCCGACACATCCACCACTTTCGTCATTGATTAAACACTTATCTGTGTTTGTATGGTCGATGACCCACTACAGAAATTCTATACAGGGAAACACAGGGGTTCTCCTTGCTACCATGTGTAGGTACGACCATCAGATATTCGGTAATACCTGGTAGACAAATTCTCTCACATTTAGGTCACTATGTGGGATGTACTCCAGAAATTTCTCCTAGCTGATCTTTTTGAAGAGTTCTCCCCAATGTGGGAGTGTCATCTTGGTCCCTGTGTTTTCCTCTATGTCTCCAAAGGCTGGAAGTTGAATGAAAACCTTCTTTGTAGATGTCTTAATGACCATTTTCGGCCTCAAAGTATATTCCAACTGTTTTTCTACCCTTGGAGAGGAACCTTTGCCTACCTCTAGCTCCTTCAGCTTCGACGCCCTCAGTGATCGTCTAGTGTTCATCTTCCTTGGCGACATTGTTCCTGCAACTGAAAAAAAAAAAGTTTAGATACTATGCAAAGAACATAACTGGATAACAAATATATAAATTGTAGCCACTTAAAAAAGAACAGAATTGGATACATGCCTGTAAAGCTTGCTGAACCTGGTTATTTGATACGAGAATTCTGTGGCTTTCGAATTACTTATCTCGCTTTCTCCGGATGCTATGAAAATTCTTTGCGTGTAGAATGGTTTTGTTTTCAATGGCTCAAGATAATTTAAACTAGGGAATAACTTACCATGTCATATCAACCATTTAATTCAGGTGATGAGTGAAATTAAAAAAAATCTTCCGCCAAATCTCTGCAACTTAAATTCATCATGGGTTGACGGCGGAGGCGCAGAGGGTGATGTGGTCTATCGGTAATTTCAAATGAATGTTTTGATTTGCACATGAAGTATCAACTAATGCAAGATTTGCTATTAATTAACCCCTTAAATGCTCAAAATCTAGTTGTGTCTAGCGCTAAAACATCCCAGCGTGTCGCTTTCTCAGTGGGTGGATCAGGGATCGGGGATGTGCCATGAACGTTTTCGTCGATGTCTCTCACAAAATATCTGACACCGATCAATCTCATCGTACAATGCTAACATGGAAAAACTGAATCGGAGGTGTGACTCAGACCTAGGGAACCAAGAATGACTCGGGATTAATCTAGACTGTATGGTTTCTCTAATATGGAAAAGACATGTGGTGTCGAAGACCGGTGACATAATACGCATGTATTAGTTGGAGTCGAGAATTTATTCAATTTTTGAATTCTAAAATAAACCTAGGCTCGCGGATGCCGCAAAGGTATCGAGGGTCGGCGATAAACCTATCACGTGTTTTTCTTCGGATTAGCTTCCTTGAAAAACTCCCGATGTCGAAACGCGTGGAGTATCAACTATTGGCGATATCGTTTCTTTATTCTTTAATGTTTACTCCCTTTTCCTTTTACCGATGTCGAAGGGGATTAGATATCGACGATGTCGGTATGTGATCCTTTTTGTGAAACAAAACTTTTTTTCACCAATACCGGTGAATATGGGCGCTCAACGATTGAGGTTTTCCAAGTGATTCTTTTTCAACTTTTAATTCCTTCCAATGTTGAGTCTTGAGGGCATTGGGTGAAGTGATTTAGTTGTTGATTCCTTATTTAAGTGTTAATCATTTTTAATTCATGGGGGTTTCATAAAGTTAAACAAACCTGAATAGCTAATGAGAGTCAAGAGGACAAGCAAAGACAAAAAATTTCTCAAAAGAAGATCAGATTCAGACAGTGCAAAGATCAAGTGGTACCCAAAAAGTAAAAAATGACATAGGCTTTTTTGGGTGTGTTGGGTGCTCAACAAATGGATACTTACTACGAGAAATTAGAATCTTTGTTCCTCCCTCGGGCTCGACTGATGTAAAATATGGTGAATAACTTAACTGGTTTTTTATCAGAGCCCATTTCACCCTAGCATTTGAAATTCCCTAGTTAACACTTTCGGGCCTGCCAATGGGGTTTTCACCCTTTATTCAACCTTTGTTTCCTGTAACCCTGACTCATGCCCCCTTTGACAAGAGTCTAGTAAAGAGTTCACTGGCACTAGGCATTTTAGTTACCCTTATTCATTTTCTACGGTGTTACTCTATTGCCATCGAGTGTCCATAGCCCCGACAGAGTCACCCAGATGTCACAAACCTTGCTCCACTGCCAGTGAGCATCCATTGCCCCGATGAAGATATCTGCATACCCTCTCCTATTGTGCGCTGATTTGATATAGTTGATTTTATTTTTCGGCAAAATTCTTTGAGAAAGTGGGACATGAGGATGTTTGTTATTTGCAAGAATGAGATGGTTAAGGTGAAATTTTGATAACTCTATATCTAAGGTGGATGTAGTCCTTTCCATCTTACCATATTTACCCTAAGGTTTTCACCAAACCACAAGGCAAACACTTATGCATTTCTCCAAATTTGTTCATATGTGCAGGTTAGATAAAGAATCCCTTGAAACAACCACAAGTTCCCCAACATTTCTTGTGTTGATTGTGAGTGACGAGTTAGGAAAAGATTTCTCCATGTCGCATGAGTTGAGGTCAACCATTGTCTTTCTAAACACAATATTCAAAAACTCAGAAGCACAATCAGAAAATATAAAACAAAAATGCATTTCACAATTGAAGTGTCTAAAATAAACATCGTAAAAACATAAACACACAATTTTATTTATTTATTTTTTAATGGAAATATTGTTTTAGGGCTTGGCCATTCACCAAGATGGCATCAGGTCCCCCCCTCATATTCTTCATTCGATACGTGCCTAACCCAATATTCTCAGCCACCTGGAAAGGTCCGAGCCATAGATTCTAAAATTTAGAATGTTTTCCTTTAGGCTCATTTCCTCTGTCCCATTTTAGGACTAAGTCTCCTACCTCAAAATTCTTATGTTTAGCCTTATGCTTATCAAACCACCTTTTAACTATCTGTTGGTGAGATATGAAATTTAATTTATATTTCTCCCTTTCTTATTCTAGCATGAGTAGTGTGTCGATTCTTTGTTGTATGACTGATGAGGGTTGCCATCTGGAATCCTGAGAAAGTTGAAGAGATGGAAGATAAAGCCCATTTGAGAGAATGGCTTCCTGCTCGTATACTAGAAAGTATGGAGAATTCCATATAACTTCCTTGGGTGTGACTCTATTGGCCCATAAATCATTATGAAGTGAATTATGCCAATTCCTCTGGTTGTTTGTAACCGTTTTCTTCAATATCCTCACTAGGTTCTTATTAGTTGATTCTGCCACTCTGTTTCCTTGTGGATAATAATTTGCAGAGTATCTAATTATGATTCCTTTGTCTAGAGAAAACTCTGTTAATAAAGTGGAAGAAAAGTAATATTCATTATCAAAAACAAGGACAAAAGGGACATCGAACCTTGTGATTAGTTGTTTTTCTATGAATTAGATTACCACCTTCTTTGTTTACATGAGTCAAAGGGATGGCCTCTGCCCATTTCGTGAAACAATCGGTGGAAGTAAGTATGTACCTAT